>CM021103.1:32356816-32415057 GCA_007115665.2 Sequoiadendron giganteum | reverse complement strand
ATGTCACTTAAGGGCCTAGTTTGGACCCCCATGATCTTGCATTGACCCATTAGGTTGAGACTATTTTTATAGCTTGTATTTTCATCAATAGGTCACCCACTACAACTTGATAAAAAATCCCTCAAGAAGTAAGGATAAGTAAACTTGTTGATTAATTTTGTAGTGTATAAAAAATGTAGCCCTTTACATTTTCACACCTGTTTGGGCCCTCCTACTTAAATTGGACTTAATTCTGCCTTAATTTAGTGTTGTTAAATGAACCCTTTTATATTTTCACTCTTATTTGGGCCCTCTTAATTAAATTGAGATTAATTAGGCCTTAATAAGTCCTTTTATTCATTTACAAGCCAAACAAATTACATTTTTCAAAGAGGAAAGCTGAAAATAATTAATGCCTAAATATAACACTTTATCTTGAGCAATGTGTGTTCCAGGAATAGGGACTTGGGACCCATTCACCCATGGGTGAATGGGTCCTCCCTAGACCTTTGGACCTAAATTTAAATTGTGTTAATGGTGGTATTTTAACATTTTGAAATCTATAATTCAATGTTGGCTTGTGATATTTAAATTTCAAGAAATCAATAATACATACCTATAAATACAAGGTCATTTCACTAAGTTTCACCTAGATTTTCAAGATAACTCAAGAGAAATTTCAAGAGAAATCTCACAATAGATAAATTTGATAATTAGGAGCATTCAAGAGTACATATATTAGGGATTTATTGCAAAAATCAAGATCCATTCATCATGTCAAAGTCTTCTTGAATCATGCATGTTTTTGGAGCTAACATTGTGATGTAGGTTTCAAGATCAAGTGTAAGCATTCAAAGAGTTATTCAAGTGCATAACTCCAATTTATCCATTTCATGTAATTTGTAGACCTTGTTAGATCTCCATTATCAAGGTTTCTCAAGGGTTTGTTGAGCGGTAACATAGCTTTCCTCATTCTTCATTCCTTATTTCATGCATTATTTCACTTCAAGGTTTGATTACCAAAATGGGATTTAACCAAGGCAAACCCCCATTCACCCAAAAATAAACATTTTTCTCTCTTGTGAGTTTGATTGAAAATTTAGGTTGAAGAAAGATTGAAGATCTTTTGAAGAGAAATATTTACAAAGTTGTAAAAGTTGCAAAAGCTGTCAAAGTTGTCATCAAATCATGGAATCTAACCAATAGATCTAATTTTTGACTTTTTGACACTAAAACCTGGATAAATAAAAAGGCTGCATATTTGTGTCAGGGGCTCCTGAAAGTTGTAGAAAAAACCCAAGCAAAGACCCATTCGCCCATAGGTGAATGAGTCCTAGTCATCCTTCTGAAATTCACTTTTGGTGACTAGTAAGCACATCCCCGCCCTTCTCAAATTTGCATTTCATTTTTTGGTTCTGCAATATTGAGTTTAGTACTATTGTTTCAAGTGTTAGATTGCATTTTGGATTTTATTTGCTCTTTTTAGTTTTTCTCCAAAAATGTGTTGTTTGACCTTGACCCCTTTCCTTCAGTCATAAGGAAATCTAAAGATTCTCCCATTGAATTGATTCACTTAGGGGTTGTTAAGCAATTATTTGTGGTGATCTCATTTCCTTATGAAATAAAGGAAAATAGGTTTATCTATTATCATTTTGGTGAACCCCCCTTTCTCTCTCACAACCTACCTATTTTTCCATTGTTTCAATTCCTTTCTTCGTTTATTTGGTTTTGATGTTTATGCTCATATTCATAAAGGGAATATAAGTAGGATATATGTGAAGTCTATAAAATATATTTTCTTGGCTATGTACATGGTATTGAAACAAATAAAAAGAGGTTCACCCCAAATTGATTACCAAAGGGATGAACTTAGTTTTGACTAATATGTTTCACTCAATTATAAGGGTTATAAAGTGTAATTGACAATAATAAATCAAACCTAACCAATGTAGTAACCAAAAGGTAGGCTTTAAGAGGGTCAAATGATATGTAGCTATTGCAAAAAGTGTTTTTCAGGCCTCACTAAGAACTCGTTCACTTAGTGGCAAATGGGACCTTGCTAGGGTTTTGGGAAATTAGTTTATGGGTTATGTTCTTCGATGTATGCACTCCTAGATCCCAGGTGTTTAGCTCTTGAAAGTTAAAAATAAATTTTGTAGAATACTTTCCATGATCTTGCAAGAAATATGACAACTTTTCCAGCTTTGCAACTTTTTCTCTCAACTTGATCTTCAACCTAAAACCTACAATAACACATCAAAGGAGAAGAAAATTTTGATTGTTAGGGAATAAGGATTTGACTTGGTTAAAACCTATTTTAGTATTTAAACCTTGTAATGAAACAATTCATAAAAGGAAAGATGAATGATATGTCACTACTCACCAATCCTTAATTGAACCTTGGATTGAAAATCTAAAACTTAGCATGAAGTGGCCTCAATTTATGTAAATCTTGATCATGAACTTTGATATGGAACAATTATTGAATTCGATCTTCAATGCTACATCAACATATTAGTTCATTAACATGCATGAATTTGACCTGATGATTGATATCTTGATTTCTATAATAAACTTTTATAAATCCATCCTTGAATGTGTTCTTAAATGCTCTATAATTCTCTTATGAAAGTACTCTTGATTTTTCATGAAGATCTAGGATTTCTTAGAAGTATTAAGATGAAACTATGTGAAATAACCTTATATTATACTTATCTTAAGATTAAATCCCGAAATTTAAATAACACAAGCCAACATCAGATCTTGAATTTGAAATCATTAAAATACCACAAAAAACATATTCCAAGGGGCGTCCTAGGGTTAAGTGAGGACCTATTCACCATTGGGTGTGTTGAACAAGAAAACTGAGAGTGGGGGTGAATCATTTATCACAAATTTAAACCTTAATTCATTCACCAAAACTAATTCTTAACATTGCTTAAATAATTAACCATTAAATAATAATGCAAAAACTTAAATCCATCACACAAACACAATAACATCAAATTTACATGGAAAAATCAATAAGGGAAAACCACGGTGAGGATTAACTCACACTATAGAAAATATAAAAATTGATTACAAGAGGTTCACTACTTGAGAAACAAGGCTCGCTGCCAAAACAAGGACTCATTGTCGAGATCAAGACTTACTATCCAATAGTGCTGACAACCTGGATGGCTTATTGCCATAGAGATACAAAGAAGATAGAAGAGATGTTAGAGTAAAGGTTTCAACTTAATTATGTTAATTAAGCTACCTTTATTCCTCTCTTAAGATTTCACTTTAGTTTGCATATTGTGACATTTAATAATTATATTAATTATTAAATGTCTATCTATTAGGGTTACTTTTAGGTTTGCATGATCTCCTTTCTTAACGATTGATCCATTGTATATTTTATTTCTATTGTTTTGTGAATACATCTTTCATATTACTGAGATTCAAACCATCTCTTTCTTTTTTCTCCATTCTCTTCTCTATGACAGGTATCTCTTTGCATGCAGGTGTTCTTGGACTCTGAAGTTGGTCTTGACAACTTCTACATGGTATCAGAGCATGGACCTGCTGTAGCCTATTCATCTTTTGAAGAATTTGGAGCTACAAAGGTTTGATCTATCTTTCATAGTTTTTCAATTTGATTTTTTCGGGATCCGACATACTTCATTCTTTGGGTTTATTTTGGGCCCAAACGAATCTTGCCATTGAGTCTATAGCACCCAAAAACCCCAAAAATGACTATTCATTTGTCCATTTTAGACAAAGTTGATCAGAGAGGCAAAACATTTTTGCCAAAGAGGCTATACAACCTCCCTAGCACAAGTTCCGAGGCAAAAATTTCAGAAAAATATCATTTTTATTTGTTTTTTTTTTTTTAAATCAGTTAAAAAACTATGCTTGCAATTTTAAGGCAAGTCATCATCATTGCTCAGCCAAGCAGCCACTAGCTTGGTGGTAGCCACCTCCCTGCACCGTCGGTTCACTGTCGGCTCACCACCATCAGTCGACTCCACCACCAGCTGGAGCATCGCCCAATCACCATGTGTGCACAGCCCAAGTGCTGCCAGGATGAGCAGAGCAACTAGGGAGCCACCAGGGCCCCTTTTTTAAGCTTTATTTTAACCTCTTTTACAAAATAAGGAGTAAATGTGCATACAAACTCGAATTTTCAAACAAAAATAGTGGCTGGAAAGTTGGTTCCAAGCCCGTTGTGATATTGCAGGATTTTTTTCAAAATTTTGCAATTTGATTTCCTTCTTTTGTAGTCAAAGGCAGATGATTGTCTTGCACTCTAAGGGGCATAACTTGGTCATTTGTTCTCCATTTTTTGAAAACAAATAGGCATGGGAAAGCTCTTCTCGCGATCTATTCAAATATTCTGTTATTGTTTCCAAAAAAAATACTAGATACACAAGATTCATTCTGAAGCTATTTTTTCTTTCTTCCTGCTTTTTCGTTGAAAAATCACTATTGGGGTTTGGTTTCTTGCATTGTGGGGGGAATTTTTTTCTTTCTTTTTGTCATTTACTTCAAAAAACCAGAAACTCTTCACATTAAACATTCATTAAACCTCTCCATACATGGCTGAAAACTCTTCTTCTATTGAACTTATCACACCTCATAACTATCATACATGGAAGGCATTCATGACACGTCTTCTCAGATCAAAGGGGTTGTGGTCCTATTTAGATGTAGTTCAACCAGTTTTGACACAACCATTTGAGGTTCTACAACATAGAAATAAGATGGATGAGGCTATGGGTTTGATTTCCTTACATGTTTCAAACAACTTGTTGTTTCATCTTGATGGGTGTAACAATCTTCATGAAATGTGGACCAAGTTCAATGATTTATTTGATACCATCAATCAACTCCATGCACTATAGATTGAGGTAGAGTGAATTCACTTATACCTGATTCTTTTCCCTCTATTGAGAACTTTTTGATGAAATTCAAACAACAAAGATCTCTTCTACAGGGTTGTGGTAAGGTTAAGACTGATATAGAGTGTATTTACCTAATTTTGTCAAAGCTTTGTAGGAACTTTCAGATATTCTCATCTACCTTCCATTTCACTATGGATTCCTTGGGAACTTGATTTACCATTCCTACTTTTGAGGTGTTCTACAATCAATTGAATTGAGAGAAAGCCAAGCTCACACATCTGGATTCTCTCACAAGATCAAAGAACCATGCATTGGTTGCTTAGACATCAAAAGGAAAGAAGAAGTAGAAACCAAATCCCAAGACAGATTCAGTTGGCAGTGAGACTTCCTCCAAGCCACCTCCAAAGTCAGATTCAAAACCAAAGTATGTATCCAGTTTCTAGGTGTTGGAAAAAATTAGAGGCTTTAGAGGAAGCCATGCAGTAGCATCATATCACCTCACCTCCTCCTCCTTCCTCTTCTACAGGGAAATGACGTGCTCTTTTTGATCGATCTGTACCTTCAGGATCTACCTAGATTGTTGACTCTGGTGCTTCACACCATATGACTCACTCATAGGAGATAGTCACTACCCTTGCCCACAATAATACTTCATAGATTGCAGTTGGTGACTCAACACAACTTTCAATTATAGGTTCTAGTAGTGTTTCTTTGGATGGTGGTTGTCTATAGGATGTTCTTTTGGTTCCTACCATTTATACAAACCTCCTTTTCATTTATCAAATTTTCCATTATGGCAGTGGTAAGATAGTAGATTTCTTACCACATGACATGGTTATTCGAGATCTTCATGATCTTGATTTGGTTGTTGCTACTAGGAGTGCAGATCCTGAGACTTGCTTGTACAGGTTTGATGGCTTTAAGAGTTCAGATAGTTCAAGCTTCTCTCTTATAGCACATGTAGACACAGTGAGCAAGCTTTGGCATGAGCATTTTGGCCATGTCAATTACATATATCTTTAGCAAATGAGTACATAGACACTTGTGATTGGGCTTCCATAGATATCCTGTATTGATGGTTTTTTTTGAGGATGTGCTCTTGGCAATCATCACGAGGATCCTTTTCCTATGGATAGAGCCTTACATGCTAAGGAACCTTTGGATTTGATTCACAACAATCTTATGTCCTTTTCCAATCCTTTTTCTAGTGCTAGACATGTGCTCACATTTATAGATGGCTTTTCCAAGCGTACATGGGTGTACTTTTTGAAGTACAAGTTTGATGTCTTTGATTCATTTTAGATCTTTAAGATATTTTTCAAGAAGTAGTCTGGAATTTCTATCAAGAGAATACACACCGATAATGGGGGCAAATATGTTAATCAGGCTTTCAGAGATTTTTGCACTAATCATGGTTTACAACATCAGTTTATAGTTCCATACACCCCTCAATAGAATGGTGTTGCTGAGAGAAAGAACAAAAATTTACGGGAGATGGCCAATTGTATGATACAGTCTTGAGCTATGGATGCTTCCTTTTGGGCTGAGGCATTCAATTGTGCCAATTACATTCATAATTAGATGCCTCATAAGCCATTGCGACACATGACTCCTAAGGAGGCTTGGACTCATGTTAAGCTTGATGTTTCTACATTCTGAGTTTTTGGTGGTGAGGCTTGGGCATTTATTTTGGATGCTCAAAGGAAATCCATGGAGAGGAAGAGTGGACCACTCATATTTGTTGGCTAATATGAGGATGTTAAGGTATACAGGTTGTTTGATCTTGATTCCAGAGAGGTCTTGTTTCGGCAAGATGTCCAATTTGATGAGTGCTACCCTCATATCGATCCTCCATCACTAGCTTCTCCCTCACTGCCTACTACTTCCTCTTCACCTCTTGACGATTAAATATATTATGAGGATGATATAGATGATGAACCACCATCTCCACCACCACCAGATACTCAACATTTTCCCATGTGGTCTCATGTTATTGTTGAGGCAGTTGGACCTTTAGTAGGTGATCCTTTAGATATTCGTCATACTCGTGCTCAGATAGTTGGTACTAGTATTTTGAGTCATGCCATTTCAGATGATCCTCAAAAGTTTTCAAAGGTGACAAGTCATCTTGAGTGGGATAGGGCCATGGATGAGGAGTATTCTTCTTTGATGAAGAACCACACTTGGGATCTTTGTCCTCTTCGGAAAGGGGGAAAGTTGGTTCAATGCAAGTGGGTGTACCATACCAAGTATGTTACAAATGGTTTGATTGATAAGTACAAGGCACGTCTTGTTGCAAAGGGGTTTTCTTAGGTGGAGGGTATTGATTACTCTAAGACCTTTGCTCATATCACCAAGATGAACTCTATCCGCCTTGTACTCTCCCTTGCAGCTTCTCAGGGATGGATAGTGTTTCAGATGGATGTGAAGAGTGAAGTATTGCATGGGGACCTACAAGAGGAGATCTATATGGAGCAGCCTCATGGTTTTGTGCAGGACTCTTCTTTGGTTTTCAGACTTAAGCGGTCATTGTATGGTCTCAAACAAGCCCCTCGAGCTTGGTATGAGAAGACAGACTCCTTTTTGCTTGCTTCTCACTTCACATGTGTCATTCTAATCACACAGTGTACATTAAATGCCATGAGGGTGATATTTTGATACTTGTGCTATATGTTGATGATCTCATTATTATTGGTAGATCATCCTTCATGATTCAAAGTGTTTAGTGAGCTTTGCTGGAGCAGTTTGAGATGACAAATCTTGGTCTTCTACACTATTTTTTGGGCCTATAGGTTATTTAGTCTTTGGATGGGATTTCCATTCTTTAGTAGAAGTATGCTCTTGATTAACTCCAACGATTTGGAATGCTTGATTGCAAGCCTACCCCCACACCATTTCATTCAGGTTTTGTTTTTTCTATCACTTGCACTACTCCTTCAGTAGACCCCACTTTATACAAGCAGTTGGTTGGAATTTTGTTGTATCTGACACACTCATCACCTAATCTATCCTTTTCGGTTGTAATTTTCTCTCAATTCTCACATGATTCTAATGAGATTCATTGGAAAGCTTCCAAACGTATCTTGAGGTACATTCGGGGAACCACTTTTTATGGAATTCACTATACATCAAGGGATCCTCACATTATTGGCTTCACTGACTCAAATTGGGTTGGTGATGTCAATGATCAGAAGTCTACTTCTAGCTTTGTTTTTTGTCCTGGTTCTGGTCCTATCACATGGTCTTGCAAGAAGCAGTCTACTATTGCATTATCATCTACATAGGCTTAGTACCGAGTAGTTGTGCTAGCTAGTCAGGAGATTTTATGGCTTCAGTAGTTAATGACTAAGTTTGGTTTTCCTCTCGATAGTCCCACTACACTTTGGTGCAATAATCAGAGTGCTATTCGCATTTCCCGCAACCCAATGGAGCATCAGTGCATTAAGCACATTGAGATCCAAATGGACTTCATCAGACAGTTGATTCAAGATGGTTCTCTCATCTTAGAGTACAATCCTACAGAGGAGTAGGTTGTAGACATCTTCACTAAACCTTTGGCATTAGCGTGCTATCTTTAGTTGTGCTCCATGCTCAGGGTGGAGGAAGTTGTCCTTGGGGGGTCTCAGTGAGTCCTTCCTTCCTTCATGTTTTTTTTCAGTGCCTCATGCTTTTTCCATCTCTTTTTGGGGAAGAGTTTTTCCCACGTTGCTTTCTCTTTTACTCCGCTTTACAGAGATTTGGTTGTATGCAAGTACTTGATCAGGCCTAGTTGTCAGGACCCTTGTTTACTTTCATGCATTGTAGTTACTTTTTCTTTCTTGCACATGTTTGTAGCTACACTCTTGCTCATCTTAAGGGGGGTGTTAGAGTAAAGGTTTTAACTTAATTATGTTAATTAAGTTACCTTTATTCCTCTCTTAAGATTTCACTTTAGTTTGCATATTGTGACATTTAATCATTATATTAATTATTAAATATTTACCTATTAGGGTTACTTTTAGGTTTTCATGATCTCCTTTCTTAAGGATTGATCCATTGTATATTTTATTTCTATTGTTCTATGAATACATTTTTCATATTACAGAGCTTCAAACCCTCTCTTTCTTTTTTCTCCATTCTCTTCCCTATGATAGGTATCTCTTTGCATATAGGTGTTCTTGGAATCTAAAGTTGGTTTTGAAAACTTCTACAAGAGATACATTACAAAGAGAAGATAATCTAAATGCAATAGAGAAATCCACCACAATTTTCTCAACCACTTGCAGACATGCATGAATGATAGAGTACAACTTTTGTTCACTACATTTGAAAACTTAGCATTTAGGCTTCGCACTGATATGCCTCACTCACATCACACACACTCACTGATTCACATCAATCTCACATCTATTTTCTCTATTTATTTGGACTTATCTCTCTTTGTGCATCCTTTCACAACTAATTCATCCTATATTTATACCATCTTCAACTTTGAAACATATCCCAATTTGGCCATCCAAATTCAAATTCAAATTAGGTCGACACCAAAACATCCTAGGGTGTAATTAGAATGAGGGAGACCTAAACACATGCTTCATAAGTGAACCATAAATAAAATAGGTGGATAATGAAGTGCCCACTTATTCTCTTTAGGTTATTCAATAATTTCCTAGTAGCCCAGATTGTATTGACTACAACCCCAAAGGGTAGGCCAATTCTTAATAAGGAATACCTAGGAGGGGTTCTTTTAAGCTTTGAAGGGCTCACCACCAACCAAAATCTTGGAAAATACAACTTAACATTCAACTTACAAAACCTAATAATGCAAGCTAGATGATGAATACAAATGATGAAATTATCCAATAACAAGCTAGGATATGTGTACCTGGGAAGTCTGGAAATGTGACGAGGATTCTGGAAATGCAAAAAAGTTGTCACAATATATTAGGGTGGACTAAGACACCCTTAATATCTTATTAGTCTTGTTGCTAATTTTTAGGACAGATGTAGAATCTTCGAACGTGAGAACTAAATCTGAAAGAATCTCTGCAAAATTCCACTTGGAGGACTAATATTCCCTTTTAACCATCTTAGTATCGATCTAAATTTATGAAATCTTTGAATGTGATCCTGAGGCTTGATGTTTGAAGTTCCTTTTTCTTGGATCTCAGGTCTTGAAACTTTTGAATCTAGCCTAAAGATGAGTTTTTGTGAAGATGAAAACTTTGCAATACAACTTTGCAAATTTGCACTCCAAATGATCTTCAAGTCTTCAATCTAAATCTACAAGAACAAACATGCAAGAGAGGAAAAACTTTTTGATCGTTAGTAAATGGGGGTTTGCCTTGTTCGCCTTGTTCAAACCCCTTGTTGGTAATTAAACCTTGAATTATAATGAAATGGAGGGAAATGATAAATGAAGAAAAAAGTATGTTGCAACTCACCAAACCCTTGTAACAAGTTGCACAAATATGCTTGAAATGGTTGCCATGGATTTGGTTCTTAACTCTTTCTTGAAGGATGTTGATCTTGAATGAAACACTTGCTTGAATCATAAACCCTACATCACAAATGTTAGCACAATAACAAACATGATGCAATGATATCCTTGATTTGATGCTTGAATCTTAATGATGGCTCCAAATGCTTGATGAATTTCTCTTGATTTCATAAAATTTCCTTAGGAATGAATGTTTGAATGCTTGGGATCTCTCATGAATGCTTAGATATGAAAATGAGTGAAAGAATCTTGTATTTATAATTATCTATGCCTAATATCCCAGAATCACACCACAACAAGACAACATATGAATTCATTAATTAAGGGAGGATAAATCCCACCAAGATTTGAAATTAGATCCTAAAAATAAGCTAAGGGGGACTAAGATGCCCCCTAGGCATCTTAGTCCCAAGGCATGAAACTTGGGGCACAAAATCCAAAAAGGGGCCAATTTAAGGCACACTTGAAATTAGAGTTCCAAGAGCTTTGAGGGAAAAAGAGGCCCTATGTGGCATCTTAGTCCCAACCCAAAAATTAGGGAAACTCAGCCATAATCATTAAATTATCATTTATACATTGATTTTTGTCAGGATTAGCTATACGAAGATATAATTCATTAGGCTTGTGGATGTAAAATAGGAAAAATTAAGACATAGATAGGGATAAATAAAGAAAGGTGGTCCCAAACAAGTGTGAAAATGTAAGGGTATGCATTTCCCTAAACTACATTTAGCCCCAAATTTAGTGAGAGCAGGAACTTTCTTCAAACTCACACTAAAGTATCCAACCACACAATCAAGAGGGATTCAAATGTAGAAATGCTAGTAAGATAGGATGACAATGAACAAGAGGGTGGCCAAGCCCCCATGATCAAGATAATATGGAAAACCAACATAGACATAAAGGAACACACTTGTGGATGATATATGAAGTCATATCCAGATTGCAAACATACACCATCAAAGATAGAAAAGGGAAAAAGAAAAGAAAAATGCAATGGATCAAGCTTCAACTGGCTGTCCAACACACTATGGACTTGGTCTAGGCTATTTTACCAAAAAAAAAGTTTACAAGGGGAATGTGTTGTCCACTATGTAAACAAAACACTTGCTTACAAGGGCTAGGGAAGCTAGAATTTCACTAGGTGAGCCCCAAGAGGTCCATATCAACATCATACCCCCATGACTATGATAAGGACAAAAATAAAATGCACACTCACAAGGGCTAGTGAAACTAGTTGTTCACTAGATGATCCCCAAGGGACCATATCAAATACATACCTCCATGACTTTAATAAGGTACAAAAATAAAATGCAATAAAAAGGAGGGATAGTCGAAGGGATTTTTCTTAGTTTGTGTAAGGTTTTAATATTAGGGGACATTGTTCTTAATGTCTCCGAAAGAGGATAAATATAAGACATTGTACTTAACATATCCAAGAGACAAGTGCAAGGTATCATCTTAGGGAACATTGTACTTAACGTTTCCAAGAGAGGAAAAATGCAAAGGTCTCATCTTAGGGAACATAGTACCTAATGTTTCCAAGAGAGGACAAGGAAATACCATGCTATTAGATGAAGTCAAAACCAATGACACCACCAAGAAAAGGATGCATCACAAGAAGAAAGGAAATCACACAAGGAACATGAAAACAAATGCAAATGAAATCATGCCAAAATAATGTTGGCCCAATGTATGCCCCCACTTTAAAGTGGTTGCTAACATCATTATTGTGAGAAATTTCTTTAAAGTAGAAGAAGACATGAGAGCTTACTCAAAAAGCCTTATGTTAAGTCATATGTTTCCAATAAGCTACGCAATGAAATAGGATGAAAGGGAAGGGGTTGCCCCCAAAAATACAATGTTAAAGATAACTCAATACGTCACATGTGAGCCAACTTAAGGCATGTCAGTCACATCCAAAGCTTACTCTTATATATACATGGTCAACTAGCCAAAAGAGTAAATGATGGGTGACATACAAGGAAAAGGTTACCTAACCCCTTGCCCCTACTTAGTCTAGGATAAGGCTAAGCCAAAATGATTGACGAGAAATATCTCATGCAAAGATCATTATCAATTAGAGGAATCAGGTGCTCCCTTATAAAGAAGAGCACCACACTCCTTAAGATGGATTTTATCACTTAAACCCTTACATTCAATAGTAGCATGACCATGAACTCTATGATATGCACAAAATGAATTATTGTAGTAAAATTTCTTATGTTCTTGGAGGGAGGGATATCAAATGATCTCAAAGGAGTCTCAACAAGATACTCTATTGATCAATGATAGATATTGTTTTATTTTGTGACAAAGGTATCTCTTTCTTAGTATAAGGTGTCATACTTATGCAAGACTCTTTAGATTGTGAGATTTTGTGCTCTCCTTATAAGTGGGGTGTTGGCAAGAAGTTGAGTCCATTTTTTGGCAAAAAAGTGGAAGTATTTTCCCTGATTTTCTGAATTTGACACATTTGACCTTAAAATTTGAAGCACTTACAGATGAAATCTTCAAAAAAGTCACTAATCATAAAATGTAGTACTTGCAGTCTAGTTTCCAAATATGTAATTTGTTTCAATACCCAGATGGCACAAATTGGGTTTCAATACATGTCTCTAAAAACCACTATTTAAAAGTCACTTTTTTTACCATACCATGCACATGTACGTCATCCATATTTTAACCTAAATTATTGTACTTTTCTAAATCCTTTTGGGAAAATATTTTTAACTCACTGAAGCATGTTTTTGATATATTTTTAATTTTTAATTGAATTATTTTTTTGTTAAATTTTTATAGACCATATTTCGTGTTTTGAAAAATTGTCGTGTACGTCACACATAAGATGACATAAACTTGTAATTTTTCATTTTTTTCGAATTGAAAATAATTGTTTGAAGTACGTTCTTGTACAATCTATTCGGTAAAAAATTATGTTAATAAAAAGTATTTAAAATATTAAAAACCCTGATAATTCAAGTTTATGGACCTATTTCATCATAAATTAATTGAAAAATAGAAAATATAATCTAATTGTTAAAAAAATACATATTTAGAATCCACACTGTCTATAATGAGTTTTAATTTCGTCGATTTTTTTTGCAAAAAGAGTTTTTAGCCATATGTCCAATCTCACTTTTTTCTCCAACATTGTTAGGACCTTCAACTTGAAGATCAAACCAGTTTGAAGGCCTAGGTTTGGATTCCTAATTCTTTTCTCAAACCAGAATACAAGCGAAAAATTCGACCACAAAGCAAGGGGGATTTCAATTTTTTAGAAACGAGATGCCATTTCCCAATATTAAATGTGGGGACCGTTTGACAAGGAAATGGGATCATGTTTCCTTGTCAACGACCCCCACATTTTATATTGGGAAATGAGATCTAGATTATGAAACAAGATCTTTATTTAAATAAATGAGATCTTGTTTCTTTCTTTACCATTTTTTTTAAATTACTAGCAAAGTTTTACTGTGAAGTCTACAATTTCACAATGTATGGTCAACTACGACATATTGGGCTATTTTATATCAAATTTTATCTTTATAGGTGTTCAAATTGCATTTTGGGTTGAATTTTTCAAAGGAGGTATCATGTAAAAAAAAATTTAAGTGGAATTGTCTTAGTTTTCTACTTGTTTGGAGGAACAAAAGGGGAAGACTTTTGTTTTTATAGGTCTTCAACTTGCAATTTGGATTGAATTTTTGAAAGCAGGCATCATGTAAATAGTTTTTTAAGTGGAATTGTGTTAGTTTTCTACTTGTTTATAGGAACAAATGAGGAATAATTTTTCCTTATAGGTCTTCAACTTGCAATTTGGATTGAATTTTTTGAACAATTTCACTATTGACATTCATTTTTGCTTGAGAATTTTATAATAATGGGTTCACAAGCTCATAATAAGAGGAAAGATAGCAAGAAATTGAACCTTGACGAAATTCAAGAAAAGAGAGAAAAAGAGAAAAAAAGAAAAAGAGAAAAAAGAATGAGAATTAAATCAATGAATGATGGTGGAGTATCCAATCCCACAACTATTGAAGATGAAAACATTGAGGAGACCATGGTTGTAGATGAAGCTAATTGGCAAGAATTTAATTTGGAAAATAATATGATTATACAAACAGGTCCTAGTATGTCTTCAAATCCCTCTTTCAATGCTATGGAGAATGTTTCAATAGGCACAAATCCATATTTTAGTTCAATGGAAAATTCGTTTATAGAAATTTTACAAGATGTTGGACTTAATGATGTTGGCATTGATAATATTTAGAGATGAAATTTTTATAGAATAAGTTGAAAATACATTAGAAAATGAAATTGAAAATTGTTTAATTGTTGTTGAAAATGAAAATGAAAAATCTTTTGTTGAAAATGAGAATAATATTTTTGTTGAAAATGAAAATGAGAATATGAGAATGATATTTTTGTTGAAAATGAAAATGAGAATGATATTTTTGTTGAAAATGAAAATGAAAACCATTTTGTTGATGAAAATGAAAATGAAAACCATTTTGTTGATGAAAATGAAAATTAAAATGAGAATGAAAATGAAAATTTAGAATGTGATGTTGAATTTAATGAAAATACTTTTTAGAAGAAAATTTAAAGTGATGCTTTAGATAATATTCTTGGTAAGATTTGTTGGAGGAAAATAAGAACACATGCGAATAGAATATACAAAAAAGTATTTTATCATAAAAAACTTGCATTTCAATGTCAACTAATGATGCAATTGATGAGAATGCTAAAAATGAGGACAATAATGAAAAATTTGGGCTTTTTTGTTAAACCAATAAGAAAATATCAAGCATTAAAACATGATATGTCTACTATTTCCAATGCCATTCAATCTATTGGGATAAATAGTCGATCTAAAGATAAAAATGCAGCAAGAAGAGCTATAGAAATTTCTATATTTAATAAAGAAAATTTGAATAAAAGAATGGTAAGTAATATCAGTGAAGTTCTACAAATACATCCTAAAACATTGTTAAGAGAGGAAAAAAGAAGAGAAAGTATAGAAAATGATCCAATTAACCAATGTTGGAGTTTTAGTGGTTGACTCACGAGGTATGACGTGAAATTGAATGTTCAAATTAAATCTTTGATTGGAAAATATTGGCATGATAATACTAGGGTATCCTCTAATGCTAGAGATGTTTTAAAACTAAGAGTGGGGTCCAAATTTTGTGATCCTCATCCAAAACACCTATTAGATACAACAAAAACTCAAATTTATAGAAAATTTCGTGGTGATTTAGTGTTACTTGGTAATATTAAAATAAGTCAAAGGTCTTTTGAAAAATGTAAAATCTGGTATGTAAAAATTAATAAGCAATGAATATCTTGTTGTTGTAAAACAAATGTTCAATTTTGTTATTTTTATCATGTTTTTCGATATATATGTTGTACTTTACATACTAACATGATTATACAAGAATGTGGTATTAATATGCCACTTGAAACAATAAGGGGGTTTATATCAAGTTTGTTTTGTGAAAGATCTAATGGTAAATTTTTTTATTTAAGTTTTTGTTTTTATGGACAATGCACTAGTTGTGGAAATCTTTCATTCTTAAGAATTTGTATGCATGAAAGTGTTGATAATGATTTTGGACAAAAATTAGTAGATGTTAAAATATTTAAGAATGTTGACTATTCTTTAAAAGATGGAAAAATAGGAAAGTGTTGTGATCTAGTTACAGGAAAAGCTAGTCTACATGCATTCATGAGTGAATTTAAGAATAAGATTGTACCAAAATATGTCATGCACTCTCAAAATGCTCAATGGCTTGATGGAAAATTTCATGCATGTAGAAACATATTTCTAATTGGTAGTTTACTTTCAGTGGTTAATTTTGTAGAAAATTATACTCTAGCTTCGCAAGAGGAAATTCAATCACAGTATTATAATTTAGTGCAAGTAGCTATGTTTTTCCTTATTGTTTATAGACATGTAGATGATAGCACAGAGGATGATAAATTTTTTTTGAGGGAGTATCATTTTTATTTGAGTGACAACCAGTTATACTCGTCAGAGTTTGTTCAATACTATTTCGATATATTTTATAGAAATATAAGAGAAAGAGGAATCCAAATGACAAAACTCCTCATATGGCTAGATAGTTGTATAGGGTAGTTCAAGAATGCTCAAATGTTCTATTGGTTACGTAGGGTTCAAGGAACTTAATGTCCAACATATATGGATTTTTTTGAAGTTGGGCATGGTAAAGGATAACATGATGGAGCCGGTGCATGTGTCAAAAGGATTCTTGCTAGAGAACAATTAAAATTTTAGGATGTAGTAAAATTTAAAGATGCACTTGGGATTATGAATTGGTGCAATACAAGATTATTTGCACATGGTTTGAGTGAGTACTCTACAGTTTATCGATTCTTTTGGTTGGTTGAAGAAGAGAAAATTCTACCTAGAGTTGACTGTGAGACAATCAATGAATATACTAAATGGCATTCATTTAGGAGTTCGACAGAAAGCACATGGACTATCTAGAAAAGGGAGCTTGCATGTTTTTGTCAGTTTTGTATCTCAGGAGATTGGGAAGCATGTAAAAATACATAATGGGTTGAAGAGTGGGAGAAAAGATTGTTGACACCTGCAAAAGAAGACAATCAATATGAAAGAACTATTGAAGAAAATGATCAAGTGTTTGCATCTAAATAATATGACCGGGTTTCAGACCTTGTACAAGAAGGTAATTTAATTCATTTTATTTCACTTTATTAAATTATTTTGTAATACTAAATTATTTATATGGATACGCGCAAGTTATTAAATCAAAATTTGTTTACAAGACATGTGTTTGTTGTTGTTGCACCTAAGGGGAATGAAGAGGAAACAAAATATTGGTTGGCTTGTTGTGTGGAGACTAAACATAAGTTAATAGAACCTTGAGAAGATGATGATGACTATCATTATCCAACAAGTACGGTGATCCCCTTAAGACATCCCCTTAAGAAAATTTTGATAACAAGTAGTTGATCCCCTTAAGAATTTTTTTAGAACAAGTCTTTTATCCCCTTAAGAAAATTTTGAGAGCTTATATGATGACTTTTTTCATGTTTTCGAATAGGATGATGGTGTTTGTTGGAACTTGGCTATGAAAATACCTGATAAGGAAGAATGGTCTACCTACATTCAAAGATTATGAAACGCATAAAAGGATTATACACTATTGAAATTTGGTCGTGGCAACAAATATAAAACTAGATAGGTATTGTGGAAGACCTACAAATAAAGTGCTATGGAAAATTTGTATGAAAGAGCATGAGATAATCATAGATGCATTGAAAAAAAGAGAGGATGTAGATGGTACAATAGAATAAGTAAATACAAGTAAATATAGTTTTAGTTTTATATTGTCCTTTTAAATATATTTAATACATGTTTTCATATTGTTCAAGTGTGTTATTTGTTGAAATTGATTTAAATTTTTCTTTTATAGATCCTTAAGACATAATCACAAAAAGGAGAGTCCATGCAAATTCAACCTAGACAACATGGAATACTTGGTAAAAATAGGTAATTATAAGTAGACATTAAATTATATTTAAAGAAATGTTGTGATTACATATTCATATTGCTTGTACATTAATAGTTAAAATTGATTTATTATTATTTTTTGTACCCTTAAGACATCATCACATTGATCTCATACTTTGAAACAAAAAGGAGAGGTTTCCTGGATTTAACCTAAACACATGCGTGGAATACTTTTAAATACAGGTACTTGAGTTGTGTAAATATAGATAGTTTTATATAAATTAAAATATCTATGTTTTGATGATTTCATTGATTTTACTTGTTCCTTTTTGATATCCGATGGCATGAAGACCTACTACATTCTAGGCACAAGTTTGAGATGTTCTCGAGATGATGTAGCCAAATTTTGTAAACATTGTTTTGAGAGGACATATATGCACATACATACTTACATAGTTAAAAATTATGTACAAATTACAAATATATGTACATACACAATTATACTCTATGTACTTTTATGTATGAAAATCAATATTCTATATAATTTATTTGTTAAATGTGCGTGTTTCCCTACTTTGAAACTTTATATTTGATTGTATAATCACTAAATATCATGTATAAATTATTGTGAAATCAATTATATCCTTAATATGTTGTATTAGGACCCCTTAAGACATCTCCTTAAGACATGTAATAATTAGCACATATCCTAAATAGTATACTTAATTATATCATTTGTTATGATGACTCACCCTAAAGTATAATACTTGTTTCTATCATTTAATATTTATACTTAATTATACTCTTATTTGATCCCCTTAGGACATCGTATTAGGACCCCTTAATACATCCCCTTAAGACGTGTTGTATTAACACATATCATAAATATTATACTTAATTCTATCATTTGTTATGATGACTAACCCTAAAGTATAATACTTGTTTATATCACTTAATATTTATACTTAATTATACTCTTCTTTGATCCCCTTAAGATGTTGTATTAGGACCCCTTAAGACAACCTATAAATGAGTGTTGGATGCTATTATTTGTTTTGGAAACTTATAAATTACTGTTGGATGCTATTATTTGTTTTGAAAACTTATAGATTAGTGTTGGATGTTATTATTTGTTTTGGCATCTTATAAATTAGTGTTGGATGCTATTATTTATTTTGATAGCTTATAAAATTAGTGTTTTTTGTGGAACATGAGGTCAAAAAGACTTTTATATTCTTAAGTTTTCTCTAACACTTTGCATTATTTGTAAATATGAGACTACATGATTTAATTTAAAAACTTTAGCCTATTTTTGGATGATTAAGTTCTTTAATTTAATGTTGTAAAATAACTAGGAAATATGGTGTATACTTATAGAACAACTTTTTTGGCAAAACTCGTTGCATTTTGATTGGTATTTATTTTTAGTTTATAGAAACCCTGAACCCTAAACCATAGGACCTAAAGCCTAGGAGATGAGCCCTAAACCATAAGACCTATAGCGTAGGAGATGAGCCCTAAAAACCCTAGAAACCCTAAACCATAAACCATAGGACTTAAAGCCTAGGATATGAGCTCTAAACCATTAACCCATATAGATTTGCTATTCTAAGCATCTCATGAACCCTAGAAACCTTAAACCATAAACCATAAACCATAGGACCTAAAGCCTATGAGATGAACCCTAAACCATTAACCCATATAGATTTATTATTCTAAGCATCTCATGAACCCTAGAAACCCTAAACCATAAACCATAAGACCAAAAAATCCTAGGAGATTAGCCCTAAACCATTAACCCATATATATTTGTTATTCTAAGCATCTCATGAACCGTAGAAACCCTAAACCCTAAACCATAGGACCTAAAGCCTAGGAGATGAACCCTAAACCATTAACCCATATAGATTTATCATTCTAAGCATCTCATGAACCCTAGAAACCCTAAACCATAAACCCATATAGATTTGTTATTCTAAGCATCTCATGAACCCTAAAAACCCTAAACTATAAACTATAGGACCTAAAGCCTAGGAGATGAACCCTAAATAATTAACCCATATAGATTTTTTATTCTAAGCATCTCATGAACCCTACAAACCCTAAACCATAAACCATGGTACCTAAAGCCTAGGAGATGAACCTTAAAATATTTGTTGTTCTTAGCATGTTTTTTTTCTACTTTATAATGATGTTGCTTAATTTCTCTCATTTTATTTTGAAATATACTTTCAATAATTTATCCTTTTCTTGGACACTTTGACAACCTAGGAATGTAACAAATTAAATTATAAAGTGCCACAAACTCTACTTGATAAGGGTATATAAATTGACCAATTTGGGGATGTTGTTCATACAAATGCATTGAACTTATGAATTTCCATAACAAATGTTCACTTGGATAAAGTTCTATTATCAAAGATTTTTAAACATATTTTTAGGTTTTTCATTTTATCAATTAATTGTTAGGATAAATCTAGAGCACTATTCATCATAGAAAGAAGGGATAAATAATTAGTACCAAGTGAGAAATATCTACTACCCTATCTCTATGGACTTATTCTTGAACTAGATGTCCATGAACATAAACATGCTTGATTAAAATCTTACGAAATGGTTGATGGACTAATATATATTTTAGTTTTTAGGGAAACTATACATCATGTAGACCACATTGATTGTCCTATATTATACTCTTCATTGATCCCCTTAAGACATCATATTAGAACCCCTTAAGGAAACCTAAAAATTATGTTTATTTTATAGAATTTATTAATGCTTTTGTTCTCTAATCTTGTATGGTATTGTTTATTTCTTAAATTTTCCTCGTTTGTAGTATATAAATGGATTTCTTTTATTTGTAGATTATGATTTTTTTCTTATTTTATTAGATGTAACCTATGTATTATGACCCATTAAGACATCCTATTAGGATGTGAATTGAATAAGTTCATTGACTAATTATCACTAATTATTGAATGTGAACATCATGTATATCATGTATGAATCACTAAATTTGTAAAGTACAAATATTTAAATGTCCTATTAATTTCAACTTTAATTTCATATTTATATTTAATTTCACATTAATGTCCTATGTAATGTATTGAATATGAACATATATACATAAATGTGTCGATTAAAATTAAACAATAATAAAGTCCATTAGAGTACAACCCATGAAATAAAGTCCAACAAAGTACTCGACCCATGAAATAAAGTCCAACATGGTACATGAGAAACCAAATATGTAGTCCATGAAATAATCAAATATAACCCATAAAATCATGTTTAGGCCATGAATCGTCTCTATAATCAAGAGACCTCTTCACACAACGTGGACTACGTGGATGACCTGAAACACTCTATACAAGAGAAAGATGAAATTAGATGTAAGACGATGAAAAATGATTTAATGACAATTTAATTTATAATTTATCATAAAATTAAATTACAATCATATCTGGGTCTGGATGCTCTGGTGCACCTGAACCAACCTCTAAATTCTCTAAATCAATCTACATAAACAAGACAATGAAATTTGAAATTAGATGTAAGTCTACAATTAAAAATGGTTTAATTCAATTTAATTTATAATTTATCATATTTTAATTATATCGTATTCTGGGGTTATGCACCCTCTACTCTAGGACCTATTTGTATATGCTCAACTACATTGAGATGTGTTTCATTCTATAAAAGACTATATTAAATTTATTTAGAATATACAATTTGTAATTGAATTTAAAATAATTAAAAATTTAAATTACCATGATATTTGGAGTCTGCTCTGCATGTCCTCTTGGAGGTGTAACTATGACTGAGTAATGGATGAAAGTCGCACTAACAAAGTCCTACAAGATCAAATTTAAAGAATGTATACTTGAATTAGGTTAAAATATATATATTCAAGTTTTCACATTTTGTGTAGAAATTTTTTTAGACAACCTAAAATTTAGAGGCCTCACAAGTAGCCACACCATCTAATGTTTTCCTAATGCCCATTCTCATTTTCGTATCAACCTAGAAATACATGTAGGAATTTAATTCTTATAATATTTACAAGTGTACATGCACATTTGATATATATTGAATTCAAATTTCATAATTGTAACTATACTAATGTAAGTTAAAAAATTTACAATATAAATGTACCTGCCCCTGATCTGTGATGCTTGACAGTGGAGGAGTGCTCGAAAACCCTTCAGGTGGAATCGACGTGGAAGTCGATTGACTCCCCTAAACCAACATAAATATTTAAAACATATGTTCATGATTATATTATAAATTTAAAACTCAAATTAAAAATTATTTCATATATAATTTAAAAAATTGAAATCAAAATACCCCATAAGGGTTGCCAACTAGGACTAGTGTTGATGTGTGTACTCAAAGAGTGGATGATTTCCCCATTGTTAGTGTCATCTGCACACCAAACAATTTGATAGTTAAAATTTATTGCAAACTTTTCTTTGATATATACATTCATTAAAATTCTTATAAATTCAACATGTAGATGCATATTTATACCTGTGTTACAATGTCCTTAGGGTGATGGTCTTCTGTAAGAAATTATACAAATGAACTAAGGTAACTAGATGAACCACCAGAATCTCCACGTCCACCCGAACTAGGTGTGGCTTGATCAGGTCCATAGCATAACCGATGGAAACTAATACATACATGTGGTCTCGAGACTCCTAGAGTGGTACTCATACCAACTCCATTAAACACTCCTCCATCATCGTCATCTCAATGCTCCCTACCTACTATTGCAGAAGCATGGTGATCAAGGTCTCCTGTGATACATTCTCCATTTTGAATAATGTTGACTTGATCTTGGATGGTTCTAACATTGGCATTGATTTGTGCTTGCAAGCGAGCACCATCGATCTCAGGTGGTGGAGGTGGGGATTTATGAAGTGGATTAGGTGGAGCTGGAGTGGAGGTGAAGATGGTTGAGATGGATGGTGTGGAGGTGGATTACAAATATTATTGAATCAATCCATGTGATCTCTAAGGTATAAGTGAACCTGCATTAGATTTGTAATTTCAAATGTAAGATACATTTTTAGGAAATAACCTTAAACGATTCAATATAAAAGGCCTAATTGAATACAAATGATAAAATGTGTAAGCCTCATTTATGTCTAAGGCGTGTTAATTGAATGAAAAACCAATTAACTATTAATATAGGAAAATTTGTGAATGCTTTAGGGTTTACGGTTTAGAGTTTAGGATTTAGGTTTTAGGATAATAGGATGGCTTAAGGGGTTCTATGTAGTAATGTCCTAGTACAAAATGACATGTCTTAAGTGAATAAAATTTGGTGAAGATGCCTAAGGCAACCAAATTTCATTAAGGTATGAAGCAACTTCACCAAATTTTATTCACTTGAGCCATGCCATTTTGTCCTAGGAACTTGCTAGACATAGTCCCCTTAAGCCATCCTATCACCCTAAAACATAAATCGATCAACCTATATCATGAAATCTCATTCATATTATAATCTTGCATGATCTTATTATTGTTAAATTTGGTTGCCTTGGGAAACTTCACCAAATTTTGATAACTTATTTGATCCCCTTAAGAAATTTCATATTAGGACCCCTTAAGGCATCCTAAAGTATGGTTTAAGGGGATCTATGTAGTAAGGTCCTAGTAGAAAATGACATGGATTAAGTGAATAAAATTTGGTGAAGATTCCCAAGGCAACCGAATTTCATTAAGGTCCTAGCCAACTTCACCAAATTTTATTCACTTGAGCCATGTCATTTTTTCCTAGGATCTTACTAGACATAGATCCCCTTAAGCCATTCTATCATCCTAAACTGTAAATTGATCAACCTAGATCATGATTTATCTCATTAATATTATAATATTTCATGATCTTATTATTTTTGAATTTGGTTGCCTTGGGAAACTTCACCAAATTTTGAGAACTTATTTGATCCCCTTAAGAAATGCCATATTAGGACCCCTTGAGACATCCATTTACGGTTTGTGGTGATAGGATGGCTTAAAGGGATCTATGTCTAGTGAGGTCCTAAGAAAAAATTATATGGCTCAAGTGAATAAAATTTGGTGAAGTTTCCCAAGGCAACCAAATTTCATTAAGGGCCTAGGAAAAAATGATGGCTTTAAAGTTTAGGGTTTAGAGTTTAGAGTTTAGGGTTTAGGGTAATAGGATGGCTTAAGGGGATCTATGTAGTAAGTTCCTAGGACAAAATGGCATGGATTAAGGGAATAAAATTTGGTGGAGCTTCTTAAGGCAACCAAATTTCATTTTAAGGTCCTAGGACAATATGAATGCTTTAGTGTTTAGGGTTTAGGGAACTTAGGGTGAAGTTTGGGTGGCCCTTGGAATAATGGACTTGCAAGTTAGTGAATTTTTTTTTGTTGTGGAAAAGTTGATTGAGATAGATCTTGTTTTGACTAACCAACCTAGATCATGAAATCTCATTCATATTATAATCTTGCATGATCTTATTATTGTTAAATTTGGTTGCCTTGGGCAACTTCACCAAAATTTGAGAAGTTATTTGATCCCCTTAAGAAATACCATATTAGGCCATCCCCTTATGGCATTGATTTACGGTTTAGGGTGATAGGATGGCTTAAGGGGATCTATGTCTAGTGAGGTCATAGGACAAAATGGCATGGCTCAAGTGAATACAATTTGGTGAAGTTTCCCAAGGCAACCAAATTTCATTAAGGGCTTAGGAAAAAATGACTACTTTAGGGTTTATGGTTTAGAGTTTAGAGTTTAGGGTTTAGGGTAATAGGGTGGCTTAAGGGGATCTATTTAGTAAGTTCCTAGGACAAAATTACATAGCTTAAGGGAATAAAATTAAGTGGAGTTTCCTAAGGCAACCAAATTATATTTTAAGGTCCTAGGACAAAATGAATGCTTTAATGTTTAGGGTTTAGATTTTAGAGTTTAGGGTTTAGGGAACTTAGGGTGAAGTTTGGGTGGCCCTTGGAATAATGTACTTGGAAGTTAGTGAACAAAATTTTTTTGTGGAAAAATTGGTTGAGATAGATCTTGTTTCGATTGACCAACCTAGATCATGAAATCTCATTCATATTATAATCTTGCATGATCTTATTAAATTGTTAAATTTGGTTTCCTTGGGCAAATTCACCAAATTTTCAGAAAAAAATTGACCCCCTTAAGAAATGTCATATTAGGACCCCTTACGACATCGGTTTATGGTTTAGGGTAATAAAATTACTAGTTTATGAATATTTTTTATTTTACGAGTAGATTGACTATTTTCATAATAGAAACACATAATTATGTATTATTAAGATTGAGTTTGATGTATATTTTAACTTGATATTTTATTAATTGAATATAAGATTACTTTTTTTGATAGGTGGTATAAGATTAGTTTATTTAACATTTTTCTCATTAAAATTTCCCACTTAAATGAATTTTATGATATAAAATGTATGATCAAATTAGTTAATGTTGAATTTTATTTTATTTTGGATTGTTTGGAATTGAAAGAACCTAAAAGAAAGAAAAGAAAAATATTTAGATTCTTTTAGTCTCTAGGTGACTAGTGCAAATTGAGATTTTAGACTAAACTAGAAGCCTAATTAATAATTAATTGACTAGAATGAAAGTTAATATTGTTGAAATACAATAGACAACACTTGCAAACAAGAAATGGAAACAATGCATGACTAAGAGAGATCAAAACATAAAATAGAAATGAATGAAAATATTATCTAATTAAGTGTCAATTGGAAATGGATTGTACAAGGATTTAGGAATTTTCTCAGTAAATTTGCCAGCAAATATTGATAATTTATGAATTGTAACTATTCTGTAACATATTGTTTTCTAATGTAATTATAATTTAACATTGAAAGTAAAGTTTCACAAATTGTTTTCTCCATACAATGCAAATGAAATTTAAAACATTTAAGCAATGCAAATGAATTTTTTCCATTATTAAATATTCTTGAGCTCAAAATCAAGGTTTTCAAATGCAAAATGATTTATTTGATTTCAATTTAGGGTTTTAGAAAAAAAATTTGTTTCATTTCAAACTAGGGTTTTCAAATCCAATTTTTTTTGTTTGATTTGATTTTAGGGTTTCAAAAGAAATTAGGGTTAAATTCAAATGCAATTTTTTTAATTTCATTTCAATTTAGGGCTTTGAAATGCAATTTTTTTTATTTCCTTTCAACTAGGGTTTTCACATGTAATTTTTTTGTGTTTCATTGAAGAATTTAGGTTTCAAAAGCTAAATTTTGTTCTTAACATACAATTTAAGGTTGATTTTTTGTTTCTATTCAATATCTTGAGGGTTTCATTGCATTTTTTCATCTACTTCTACAAATCATCGTTTCTACTGTTACAAGAAAATAAAATGCATAAAACAGTAAATAAATTGGAAAAAAACATGCTAGCACCTATTATTATATAAAAATTTCCAAGAAAACATGAAAAAACAAAAAAAAATTGGTAGTGGAGATGCACCTGGAGGTCGCTATGTTGTCGCTATCATCCTCGCCAGTTCGAGATTGCGTGTTATCTATGAATGAACTATAGTTTCATTTTTAAAAAATAAATAGCATCTTAAAACGGGATCCCGATTATTACAAAATGTGATCCCAATTTTACAAATCAGGATACTGTTTTGTAATAATCGGGATTCTATTTTGTGTATGTCGGTTCAAGACCCTTTTACAAACAAGATCCTGATTTAAAAAAAAATGGGATCCATTTTGGAATTTAGGCTCAGGATCCTGAAGCTAAATGGGATCTCATTTTTTAAAAATCAGGATCCCATTTTTGCAATGCTAATTTCATTTTTTGGTTAAGGCAAAACATTCCACGTTTCATGGACTCAACTTCTTGCACTTACCCAGTGTGTAAAATATAACAAATTGAAATCATTAGTGTTTTGTGTGACAACATTGACATTAAGTGAAGATTTCTTTGTTTGTTTCATTTCCTGCAAAGGATAACACTCAAAACCATTAGTGTCTAGCAGTTCAGGATGCACTATTGTTAAAGTCATATTAGAGGAAGATTTTGCAAGAGTGTTGATGTTAAGTGAATGCTTTTTTGATGGTTTGATTTCTATCAAAGGATAATAACAAAGACCACAGGTTGTTTCTTGTGTGTTAGGCTCTATAGGGACACAAATACCTTGTTCTCTAGCACCACATCCTTTTCCATTGTATCCAAGTTGTTTCAAAATTTTGTAACCTTTTCCATAAATATTTTTAATTTATTTAGGATTTGGTGGTTGTTGATAGTTAGTTTCATCGAATTTTGTTCTATAATTTTCTTTTTCTTCTAAAGTGGTTGAGGTGGATACTTTCGAAGGGTCTTCCAAATTTGGTATTGACATTACTGATTTCTCTTTTCCCTTGTCTGAATATTTGTTCATGATCTTGTATTCTCCCATGAATGTTGATTTGAAGTCTAAGGAAACCCATTCATCTTCCAATAGCTTTGTAATTTCCTCAATATGTTTTTCTTTGTCTTTCTGTTGCATGGGTTCCACTTGTGTAATTGGTGTCAATGTTTTCAAAGGGTTCACTTTACATTTCTCAATGTTCAAACAACTGTATGGTTTAGGATTAGCTTTGATTGTATAAACTCTATTTTTGTAGACATATTTCATGGTACCATGAAGGGTAGAGGGCACACCATGCATCTCATGAATCCATAGTCTCCCTAGAAGAATATTGTTTGAAAGATGATCAGGCATAAAATGGATTGAGGTTTGTAATGTAACTTTGTCAACTTTAATAGGTAATTTTATTACCCAAAGTGGTCATTTTCCCATGTTATCAAAGCCGATAATAGATAAGGAGGTGGGTTGTATTTTAGATTTATCAACACTGAGCTTATCCAAAAGGTTTGGACTACACACATTTAAGGTTGATCCATTGTCAACAAGGGTTCACTTTATCCATGTGCTATTGTATTGAGCTATAATCATGAAAGCATCATTTGGTTTTTGCACTTCCAAAGGAGGGAGCTCACTTTGGTGGAAAAAAATTTCAGCATTTATTCCTTGAATTAGTATTGCTATGTCATTCGGGTTTGCACTAGAGAGAACCAGAACTTGTTGCAAGCTTGTTTGAAGCAAAGTGTGATAATTAGGTAAATTTTGAATTAGGTCCCATAGGGATATCTTTGTAGGAGTATTCTTAAGTTTTTGAACAAGATCATACTCCTTCCCATTATGCAAAGTTAAATGAGGAGCACTAAGAAAAATTGGATTAGGTAATGGGAGATGTTGGAGGTGTTTGTCTTGGTTGTAGATTGTTCCTAGTGTTGTATGTTTGAGAAACACTATTGTAACCTGGCTGTTGTGAAATATTAGGTGGTTTGAGGATGAGAATAGGTTTATTTTGAGTGTGGTTTTTTTGAGGGTGGATACATGATGAGTTTAGGCGCAGGATTGAGTACTTTAAGGGGTATCTAATGTGCATAACCTCATAAGGCTTTTCATGATGTCCTAGTGAAGGGGAGTCTAATGTCACTTCATCATCTTCATCTATGGAAGTCACATTACTATTATTGTCACTTTCTTCCACCAACATGTCTCCCATAGGGGGAGTGTTTTTAGGAGAATTACAAACTAGATGTTAGTGACATTCAAAGGTTGGTTCTTCTAAAGTGACCATCGCAAGTAAGGAAGTTATCAATGGTTGTATTGCCTTGTTTATCAATAATAGCATTCTCTCGTTCAATGATATTTTTTTAGAGTGAGAGAGGCAAAAAGGATTCTCATGAATCTCATTGCTTTCTTTTTCACAACTAGGAGAGATATCAGGAGAAGGATAAATTTTTTCATCCTGAATGTCAATGATTTCATTCATGTTTCTAGGGTTTCATTCTCTTGTGCCATAAATTCTACCCTAATAGGAGAGTTCTCAATATGTTGGTGTTTTTTATTACAACCAAAGTGGATTTCCTCAAAGCTTCTATGAATTTTCCACGATCAATAATAAAATCTTGGGAAATGATTGGCCAAATCAACAAGAAGAAGCAATAATGCTAATTCTCCTACACTTTGGGCTCTATGAGACCCAAGAGGGTGATCCCCACAATGTGCTTCTCACAAACAACTAAATAATTTTAAATGTACATTGCATATTAACAGATAGATTCTCCATTGACTCTAAATGGATGAAATCTTTCAAGAAATTGGTTATTCCTTCAAATACTTGAGTCCTATTAGTAGAGAACTGCAAACATGACAAAGATATGCCAATAAGAAATATTCTAGATAGATGTTCTAAAATCAAAGCTAAAGACATGAGAAACATCACCCCTTTTCAGATATCAGTGCCATATCCTAAAACATGAAGTCAAAATAAGAAAGAGTTGAACTACAAGGTAAATTTCATCTTACACAGTTGTGATCTATATGAATTGCATTACAATCCATGTATCTGCGCCATATATCTATTACTACTTATGAATCCAGCTACCAACTTGCATGAACTTACATAATTACTAAAGCATTTAACTGATCCTTTAAACCAGAGCCACCATTAAAGTATAATTCACAGTAAAGAACAATGAAAATCAATGAAACCAGTCTTTGACCAATATTTCATTAATAATTAATGCAAGATATCACAATTGGAGAGAAAATAGATTCAAGATATTTTCATATTCAACACAAATATGCCTAAGAACCCCATAATTGACAAAGTTTTTCTATCCGACTCTAAACCTTAAGATAGGGACTCAACATTCATACTCTTTGTAATACAAAATTCTTCTCTCTCAAAACTCGAATTCAACAAAAGACCCCGTACCCCTGCCCGAAATTCCCTTTTATAGAATAAGGGAGCAAAACAAGCTTTAGGCCGAAATGTACACATGTCCAATTTTCATTGGACCATAATCCCCTCATACAGTTACATTTGCATCTTGCAATTGGAGGGAAATTACATAAGACAAAAGTAATCATCAATTTCTATGGAGAAGAAAAACCCGCATTCCAAAAGGCATCTCGTTCACATCAAAGGAATCTTTAACCATTGTAGCACTTTATTCCATTTCAACAACTATCCTCATCAACAACTTGTACCTGGAGCTAGGAGAAGTATGTGTATTTTCAAATATAACTTCTAAGGCCAAACCTATATTATACTTGACCAAGTCACACTTCTCGATTCCAGCGCTCATATTTCAAACTCATCAGTGAATTCCTTTTTCCATAATTCAAATTTCTCCTTAGATGGAAATTTGAAAGAAATAACTTGATTAATTTTATCTCTATATGGTACACATTTCACCATCACCAAAGTACCCTCTTTATCAAAATATTCTAAGAAACTAATAACGAAAGATAGTTTCTCAAGTGTATTCTCCAACATACCAATATTAACATTCTTGCATATTTCATCTATTTGAGTTATCATGATATTATTCATTTGGTCCTTCCAACCCTATAGTGGCTTCACTTTATCATGACTATGTTGGATATGTGGTAATGGAGTTAGGTCCACTTCATCATACTTGGCCTTTAACTCCTTGATCCTTAATTCCATAGGAGCAACGTATCCTTGGAACTTTTTCTCTAGAATTCCCTTAACAAATTGATAAGTTGTCTTAACCATGGGATACTTATCCTCTTGATTCTTTTCTCCCACTACCATGAATTTTAATTGCTCAACTATGGGGCTCCATCTATCCAATAGTGGGGTGGCCAACTCTTTATCCCTTGGGAAAATTTTGAGTGCTTGCAACATCAAAGCATAACTTGCATGAACACTGTTTAATTTTCCTTTGTCCTTCTTATTCAAGTGTCTCAATATAGTATCTACAATTACTGAATTTATTTTCAACGCTGATTTTTGGACCTGTTGTAGCATCTCTTTATACTCCTCAACCTGAAAGATTAATTTTTACCTTGAGAGTCCTCCACCTGGGCTATTAGCCTGTTCAATTGTGATGGGCACCTATTCCATATTGTATGGAATGATAGCTAAGGATTGTCCCTATGGAGAAGGCTGAGGTTGCTTCAATGGTGGGTCAAAAATAGTATGACTAGAGATAGCCTACCCTTGAGATTGCAATGTCTCCATTTGTTGCTTCAGTAATGCCAATTCAGTCTCTAGCTCTACAACCTTTTGTTGACTCCTATTATATTCAATAATAAGGTCATTATACTAGCCCCTCAAAGTATCTCAATCCTTGGTCAAATCCTCAATAGTTTCCTTGGTGAACTTGGAAACATTCGCTATCATATTTGTGGCCTCCAATGCTGGAGTATCAATAACTCTTCTAACAATCAAGTGACCACTGGAATCATATGGTTCTACAACTATTGGCTTTCGAGACCTGGTAGATAAAGACCAAATTCCAAGGCATCCCATTCCTCATTAAAGGTTGAACCTTTAAGTGCCAATGTAGCTTCCTCCTCGGTTGCAGGAAGTGGCCTATTGGCCCTTCTTATTGTATCGAATACCACAACATCAACAATATACCACTCAGGGAGTAACAGTACTCGACTCTTCTGTACCAATGCTTTGCCTTGTTCTAGTTTCATTTCTTTAAAAATCTCCCTCATTTGCAACTTGACATTGGATTGAATAACTTTCTCTGCATATAGTGGAACATGTGCCCTCCAAAAAAATTCCTTAAATGCATTTGTTTTGATAAAAGAGTCATCCATCATGAATTCCATGCAAGCCTCCATCCTTAGGTCATCACTATTAGTTATCCCTCTTATTTCATCTTTTCCAAGCCTCAAAGCAACTGCTCCAAAAATTGATGGGATGTCTTGTGGAAAAGATGGCATTCCTTGCTACATATCCTCAGGGGTTACCATGATCTCTTCATCATCTTCGTTAGGATAATCAACCACCCCTGTCCCTTCAATTTTTTGTCTCTTTGGTGATGGTGGTTGTGTTGGAGAATAGGGCCTCAGAGGGGAATCCAAATCCACAATATTGGGCAATAATTGCACTGAAGATGATGGTACCACCTTCTTGTGTGGCACTACTCCATACTTTTCTAAAGTAGTAGGAGTGGGCTTGGTTTTTTCTTCAACTGGTATTCCCTTCTTTCTGGAATATACCCTAACCTTTGTTGGAGGCTGATAAGTAGGTCTTTCCTCCAATCACTGATACATTTTGACTCAATTTTTGATGAAATTTCATCGAAATTTCGACGCCCTTTCGTCGGAATAATTTCATCAGAATTTCGATGAAATTTGAAACGTCAAAATTCCAACCTAGCATCGTCGGTTGGGTCAAAATTCTGATAAAGTTTCTCCGATGAAAATTCATTGAAATTTTGAGAACCTTTCATCAGAAATTGAGTCAAAATGTATCAGTGAGTTTTATTTCAGGGTATTCTTCAATAGCTCATGACTTTCCCTTGTCTTCCACAACCTGTTCAGCCTTCAAAACCCCCACCAAGCTCCCAAAATTATCAATAGCATACATAGCCCTATTCAACTCACAAGTAATATTTGGCATGGGATCATATGCGGGTTTCTTTTCTTGTTTCTTCTTCATCATCTTATTAAAAGATATATACATTACCTTTCTTTCCTCTTGCATCTGCAAATAAAAAATTTTCCTGATAATATCCTCAAGAAAATAGAAATTGTGAACAAAGATTCTAGTCTAGTGCTTTGCCTTCATTTGAGAAATGAAACCTGTAGGATCATGATTTCTAGGGCGTACAGTTTTCAACCCATAAGGCCTAAGCAATTCCCATAAATCTTTCCATCCTCCTTTTTCCATGAAAAAATCAACAAATTTTGTATACTTAGGAAAGAAGGATCCCTTTTTTTTCTCTACTAGCCAATGTGCATCCTGAGCACATCCCAATTGTCTCATGATTTATAAAACCCCAATTCTTAGAGACACATCCTTAGGCAAAGTGTATGGGTTGAAATTGGTGCCATATACCCTAAAAACGGTTGTATTATAATAAGGGATAATGTCTCCCCAATTATGTGTCAAATTCAGCTTAGGTCTCCTTTCCAATGGCCTCAAGAAATCATGAATTTCTTTTGAGATCTTGGGTGGATCATAGACTAGAGATATTCTCAATTTGGGCCTGAAAGCATTATGGAATGCCACATAATCAAAACTACGATTATGCCTATCAAGAATTCTGGTTGAGTATTAGACAAGCATATCAATATCACCTTCCCTCTTCTTCAATTCCATGTTCTACCCAAAAATTGCCTCACCTTTGTATAAAAACATGTGCATTAATAGGGAATTCCATCAGAAACTAACCAAGGTTTTTCCTTCTTTAAGAGCCACCAGACACTCATGCACTTTGTCTGCCAGATAAGTGGCGAAGTCATATACACATTAAAATCTAGATGCCAAAAATTTGCGGCCATGTACATGAGGTCAGTAGGCAGGGTAGTTTTCAAACTAATACCAAGAACTTGACACAAGGAACAAACTGTCTTCCTAAAATAGTTAGAAAAGTAGTTTATAGGAAAAGGCTCTAGCTCATTCTTGCCAGTCACTATCTTCTTCTTATTCTTTCCAGTTCTTATGGTTGCCAAATGAGGTATTAGCAAAGAATTCCTAAACAAACCCTTAGTATTTATGTATTCTTCTCTGAAAGCCTAAAGATCAATGGGAACCATATATTTATTCCATTCATGCAGATAAAAAATCTATGCAATCTCCTCCCTGGTTATTTTTACTATTTCTATGCTAGAATATGCCCTGACAACTCTGGTTATAGGGACATAACTCACACCAAAATCCTTTAAAAAATATACATCCAAATAAATATTTGGGACCACCAGCTTATCGAGAGCCAACCTCCAAGGGTTACATAGAGGAGCACATAAATTCCTATTCCCAAACCAATTTGAGAACAATTTCCATCCTGTGTATGGTACTTCAACATCTCGAATTGCACATCATTTATCAGTTAACCCTTCTAGGAGTAGGGGCCCATAAAATAAAGCCTTTCCCTTGAGCTTTCTATTGGTAGAGGGTTTTAACAAATCTATGACATCTTGGGAAAAGGACCTAGTAGCGGTTTTAGAAACAGAGCTTCGGGTCGTGGGTGCCATTTGCACAAGGCAGACTACAATTTGAGCTAGGGTTTTGAAATATCAGATAGTTATAGGATGTATCCTATGCCTTATAGCCTCGAAACAAAATACTTCAAAATTTAAAAAGCTTCAATAGTTATTTGGACAAGCTTTAAAATACTTTTAAAGCAAATGAACTAATACAACCTTTCAAAACAAAGAAAAATGCAATTGATACTTGTTCTCAAGAAATCACAAGATTTTGAAAACATAGAATGTGGTGTAAATGTTACTTATGGTTTCTCTTGCAGGGAATTTTAATGGAAATGGTGTTGAATTTACACGAAAATATCTCACCTTGCTTGGTACCTAAGAATTCTTCTTCGGTGTGGAATTATGCACAAAAATAGAAATTCAATGAACTTTTAGTAATAAATTCTGGTGGCAGAGTCCGAACTCCACCATTACTATTCACCCACATGAGATAAAATGGCTAGAATACAACACCAACTCATTTTAAATACCAGTCATTGATTTGAGTCCATGTAAGCGAGAAAGAATGACTCAGATCGAGTCAATGTGGTTTGAAACTGCCACGTTCACTCACAAATTCTAGGCAAATGAAAATCCACCTATAGGACACCATCTCAGCATGACCAGGTCCCACTTTGATCATCTCATACTCAACATCAGCATCCACATGTCAACAGTTCACACACCTCGTAGCATTATTAAAATTGGTGTTTTAATTGTGAGAGGTTAGCGAGGAACAACCACAATGCATCATTACAGGACAGTCGTCATTTTTAATATCCTTCATCAGCAAGAAAACAAGAACTAGGCCCCACATTCATAGGCAATAGATGGCATCATCTCACATACCTCACAAAATTTTTGTGATGTCATTGAAAAGCTTGCGAGGCCAACAGGGAATGGTCAGGATTTGACCATTTCATCTGATAGTCAAAAACTTGCACATGCATTAAATGTTATTCATAAAAAGGGGGGACTAAATAGGCGGACAAGAAATTAACCCTCGAGGCAAAAACTTTAGACATTAGTCTAAAGTTGTAACATTTATCAACTTGACATTAAGAGAAAATTTAAACACAGTCCCAATGAATAAAACCCAATAGGCCAAGCAAAAAAGGGGCCTATAGCACAAATGACTAAAAGGGCTTAGACCACAACTTATGCAACTAGTAACTTATAACAATAGGTCAACACACAATTAGAACAACTGAAGTGATCAAAAGAGAAAAATCCAAAGTTTTATGGCTAAAACCCAAAACCCCAAGACATACCAATGGTGCCAAGCACCAGGGACATAGGAATAAGCACATTTGTGGAAAATTTTAAGAGCTCCACCACAAGAGAGAGGCCAGCAAAAGGTTCATCACTCTCCATTGTTATGTTGTATAAAGTAAATTCATCACTAATGGGGGAAGCATCAAGAGAAGTACTACTATGATTTTCATGCTTATGAATGATTAAATGTTGTTGTTCAAATAGGTCTTTCCAAATGTTAGGGACATTAGGAAGGAGAGAGATAAAGTTATCACTTTCAATCCACACATGTCCTCATAAAAAATGTTATTTTCATGATCATTTACGATTCTGTCCTCTTTGACTAAATACCTCTTACAATCAAGGGAGGTGTTGAGAGATGGATTTGGGATAAGCCAAGTGGTGGCAACAATCTCATATTCTTGTTTTCTAATGTCTTCCAAAGGGGGAGGAGGATAGGGACAATCAAGAATCTCAATGCTTGTATCTTCTCTCACCAAGATACCTTTGTCACTAATAAGAGAGGTATCAAGAGAAGAACAAGTATGATTGTTAGGATTGTATATGCTACCTTCCTTACGAATGGGCAATGCAATATTAAGGATTGTATCAATTGTTTGATCCTCCCACTAGATAGGATGTTCTCATAACTATGAAAGATAGTAGAAGGATGACTAACATGTTGGCTGCTGCCACAATAATGGTTTACAATTTCTGAGAGGAACTAATTTTTGCTAAAATCACATATTTTTAGAAAATATAATGAATTAAGCCTTATAAAGTTCCATTTTAAGGATCCCAATTGAAGAGGGTATGATCAAACCACCTTAGATCAAACCCCCTTAGATAGAACCTCGCTAGTTTTAAACCATACTTATAAATGAGTCTCCTTTACACCTATCAAAAATGCTAATATTAAATCACGTTTGATTTACCTTTTGGGGGATCGAATTAATTCATTTAAAATTTATTTGAAATGATTATGGTAGTCCTCCAAACGAGCTCTCCAACAAATATAATTTTAATATGTTTTGGTTTTATTATGTATTTGTTTTTTTAGTTTTATTAAACATAGGTTTTTCATCAAAAATGAAGGTCTTTGTTTTGCACATGTGGAAAAATAGCAGATTATCAAAAAAAAATTGAAAAATATGAGTGCACCAGATATTGAAGTCCTTGATCCAACAAAAAAAAAGAATTTAGATATATAAAAAAAAAATTACGTGTTATAAGGTCACACTATGTCTGAATTGTAATTGGTTTGACTTCGAAACTTGATTAAAGAAAAAATATTCAATAAAAAAATATCTAACCAAGTGGAAGCACTAGATATCTGAGTTACAAATCTAAATTAGAAAGAATTATAATTTTATCATTCATGGAATAAAAGTTATGTGTTATACGGTGTGCATCACTTTTTGAAAATGTTGTTTTCTGAAAAAAAAACAATTTTCATGGGAGATGGAAAGAAAAGTGCAATCTGACTCCAAAATTTTTGAAAAAAATAGAATCTATAGAAAAAATGTGATGAGACTCTAGTTTCCATCATCTTCAAATTCCTCACGGTTTAGCCACTATAGGTGCTCGAATGTGAAGATTTAGTTAAAAATAATAATTTAAGTGTCCAGTTTGGCCAAAAATTGTAAACCACTATTGTGGGATCACCTTGCTTCTTAATGACTTCATTGTTGTACTCTAGGTTGAATTCATAAGGGGGGATGTTGTACTTATCCAATCCATTTTTAACCATATCAAAGCCACATCTCTTGAAAGAAGACATGTTATCATGTAAAAGTAAATAAAGTGCAGTAAAATGACCTAAAGTGAAATGTTTAAATGTAATTTTTGGATTTCAAACAAGGTAATTTATTGATTATACTATGCAATGAAATGTTGTGAATTCAAATTTTGAATGAAGCAATGCATGATATGAACCACTTTAAGCTAGATTTAGTAAAATGCATGAAATATAAGGTCAAACCACTGAAAAAAATAACCAATGGCAGCAAACATAAGCACAAAAAGGTAGATTTAAACCTTCAAAAATACAACTTCAAAGTCAATAGGGACTAAGACACCAGCAAGGGCATCTTGGTCCTACTGGTGAAATTTTTAAGTTCCAAAAATTGGAACATAAAGCAAACAACAGAGAGGATTCTAAGCCAGAAACCCATAGAGGGACTAAGATGCCAAGAAGGGCGTTTTTGTCCCAATAGAGGGGTTTTTAGAAAAATAACAAATTTTGAGTTCTTAACAGTGTTCATAGATTGCCTACCTAGGGACCTGATGTTAAGAAACAAAAAAGTATGCAAATGAATTTAAGAAAAGGTGACTAATGATAAGCAATTGAATGCAATTTCTTCAATTTTAAATATAGTAACAATGTTCCTAAATGCAATTAGGATGATTGACAATGCACTTTTTAGTTTTTCAATGAGATAATATGATGCAAGAAAGAAAAAAATGCAACCTATACATGCTTTCACTAATACAAAAATGAGAAACCCTAGATGCAATTTCACTAATGTAAGTATGAGAAACCCTAGATGCACTTTCACTAATGCGAGATGCAATGCAAGAATGAACAGAACCTAGATCTAGGACTTTAATGGACTCCAAATCAGAAAATTAATTCTCTAAAATGTTGGGTTCACCAGAATGAACCGTAAAGAAAATAGGTGGGGAATAAAGTGCCCACTTATTCTCTTTAGGTCATTCAATAATATCCTAGGAACCTGGTGGAGCTTTTTATTTTCTTCCCCTCTGTGGTATGTTTTTATGTTACCTTTTACTGGCTTGGATCATGGGCTTTTTCTTTTTGAATGTTGACTTGTTGTCGGTGGTGGTCATTCACCTAGGTGGTGTTTTATCCCCCTATGGCTGTGACTTTACCAACCCCTTTACCCGTCCTTTCAGTTTTTGCATCTTAACCTTATTATTCCTATGGTATTGGGCCGATGAATTACTATAAATTAACCATTGAATAATATTTTCAACCCCAAGGGTCTTTTCCCCATCCACTTAGTCGGTCCACTTCTTTAAGAATAACTATTCTCGCATGTGCAGATTACTTGGTCGTCGGATGAAGTAATTCTAATCTTAACTGTTCCTCGCATACCTCACAAGGTCTTTGCTTACATCATAAGAAATAGTGTGAGGCTTGCGAGATGCTACCACCTATTGCATTTGATGACAGAGACCGGTGCTGATAGCTGACCGAGGATGGATGCTGATGCTGATAGATATTACTTACCAATGCATCACGACTATTTATCGCTGACCTCATGTGTTTAAAACTTCAGTCACAATAATGACATACTTTGAGGAGCCAGTATAATGACATTATTATTGAGTATAATAAGAGTCAACAAAGGGTAGCAGAATTGGAAACTGAGATGGCCTTACTGAGACAACACATGGAAACCTTGAGGTCTCAAAGGCAGGCTAGTTCTAGCCATACTGTTTCTGACCCACCAGTAGAGCAGCCTCAATCTTCTACACAGGAGCAATCTTTGGCTATTGTTCCATATAATATGGGACAAGTGCCTATTACAATTGAAATGGCCAGTGGCTCAGATGGAGATCTTTCTAGGGAAGGGTTAATCCAACAGGTTGAAAAGTATAAGGAGATGGTGAACCAAGTCTGAGAGGCAGTAGGAAAGACTAACTTAGAAATTAATGATACTATGCTGCAACATTTACATAAATGGGTCCAGAGTAAGTTGAACAATGTTCATGCAAATTATGCCTTGATGTTGCAAGCACTTGAATTATTTCAAAGGGACATAGAATTGGCTATCCCCTTGCTAAGTAGATGGGGACCTAGAATGGAGAAGTTGAAATTTATGGCAATTGGGGCAAAGCAGCATGGGGACAAATACCCTATAGTCATAGCAACATATCAATTTGTCAAGGGTATTGTGGAGCAAAAGTTTCAGGGGTCTGCTACTCCTATGGAGTCCAAAATTAAAACATTGAGGGATATTTATGATGGAAAGGGCTTGACTCCATTACCTCATATTTTGCATAGTCAGGATATGGTCAAGCCCCTCTAGGCGTGGAAGGAGCAGATGAATAATGTAATGATTTCTCAAACACAAGAGAAATGCAAAAATGTTGATATCCGCATGTTTGAAAACATGTTGGAAAAGTTGTCGTTTGTCATTAGTTTCCTTGAACATTTTGATAAAACTGCCACATCATTGATGATAAAGTATGTACCTTACCAAAACATGGTGGATCAGGTGGTGGCTTTCAATTGGCCATCTGAAGAGGATTTTGAGTCATGGAAAAGGGTGTTCACCGATGAACTTGAATTGTGAATGTCCTGGTCGAGAATTTCAATTCGGTCATGTAAACTATGGGTCTGGCCTTAGATAATATATTTTAAAGTGCATTCTCTCTTCGAATTCAAGTACATGAAGTTGAAATGAAATAAGTGAAAAAACATTTAATAATACTTTGGTGCACGAGAGCGACTCTTTGAGCAATGGTTTCTTCCTCCACAAAAAACTAATGATCACTCTTATTTTGGCTTTTCATCTCTTACCAACAAATGATGTAAAGATAACTGATTAGGGATTAGCAGTCCAGTAAAAAAAGGACATGTGTATTCTTTGGCCTGAAGCTTGTTGGCTCCCTTATTCTTATAAAAGGGAATCCAGGGCTGAGAGAAAGGTCTTCTGCAATTACTCGAGATACGTAAGATAAGAGTCAAGTAGTACAGAGAGAAAGTATGTTTAGGTTTTGAAGTTTTGAGTCAGATTTGAGAACTTAGTAAATCATGGGGTTCTTGAGCATACTTGTGTTAACCTTGTGATTGTTTTGATTTTATTTTCTCTCCTATTGTAATAGTTTGCATGAATTATTAATGAAGTATCTATCCAAGATGATTTTCATTAATCTCCGTTTGTTATTTACTGTGGATTATGTTTAACTATATCTCTGGCTCAAAGAACCGATTAAATGCTTCAGTTATCCAGTAAGTTTATGCGAATTAACACATATGATTTATCAAGGAGTAATAAATTCAAGTACTGATATATGGATTGTAATGTTATTCATACAGATCATATATGCTTTAGATGAAATATACCCTATAGTTTAGTTTCCTTTTTGACTCCGTGCTTTAGGATATGGCACTGGAATTTGACTGCTTTTCATCATTTGTATTTTGTGTTATGGCTTCAGGAAATTGTATTCAAAATAACTCATATCAGTACGCTTAGGTATAGTTTTGATTCTCTGTTAAACAGATCCAAACTTTTTGAAGAAGCAACCAATTTCTCGAAGGTTTATATTTTTTAACACTGGTGAGAATTATCTGTTGTTTGTCTATAATAAGAGAAAATTATTTTAATCATAAGTGACAACATATGGTAGGAAAACCCTCCTGGATCTTACAGAGTCTGAAGTGTAGGAGAAACAACAGATTGCACTACTGTTTTATCATTAAGTTGGCACAAAGCTTTCAAGACTCTAACTATTGAGCAAGGAAAGTTCATAGGAGCTCTTGTAAATTCTACTTGGGTTGTTATAAAAAATGCCAACACAATGGCAACTCTGCTGGGGAACTAATAAATAAAAAGTCTCTAAGTGCAGATATGGTCTAAGTCAGAGTCAAGTTTATATTTTAATTGTTTTGTCCTATCATTGCATTTATCATGCTGAACACATGCATATAGTTTTCCTATGTTCCTTGTCAGTGTGTCGGGTGATGTTTGAAATCTTGTCCAAAGTCATGAGTGCAAAAGCGAAGTGCAAAAACTTCATCATTCCCAAGATTTTGGGTGGCGACTCTGATATCTCGAACAACAAGTTTCACACAAAGTGCTACAAGCAACATGCAAGGGAAAGTTATCAAACACGTGAGGGCATGAAGAAGACAAGAAATTATACAAAAAAGAATCTTGAGCCAATGATAGAGCTCGAGCTAGGATAGGATAAGAAATGGGTAAAAAAAAATGATACCCCAAGTAAGTTTGTTTCATCTCCTATTCCTTTTTCACCTACTTTAAATACCGAGATGAATAGTACTTTTGTAAGTGAAAATTCCTTAGATACTATTGTGTCTAAATTGGATCATGATAGTTTTCCTTTTCAAATGACATGAGAAATTGAAGCTGATATATCTAAAGAGGAGGAGCGATGAGGTTTCTGGGAACAAGATAAAATGTTCCCGCAAGCCACAACACCTGGTACCATGTCCGTTTTCACTGGGCAGAATTTTAGACCCAGAGGAATACCTCTAAGTGAGGAGATTCCTTTCATTCAAGAAGAAGATAAGGCAGAACAACCTTATTATATCCCTACTCCTAGTGAGGCAGGGGATATTCTTGAAAACAAGATGGACATAGACAAGGATATGCAAATCCTGATTGAGGAAGAAAGGAGGTTGCAAGAGGAAGAAGATAATAGAGATAGAATAAGAAAAGAAAATTTGGAGAGATGTTGAGCTAAGTAGCTTGAAAGAAATGCTCAAAAGAAAAAGGTTGAGAAGATGAGGGAAGAGGCAGCTAAGAGAAAATCCTTTGAGGAAAGGGTGGCCAAGGCAGCTGCCGAAAGGGCATATGAAATACCTAAAATAACAATTTCAATGGGAACTTCTGCTACTCCCACATATAATTCATCTACTCTATCTACCAAAGGTGTTGATACATCTATGGGACCTAAGAAGATAACCTTTCAAGACCATGGGAAAGCCTATATTGACCAGTCTAGAAAGAATTCTCAGGGTTTTTCAAATTACAAGAATTTTGATAATACTAATGATGGACTAAAAAGTATGGTAGGCAAGGAAGTGGGAAATAATCTCAGATCATCAGATTTCCCACATAACCCTGAGCTCTTAAGGTTCCAACTATTGAATGATCAATTACAAGTTGATCTAAGAAAAGTTGAAATAGAAGCTACCAATGCTGAAATGGCACAAAAGATAGCATTTCTTAAGATGTCTTCACCCACCCCTCAAGCTTCTGGTTTGGGTAATACTGAAAGTGAGTCATTGAACAAAACATCTGAGAAGCTAGCATCTAAAGAAGTTTGTAGTGGTAATCAAGGTGGTGGAAGTGGAGGTGGTCATAAGACTATCAGCTCACACTCAGAGAATGAAGATGGAAGCACTACAAAGGATAAGCAATCAGATAGTGGCGAGAGAGGTAAAGGTGGGGATGACAAGAAATGCATTGAGCCACAAAATACCTCCAAGAATGGACGTGGAGGCAGGGCACCTCAAGTTGATAGATATAGGCAGTTGTGCTTTGATAATATTAGGGGGTACCCAAATCCAATCCTGGATAATGCACGAAAGCATCTCCCAAAATTCACGGGTAATAACGCTTTCAATGGAGAAGACCATTTGAAAGCTTTTCAAGGCTTTGTCAAAGATTTCAAACTCTAGGATGATGATGTAGCTATGAAATACTTTATGCAATCATTAGTGGAAGATGTTAGGGATTGGTATAGAGGGTTACCTGATGGTAGTATTGATTCTAGAGATGCCTTTTTTAGAGTTTTCAGGGAACAATATGGGGATCAAACTGATCCTAGATTTAAGATGAATGACTTCAATAATATTACTAAGGGGCATAATGAACTGGTTACTAAGTTTAATGCCCATTTCTAGAAAGCTATGACAAGAGTCCCTGCATACCTGAGATCCAATGAAAGTGCATGTTTAGTTGTGTACTGTAACGCCTATGATGCTAAAATGTGCTATTTACTAAGAGATAAAGATCCTCAAAATTTAAGGCAAGCATATAAGATGGTGGTTAACATTGAAAATAATAGAAAAGCTTCGAGTAAAGTGGGAATAAGAGAGGATCCTAAAGCTTTTAAGAGCACAAAAAATCAAACAGAGAAAGTTGGTAAACCCATTGCAGTTGATGATAAGATAGATCAAGTTCTTACCCTCTTGCAGAAACAAGCAAAGAATGATAAGCCTCACTTCCAAAGAAATGGGAGACCCCCAAGGTTACAGGATTATCCTTACAATACCAATTCGAATAATGGTAAACCCCATCAAGGAAATCAGAGAAATAACCAAGTTCCACCTGACCCTTTACAGAGGCAATCAGTGAATAATGCAAAAAATCCACCATGGTGTGAGGTATGTGGAATGCCACATTCTTCACAACAATGTGTAGTATCACAATCAATGGTAGACTCTCAGGATGACTAGGGAGACTCCCAACCTCCCCAGGACCATGACACAATGACTAATGTATTATTAGGTCTAGCTGATTTGGCCTATGATGATTATTCCTCATAAGATGAACCTTATGCCCGAGATGTTAACACTCAGAGGTAACAAAATGAAATACATCATCAACAAGTGTTTCCAAATGAAGAAGATAATGATTATTATTTTTTGAATGAGTTTGAGATAGATGATACGGTGTTGAGGAGGCCTTCTGATGAAGAAATTGAAAAATACACTATGGCTTTGGTTGCTAGGGAAAGAAATAATATACAACTGTGAAATAGGGTTGTTCCTGGTGATTCTAGTAAACCTTGTAGTTTGTTCATAAAGGAGAAGGAGGTGACTAAGCCAAAGGCAAGTTTGGAGGCCAAAAATGTATATCCAAGGCCTAAGGAGATAAGAAAACCCAGGATATGGGCAAAAAAGGTAGATAAGGCCAAAGAAAATAGTGAAGTTGTACTTCAAAACAACAAGGACAATAACCATAAGTCTTCTAGTAAAGAAACTTCAAATGAAAAAGAAAAGGTAATTCCTGAAAGGGCATACTTTCCTAATTTACCAAAGTATACTTCAATAGATATGTTCCAAGTGCTCTCGCAAGTTAGGGTTACTGTTCCATTCTTGGAAATGATGAGAATAGATGAGCATAAAGACAAGACTGTTGCACTCATAAATAGTATTCCCACAAACAAAAAATATGAAGTAGTCTCTGATCAAGATGATATAGAAAAGCAAAAGATAGTGGAAGAAGTCACCATAGAGAGTCCGCAAATATATTTGGGGACTACTATTACAGCTAACCAAAATCATGTCAGTCCTTTTTTCTTAAGTTTAGTAATTGATGGAAAAAGGTTGAGAAATTGCATGATTGATTCAGCAGCATCTAACAATGTGATGCTAGTTAAAATAATGCATGCAATGGGACTGACTGTTGATAGTACATATGGTAAGTGCTATGCAATGGAATCTAGGGAAGTACCTGTTATAGGTATCATATATGATGTTCTGTATAGATTAGCAGTTTTTCTTGAAAAAGAATTACATATGAGTGTTACAGTGGTAGATATTCCACCAACCTACGGTATGATGTTGTCTCGGCCTTGTAGTGCTTCAATGGGTGGAAGCATACAATGTGATTTATCTTTTGCCACCTTTTCTATTGAAAAGAAATATGTCAAGGTAGATAGGGAGAAAAGAGCCCCCCACATGATTGAAAAGGTGGAGGAATCATCAGAACCTATTAGAATGAACTTTATAGAAATTGATTTGGAGAATTTCCGTGTTGAGGAAGATGGAACAAAAGAAAATACCCAACCAACACCTATTGATAAAGAAGCTTCAAAAGAGTTATCAGAAGGAGAGTTATGGATCATGCATTTTGATGGAACTTGCTCCAAAGAAGGCTCAGGAGCAAGAATATTTTTTATTTCCCCACAAGGTAAAACTTTCAAGTATTCCTCCTTATTGAAATTTTCTTGTACTAATAATGTTGCTAAGTATGAAGCTCTCATACTCGGTCTGAAGATAGCCTCAAAACATGGTATCAAGGTGTTAAAGGTTTTGGTGGACTCTGAGTTAGTTGTTTCCCAAATTAGATCTCGCTTTGTAGCTAAGGATAAGAGGCTTAGACAATATCGAAATGCAGTATGGGATACCATCGAAGGATTTAGTGCTTTTGGGATTGAATGGGTTGAAAGAGGACAAAATGCTAGAGCAGATTTGCTTGCAAACATTGCTATTAAACTTGACGATGTCACTTTTGGTGGCATCTCACAAATAGAAGTACAAACTAGGCCTATAGTGCCTGATAATGTATGCAACTGGCAAGTGTTTGATAATGACATTGATATTTTAAAGTTTTTTCATTGTGTGGATCAATATGAAAGCCAAGAAATTGACTTTGGCTCATTTGTAACTAATGTTGATGGAAAGGAGACCTTATTCGGAAATGAGGTCATCCAGCTTAAAACAAATACTATCCCTAGAGGTTTGGTTGCACTTGAGAGGGTATTGAATGGTCCTAATGTGTCAAAAGAAGTAAGTTACTATAAGAAGTAAACTTAGGAACAAAAAGTGCTCCTAAGAATGTCTATATTGGAAAGAAAATGAAGCCTCATGTTAGAAGCATGCTGATTGCCTTGCTTCGAAAATATAGACATCTTTTTGCCTAGTAATATGAAGACCTTAAATCATGCAGGGAGGATTTATTTCAGCATGAGATCCCATTAAAACCTGATATGAAACCTTTCAGGAAAAAGCAGAGACCTATCAATCCTACCTTGCTACCCAAAATGCAAGAAGAGCTTGCCAAATTAAGGGAGGTAGGAATTTTCAAACCAATTAGATACTCATCTTGGGTCTCTAATTTGGTACCTGTTAGAAAAAAGAAAGGGGATATTAGGTTATGTGTTGATTGTAGGAACCTGAATGTGGCCTCTTTGAAAGACAATTACCCATTACCTAATATGGAGGCTATGTTGCATAAGGTTACAGGTTGTGAGTTACTATCATTGATGGATGGATTTTCTAGTTACATTCAGGTCATGGTTAAGGAGACTGAGCAATTTAAGACTTCTTTCACTATGCCATGGGGTACATATGTGTATGTTAGAATGCCTTTTGGATTGATAAATTCTGGTGTGACCTTTCAAAGAGCAATGGATCTGGCTTTTGCAGATTTTTTTGATCTTTTCCTTGTAATTTATCAGGATGACCTTACTACCCATAGTAAGAAAGAAGAGGACCATTGTACCCATCTAGAAAAAAAATTTGTTAGGGCTCTAGAATATGGGATATCCCTAAATCCCAGAAAATGTACATTTGGGGTGCAAGAAGGAAAAATGCTAGGACACATTATTTCAAAAGACGGAATTTGGATTGACCCCGAAAGAGTGGCTGCTATTGACAAGATCATACAACCAAGAAATGTAAAAGGTATCTAGTCTTTCTTTGGACAAATAATTTTTTTAAGAAGGTTTGTCACAAACTTTGCTGAAATTGTCCGCCCAATATCTAAGATGTTGAGGAAGGGAGAAAAATAGTATGGACGGGGGAACCATCTGAAGCCTTTCAGGCTATCAAAGATGCAATTAAGCAGACACCTATCCTCAAATCCCTAGATTATTCAAAACCATTCTAGTTATTCACTTTTTCCTCTTTTCATACTATAGCTGGTGTATTGTTACAAAAGAACAATGATGGTTTTGAGCAACCAATTGCATTTTTTAGTAATTCACTACAAGCTGTAGAATTAAAATATGACGTATCTGAGAAGCAGGCATATGCCTTGGTAAAGGCAGTGAACAATTTCAAACCCTACCTGATGGGAGCAGTTGTTGTTGCCTATGTACCAACAGTCGTGGTCAAAGATATCTTCACCCAGCAAGAGACTACAGGAAGAAGGTGCAGATGGATTAACAGAGTCCAAGAATTTAATATTGACATATAGCTTACTAAACTTGTAAGGGGTCAGGGCCTAGCCAAGTTGATGGCTGAGGAAAATTTGGAAGTCAATCAGATTAACCAAATAGAACAACAAAATATTGCACCTATTTGTGACATGCAAACTTGTGGATGGTATAGGAGGATTGTGGAGTACTTGTAGACAATGCAATGTCCTGAAGGCATGCCCCTTACTAAAAAAAAAAGCCCTTAAATTATGAGCAATCAGATATGTCATTATTGATGGCGAACTATGGTGGAGAAACCCTAAGGGCATTATACTTAGATGTGTGGATGGAGATCAAGTTGAGGATCTGTTGGTAGAAATGCATAAGGGAGTTTGCGGAGGCCATTATATGGCTAAGACAACAACTAATAATATTCTAAGGGTAGGATATTGGTGGCCTACTGTATTGAAGGATGCACATAGATATATCAAAAATTGTGATGCCTGTCAGAGATTCGCCAGAAAGTTAATTTTTTTTGGCAATTTACCATTAAGACCTGTGTCTATTTTTGCTCCTTTCCAACAATGTGGTATAGATTTTATAGGAGAAATATCTGAAAAGTCTAGTGGAGGACATGCGTGGATACTAGTAGCTACGAATTATTTCACTAAGTGGATTGAAGCAATTCCAACTAGAAGAGCCACAAGCAAAGTTGTTATTGACTTTCTAACTGAAAATATTTTAAGCCGATTTGGGGTGCCTAACAGGATTGTGTTAGACAATGCATTGTGTTTCAGATCAGAGGAATTTGTAAATTTTTGCAATCAATATGGCATCACTATTTCATATTCATCCCCTTATCACCCCCAAGGAAATGGACAAGCGGAATCTAGCAACAAGAGTTTGATGAAAATTATTAAGTGTATGATAGAAAAGAACAAAGGGCATGGGATTCAAAGCTGAAGCTAGCACTATGGGCTGATAGGACTACTGTTAAAAAGGCAATTGGTCATTCACCTTTCAATTTAGTCTATGGGATAGAGGTACGCATTCCTCACAATAACTTGTTGAAAATGTATAGATTTTTCCAAGAATATGATGATGATGTGTGTGACGAGATGCAACATAGGATGGAAGAGTTGAATCAACCAGATGAAACTAGAAGGAAGCACATAAAAGAAATGAGAAGTTGCAGCTTCAAGTAAATCACCTTTATGATAGAAAGGCAGTAGAGAGAAAATTTGATGTTGGAACAATGGTGCTACTCTGGAATGCTAGATCAGAAGACAAGCACAAACATGGCAAGTTCGATCCCCTTTGGTTGGGCCCTTATATTGTTATGAATACACATGGGGAAGACTCATATTTTTTACAATCACTTATGGGTGAGGTTCTTGAGCTACCAGTACATGAACAGTTTTTGAAATAGCTCTTTTCCATGTACGTCGTGCAGTCCTATAAATAGTGTATATAGGTTGGTCGTTTGTTTTATGGTTGTTTGTTTGTTTTGTCTGGGTTTGTTCCTAGTTTTGGTTCTCTCTATGTCTGGTCTACGTAACCAAAGATTATGGATTCTTGCTATGCCTACAGGGGGCGTACATCCCCAATCGGAGCCACTAGTGGAGCTTTTTATTTTTCTTCCCCTTTGTGGTATCTTTTTGCATTACCTTTTACTGGCTTGGATCTTGGGCTTTTTATTTTTAAATGTTGACTTGTTGTCAGCTGTGGTCACTCACCTAGGTGGTGTTTTATCCCCCTATGGCTGTGACTTTACCAGCCCCTTTACCTGTCCTTTCGGTTTTTGCGTCTTAACCTTATTATTCCTATGGTATTGGGCTATCGAATTGCTATAAATTAACCATTGAATAATCTTTTCAACCTCGAGGGTCTTTTCCTTGTCCACCTAGTCGGTCCCCTTCTTTAAGAATAACTTTTTTCACATGTGTAGAATACTTGGCCGTTAATTCTAATCTTAACCGTTCCTTGCATACCTCGTAAGGTCTTTGCTTACGTCATAAGAAATAGCACGAGGCTTGCAAGATGCTTCCACCTATTGCATTTGATGACAGAGGCTGGTGTTAATCGGTGACCGAGGATGGATGCTGATGCCGACAGTTGTTACTTACCAATGCATCACAGTCGTTCATCGCTGACCTCACTCATTTAAAACTTCAGTTACAATAATGCTGCAAGGTGCGCAATTTGTTGATGCGTGGATGCCAATATTATCGATGGACGAGCATGGTGGGACCCATTCCGTGCTAATGTGGTACATGGAAGGCGAATGTGCCATATTCAAATTGTTTTGACTCAACCTGAGCCGTTCTCCTAGCCAACATTTCTTTTGATCAATGACACGATTTTAAATAAAATGGTGCTGCAACTATAGCCATTTTATCTCATGCAAGTGAGTAGTAATGGTCGAGTTTGACTCAGCCTGCATAAATAATTGCCTAAAAAACCAGTACATTACTATTTCAAAGCTGTGTTTCTTGATTGAGGAAGAATTGTCTGATGTCGAAGAAGACCACCATTATTGCAATTCTCCAATCTCACTAAATTTGACACTCTGTGAAAGAAACCGTAAGTAGTACGTATGCCTTTTCTTATATTTTCAAAAGGTGTAACAGTTGCTTACTGAACAATTGATGGTTGTCTTCTTATCTGTTCTTGAAGAACTATTTGAGTAAATTCACTTTTAGAACTGGTTTAGGTATTTGTTGTAGATTTTGAATTATTGAAGAATTTTCTATGGTGGCAATAGAAGGAAAATTGTAATTGTTTTCCATTGAAAAATAAGCAAACCCTAGCTCGAATTGTCATCTGTTTGATATAAATGGAACACAAGGCATAAATTGTTGGTTCTAAAGCTATGTCTAGGGGTCTGTCCCAAGATGTTATTGATTTACTGAAGCCCTCTACAAGCACGAAGTAGGAGGGAAAAGTATTGTTTTACAGGCCTTTTCTTTTGGAAGGATTAGTGGATAAGCAATGTGCAATTCACAATGCAGAATTGCCATACACTAGCTGGCAGTTGTTTTCCAACTGGTTTGCGAACATAAATTTGGTAGTTCCTTTGTGTATTCCATGGAGGTTGGACCTGGGCAAGCTAGTGGTACCCAATGTTTATGAGGATGTTGACCTTTGAAGGATATTGCTGCAAGGTACGATCTTGTGGCTCGAATGGTCACAACGCACCTTGGTAAGGAAATGATCAAAGTAACCAGGGAAGAAATCACATAGATTTTTGGTTTGTACAAATGAAGACCTAATATGATTCCTATCAACTTGGAGGTTTTCAGGGAGGAATACAGAAACACCAAGGGTTTGATCAGAACATCCCTTTTGATACCCCATTTGGCTATGTTAGGAAAAGGCAAGAACCAAAGGAAAGTTGTTATTTTCAGGAAAGAGCCTGGACCTTTCCCGGTGGACTATTTCATCGCCCATTTCAAGAAGACTATTTGTGCATTGTGTCAGGTCCTGGGGATAAATTTGAAGAAGACTCTGCCAATTGATGTGATGTGTATGGCTATGAATATCCAAGACTCGGGCTATAATGTGGTATATAATTTTTCCACCTACCTTGCAGAGAAAATGCAATTAGGTTTGGTAGCTTTGAAGCTGGGGAAGAATTGGGTAGGATTCAAATGGATTTCTCTGCTAATTCACATGTTTTTGTATAAGGGTTAGAGTGTGTTCAGGAAAAATATGGAGCTGAAGAAAAGAGAAGGAGACATCGAGATGCTTGTCCAGTAAGGACTAGGGTCCTAGACATGCATGATCATAAGTTCTATTATGTAACCTTTCACAATGTTTTCAGATCCAATTTAAGAAAGGCCTTGGTTTTTTATTCCCCCAAGATTCCAAAGGAAATTCGTATTTCCTAAGACCTATGGAGAGGAGGCCTAAGTTGAATTTAACACATAACTAGGGGGATATTATTCCCAATCACAACATAACAGTTTTCAGGGTTTTTGGTACAAATGCCACTCCATTTGTTCTACCAAAGGAGGTCCCCCTTAGACTTGGTTTCATAGAAGTCATGAGGCAGTTGGGAGCATCTCAGGATTTCCATTTGCCTATTGAATAGAAGAAGGAATCTTTCTTCCCTGAATATACAGCTTTCGTCGATTTTGTCATGACAAAAGGAGGGTGGAAGAATTTGTACTTATCGCTCAAGCCATTTAGGCTAAGGACTGTATGAGCTAGGAATCATGATCCGGAAGGTTTCATCTCCCAAATGAAGGCTAAACATTGAACTGGGACCTTCGTCAACAATTTTTACTTTCCTAAAGATATCATCAGGAACATTTTTTATTTGAACATACAAGATGAGAGAAAGGCAATGTTCATTGCCTATTCAAAAATGGTGAGGAGTAAATGGGAAAAGATGCCTGGTTTTGATCCTATACCTGGTGCCAAAGATGAGTTTAGTAAGGAAATTTATGCTCTTGACAACTTTGAGAGTCTGTTGGGGGTCTTAAAGGATGAAAAGATTGTAGCAGAAAAGGGAAAATCACAAATTTAGGAGTACCCTAAGGTGAGAGTAGAAGAAAGGCCTACCTATCAGCTTCAAAAGAAGATAAAGATATTTTCTAGGAGAAAGGGAGGCAGGGCTAAGGAGGCTACAAGGAGTGGCACACCATCTAGTCCAAGGTAGTCAATGCCAGGTATTGTTGACTTGGATTCTCCCCCAAGATTTTCAGAACAGATTCATCCACCATCTCCAAAGAGGCAGAGGATTGAAAGTGTCGAGGATGTTGGATTGTAAGATAATGATGAAGAGGACATCATTGTAACTCCAGATGAAATGAATCCAGAGGTGCCACTAAACCCAACTGACACTGCAACGAGTTCAGGTGCAGTCACCCTAAGATTGGGAAAGGATCAGATCAGAGGGATTACAAATAATGACGACTTGAGGATTGAGGCTTGCAAAGAGTTCATGATGGATGCCTCTTTTGTTCATACTAAGGCTTTTGAAGATTTTGTATGGAGAGCTCATCTCTCATCATATTCTGGGAAGGTTGCATATGAGAGAAGTCTACATCCAGAACTCCCAGAGAAGGTAATCCAGTCAAGGGTTAGATTGTAGATGAAGGAAGGTTTTAAGGAAATCACACCAGAACAGGGCAGGGCATTGGTTCAAAAGAGTGAAATATTGCTTCTCCCTGAATGCGATATTGCTTATGCTGTGGTGTTTGACATAGTAAGGAGAGCTAATAGGCCACTACTTGAAATAGAGGAGGCTGCATTGGCACTTAAAGGATCAGCCTTTTCTAAGGAATGGGATGCTTTGGCGATATGGTCACTATCCACTGGGTCTCAAAAACCTGTTGTTGCAGAATCATCAGATCTCAGTGGTCATTTGGTTGTAAAAAGAGTTGTTGATACTCCTACATTGGAAGTTGTTGACATGGCTGTGAATGTTGCCAAATTCACTAGAGCAATAGTTGAGGATTTGAATAAAAATCGAGATACTTTGAGGAGCTAGTATAATGACATTATTATTGAGTATAATAAGAGTCAACAAAGGTTAGCAGAATTGGAAACTGAGATGGCCTTACTGAGATAACAGATGGAAACCTTGAGGTCTCAGAGGCTGGCTAGTTCTAGCCATATTGTTTCTAACCCACTAGTAGAGTAGCCTCAACCTTCTGCATAGGAGCAATCTTGGGCTATTGTTCCATATAATGTGGGACAAGTGCCTATTACTGTTCAAAAGGCCAGTGGCTCAGATGGAGATCTTTCTAGGGAAGGGTTAATCCAACAGGTTGAAAATTATAAGGAGATGGTGAACCAAGTCCGAGAGGTAGCAGGAAAGACTAACTCAGAAATTGTTGATATTGTGCTACAAAATTTACATAAACAGGTCCAGAGTAAGCTGAATAGTGTTCATGCAAATTATGCCTTGATGTTGCAAGCATTTGAATTGTTTCCAAGGGACAGAGAATTGGCTATCCCCTTGCTAAGTAGATGGGGCCCTAGAATGGAGAAGTTTAAATTTATGGCAGTTGGGGCAAAGCAGCATAGGGACAAATACCCTACAGTCATAGCAACATATCAATTTGTCAAGGGTATTGTGGAGCAAAAGTTTCAGGGCTCTGCTGCTCTTATGGAGTCCAAAATTAAAACATTGAGGGATATTTATGATGGAAAGGACTTGACTCCATTACCTCATATTTTGCATAGTCAGGATATGGTCAAGCCCCTATAGGCATGGAAGGAGGAGATGAATAATATAATGATTGCTCAAACACAAGAGATATGCAAAATGTTGATATCCGCATGTTTGAAAACATGTTGGAAAAGTTGTCGTTTGTCATTAGTTTATTGGAACTTTTTGATAAAATTGCCACATCATTGATGATAAAGTATTTACCTTAGCAAAACATGGTGGATCAGGTGGTGGCTTTCAATTGGCCATCTGAAGAGGATTTCAAGTCATGGAAAAGGGTGTTCACCAATGAACCTGAATTGTGAATGTCCTGGTCGAGAATTGCAATTCGGTCATGTAAACTATGGGTCTGGCCTTAGATAATATATTTTAAAGTGCATTCTCTATTCAAATTCAAGTACATGAAGTTGAAATGAAATAAGTGCAAAAATAGTTAATAATACTTTGGTGCATGAGAGCGACTCTTTGAGCAACAGTTTCTTCCTCCACAACAAACTAATGATCACTCTTATTTTGGCTTTTCCTCTCTTACCAACAAATGATGTAAAGATAACTGATTAGGGATTAGTTGTCCAGTAAAAAATGGACATGTGTATTCTCTGGCCTGAAGCTTGTTGGCTCCCTTATTCTTATCAAAGGGAATTCTAGGCTAAGAGAAAGGCCTACTAAAATTACTCAAGATATGTAAGATAAGAGTCAAGTAGTACAGAGAGAAAGTATGTCCAAGTTTTGAAGTTTTGAGTCAGATTTGAGAACTTAGTAAATCATGGGGTTCTTGAGCATACTTGTGTTAACCTTGTGATTGTTTTGAGTTTATTTTCTCTCCTATTGTAATAGTTTGCATGAATTGTTACTGAAGTATCTATCCAAGATGATTTTCATTAATCTCCATTTGTTATTTTCTGTGGATTATGTTTAACTATAGCTCTGGCTCAAAGAACCGATTAAATGCTTCAGTAATCCAATAAGTTTATGCGAATTAACAAATAGGATTTATCAAGGAGTAATAAATTCAAGTACTAATATATGGATTGTAATGCTATTCATATTGATCATATATGCTTTAGATGAAATATACCCTATAGTTCAATTTCCTTTTTGACTCCGTGCTTTAGGATATGGCATTGGAATTCTAACTGCTTTTCGTCGTTTGTATTTTGTGATATGGCTTCAGGAAATTGTATTCAAAATAACTCATATCAGTACACTTAGGTATAGTTTCGATTCTTTGTTAAACAAATCCGAACTCTTTGAAGAAGTAACCAGTTTATCAAGGGTTTATATCTTTTAACACTGGTGAGAATTATCTATTTTTTATCTATAATAAGAGCAAATCATTTTAATCATAAGTGATAACATATTGTAGGAAAACCCTTCTAGATCTTACAGAGTCCGAAGTGTAGGAGAAATAGTAGTTTCCACTGCTATTTTCTCGTTAAGTTGGCACAAAGCTTTCAATACTCTAACTATTGAGAAGGGCAAGTTCATAGGAACTCTTGTAAATTTTGCTTGGGTTGTTATAAAAAATGCCAATAGAACCCAAATTGAATTGACTATCAACCCCAAAGGTTGATTCAATTCCCAATAGGGAAGACCTAGGAGGGTTTATCTTAAGCTTTGAAGGGTTCACCACCAAGCAAAAGCTAGAAAAGACAACTTAACATTCAAATTACAAAACTTAGCAATGCAAGCTAAATGATGAATACAAATGATGAAATTATGCAGCAACAAGTTAGGGTATGTGTACTTGGGAAGTCTATAAATGTGAAGAGGATTCTAGAAATATAATTTTTTTGTCAAAATATGCTAGGGAGGACTAAGACGCCCTTACTATCTTATTAGTCCTACTACTGTTTTTGGGGTAGATGCAAAATCTTCAAATGCCAAAACCAGATCTGAAAGAATCTCTACAAAATTCCACTTGGAGGGCTAAGATTCTCTTGCTACCATATTAGTCTTGATCCAAATTTTTGAAATCTCTAAATGTGATCCTAAGGCTTGATGTCTATGCTTCCTTCTTCTTAGATCTCAAGTCTTGAAACTTTTGGATTTGTCTTGTAGGTGAGTTTCCATGAAGATGAAAACTTTACAATGAAACTTTACAAATTTGCACTCCAAATGATCTGCAAGTCTCCAACCTAAATCTACAAACACAAACATGCAAGAGAGGAAAAACTTGTTGATTGTTATAAAATGGGGGTTTTCCTTGGTCAAACCCCTTGTTGGTAATTAAACCTTGAAATAGAATGAAATAGAGGGAAATGAAGAATGAAAAAAATACTATGTTGCAATTCATCAAACCCTTGTAACAAGGTGTTGCAAATATTCTTGAAATGGCTGAAATGGATGTGGTTCTTGTCTCTTTCTTGAAGTATTTTCATATTGAATGAAACACTTGCTTGAATCATAAACCCTACATCACAAATGTTAGCACAATAACAAACATGATGCAACAATATCCTTGATATGATGCTTGAATCTTGATGATGGCTCCAAATGTTTGATGAATTGTTCTTGATCTCATAAACTTTCCTTAGGAATGAATGCTTGAATTCTTGGGATCTCTCATGAATTCTTAGATATAAAAATAAGTGAAATAACCTTGTATATTATACTTATCTATGCTTAATATCTCAAAATTACACCATAATAAGCTGGCATATGAATTCATCAATTAAAGGAGGCTAAATCCCACCAAGATTTCAAATTACATCTTGAAAATAAACTAAAGGGGACTAAGATGCCTTAGGTGGAATCTTAGTCCCGAGGCATGACACTCAAGGCACAAAATCCAAAACGGGCCCACTTAAAGCACACTTGAAACTAGGGTCCCAAGACCTTTGTGGGACAAATATGCCCTAGATTATGCCTTAGTATCGACCAAAAAATTAGGGAAACCCAACCATAATCATTAAATTATCATTTATCGATTGATGTTTGTTGGGATTAGCCATAAAAAGATATAGCTCATTAGGCTTGTGGATGAAAAATAGGACCAATTAAGACATATATAGGGATAAATAAATCAAGGTAGGCCCAAACAAGTGTGAAAATGGAATGGTATGCATTTTCCTACACTAAAATAAGCACCTGAATAGATCCAACATGCTTCATCAACTCTGAAGGTAGTGTTTAACACAAGGTCGGCCAAACCAATGTAAAACACATAAAACAATTAAGAACAAATCTTCCAGATACCAAAATTATCTTCAATACAATAAAAGAACTCATGTATGGAACCACAAGTCATAAGAATTTATCAAAGAGAAATTTGGACCAGCAACATTTCACTTGGACCTCAACTAGAAACACAAAAAACCATAGTTCACAACTGATGAACATAGCTTGCGTTGTACAATGAATAAACAACCAAAAATATAGATATATCATCTTCTACCAATCATGATCAACATATTTGAGCTACACAAACATAGGAGAAAATCTTTGAGTGAAACCTAGAGCAACTACTGAACACCTAAAATGTTTCTTCAATGAATTTTCTCAATATCCTCAACATATACAATCAACAACAACCAATTGATAACCAATTGACCAGTTGACATCAATGACAACATCTTCATTCTTTCTATTCTTTCAACAATCTCCCCCTTTGTCATTGATGGAAACACATGATGTAAGAGACCATCAAAGACACCATACTAGCTCTAAATACACTTCTCAATATTTATTTTTTTTGTTTCTCCCCCTTAGTAGATAATCTTTTATATTCGTCCTCTTTTCTCTTTCTTTCTTCCTCTCTTTTTTTTTAATCTTTTTTTTCATATTCTTTCTCTCCTCTTTTCAGCATGTTTCCTCCCCCCCTTTGACATCAATGGCAAACGACAAAATATATATTTACATTGATTTCCTCTTTGACATGAAAAATAGAATACTCACAATGACAACACCTGACATTACCAGCTCCCCCTGAGAGGCAACCACCAAAACATTAGTCCAGAAGAAAGATAGATCCATAGATCCATCAAACTAATGCATCTCCATATGTATCTAGTTCAAGAAATGAGGGGCAATGACCCCTAACTTCTCCCAAAGATACTCAAAAGTATCTTTAGGAAGAGCTTTTGTGAATATATTAGCAATTTGATCCTTCATTGAAACATATTCAATTTTTACTTCATTCTCCATGACCTTATCTCTCAAGAAATGATACTTGATAGATATATGCTTCATCCTTGAGTGCATCACTAGATTCTTTGAAATTTTAATTACACTTGTGTTATCACAAAAGATAGAAATAGCATCATTATACACTACCATAATATCTTTCAATGTTTGTGTCATCCATAGAAGTTGTGTACAACATGATGCAGTAGCAATATAATCAACTTTAGTAGTAGACAAGGATACTGAATCTTGCATTTTACTCAACCATGCCACTAATTTTCAACCAAGAAAGAATGAACCACCACTTGTACTCTTTCTCATATCTACACATCTAGCCCAATCTTCATTTGTATAAGAACATGGTGTAAAGTCGGTATCTCTAGGATACCATAACCCATAATTCAGAGTGTCATGCAAATATCTGAAAATTCTCTTAACAACAATAACATGTGTTTCCTTAGGATCTTCTTGAAATCTTCCCACAAAACAAACATCATGCATAATATTTAGTCTAGTAGTAGTCAAATACAATAGTCCACAAATCATTGATCTATACTTGCTATGATCAGCCTCAGGTGAATCATCATCTTTACCCAATTTGCAACTAGTCTCTATAGGAGTACATATTGGGTTGGAACCATCCATCCTCAACTTCTTTAACATATCTTTCACATACTTAGACTATGAAATAAAAATTCCTTTCCCAGTTTGATTAATCTATAACACAAGAAAGAAATTCATCTCTCCATACATAGACATTTCAAATTCTTTCTCCATCTCTTCCACAAACATCTTGCACATATTTTCATTTCCTCCAAAAATAATGTCATCAACATATACAACTACAATCAAGATTTTGTCATTTTCAATCTTAAAATACAAATTCCTATATGTTGTACCTTTATTGAAACTTTGATGAATCATATAAATGTCTAACCTTGCATACCAATCTGTAGGATCTTGCTTCAATCCATATAAGTCTTTCTTCAATCTTCACACCATATTTGGGTGTGTGCACCAATCTATGACACAAAAAGGGTGCCACTTTTGTTTTTTTACCCAAAATGGCCATTTGGTGAGCACCAAATTTGGCTCTCACCAAATGTCTTGGATGACTGATCCTAAGGCTTAGTATGGAAAAAATTCAAATGATTTTGGAGCTCTTCATTTGGCGAGCACCAAATTTGGAGCACTT
>CM021103.1:32332213-32356716 GCA_007115665.2 Sequoiadendron giganteum | reverse complement strand
CTTCCCTCTCTACCTATATTTATTTCCCCTCTCCCTCTCTTTACCTACCTCTCCCTTCATCACTTTTTATCTTACCTATGTCTCCCTCCCTACCTCTTTCCATTTGTACTCTTTATCTCTCCTCTCCTCCCTCTACATGTCTCTCTCTCTTCCTCCCTCCCACCCACCTTCACTCTCCACATATCTCTAACTAATATATCCATCTATACCTCTTTGTCTCTCCCTCCATCCCTTCTTACCTCTCTCAATTTATCCACCTTCCTCCTTCCCTCTCTACTTATCTTTCTATCACATCTCTCTATCACCTCTCTCCCTCCTTCCCCCTCCCTCTCTCTCCCCTTCCTTCACTACTCTATCTCACCTCTCTCTCCTCTCTTCCCCTCTCCCTCCCCCTATTTCTCTCTCATTTTATCCTCCCCTATCTCTCCCTCCCTCCCTCCCCCTCTTTGTCTCTCACTCTCCTTTCCTCTATAATTCTCTCTATCTCTACACTTTCTCTCTATCTCTCTCTACTTCTCTCTACCTCACCTCTCTCTCCTCTTCCATCCATTCTTCCATGTCTAATTTTCTCTATCTCCCCTATCTCTCTTCCTTCCTCCCACCCTCCTTCCCTTTTTACTTATCTCTATCTAGCCTATCCCTCTATACCTCTTCCTCTCTCCCTCCCTCCCTCCTCTCCTCTTTACTTCTCTCTATCGCATCTCTCTATCATCTCTCTATCTCAATTATACCTTGCTCCCTCTCTCTCTCCTCCCCTATCTACTCCCTTTATTTCACCTCTCTCTTTGTTCCTACCTCTCCATCCCTCCCTTCTCTCTCTCCCTCCCCCTCTTTCTCTCTCCCTCTCTCTCCCCTCTTTCTCTCTCATTTCCTCTCTAATTCTCTTTATCTTACCATTGTCTCTCTCGATCCCCACTCTCTCTCCTCCCTAAACCCTCTCTCTCCCTCTTTATCTCTCTACTTATTTGTATCACATATCTCTATTACCTCTATCTCTCTCACTTCTCCCTTCTCTCTTTCTCCTTCCCTCTCTACTCTCTCTCTATATCAACTATGTATGTTCAAATGCTAGATGGATTCCAAAGTCATTTATCTTTGATATAAAAATAAAATTTCCCTCAAGTCTTGGAATATGCAAAACACCATTGAGATTTTTCACTCTCTAATCATTGAAACATAATTTTATCTTCCCATGGTCAACAATCCAATGCTAACTATTTTCACCAAGGAATAAATTTTCTCCATAATAAGGTTAGTAAGATGGCAACCACTCCTTGTGGGGATTCATATGATAGGAGAAAACTAAATCAATAAGTTAAGAGTCACCGCTAGCAACATTAGCAAATAATAAATAAAGCATCATAGTTTTCATAATCATAAAATTTCTTAGTGGATAGATTATTTAAGTTTTTTCATTTTTCTATATTGCTTCTTCACATGGCTCTAATTTTTTCATTTCCAACACTTAACTCTACTCTTTATAATGGTTTTGGACTATCCTTTAGATTTGGTAAGTTTTATTTCTATAATTTCATTTTTATCTACCATTATTCTTAAGCCCTCCATAAAATTTCTATGCATCTTGTGAGTCCTCATCCATGAATTATCTCATCTCTTCACTAAGAAAAGTAACAATACGGGTATCTCTTATAGGATTTAAAATAGAACTAATCAAAGCAATAATTATATTTTCCCAAGATTCAAGTAAAGAATAAAGAAATTAAAAACATTTATCCTCATTTAGATTAACATCAATAGAATCTAGTTGAATCAAAGTTATATTGAAATAATTAAGATTATTTTTATGTCTTCCTCCATTTTTAGTGACTTTTTTTTTCTATTAAGGTGAAAATTACTAAGAAAACTCTTTGTTTCGTAAAGATTACATATTCTCTTACACAAGTTGAATTTGGTAGCCTCCTTTGAAACATTCAAGACATTATTTTTTGAAAGACATAGTCAAATGATTCCCCATGCATTCTTGTAAAACTTTATAAAATCTTCATCAAACATAGCCACATGAATTCTTCCTTTGTAACAATTCTCTACTTATCTCTTTCTTCCAATAGATCCTCCATTTTCAACTTCCATACCTTGTACCTAGAACCATTAAATTTCTTAATTCCTAACCTAGATATGTTATACATGGAATCAACAAAAAATAGATATGAAAAATCCCACTAAATTAAATACTCCCACTAAAATAGAAAAACTCACAACACTTCCAAAAAGGAATCCCTCTTGATCGAAATCATACTTGGCTTACTAATAAATACTGAGAAATTGGTGAACAATTACAATGATAATTTATGTATAAAGCACTCAAATGTTCTTATCCAAAATAGATAAAGATATGATTAAGTGGATTATTAAACTTTAAAATATAATGTGTATAAAAATACATATAATAGGAAATTAAATTCGCAAACAATCATAACATTAGATATAAATGGAGAAACCCTTTCAAGAAAAGACTACAACACCAAAGAGATACCAAGCTTGTATTAATCAAGAGAAAATATCTACTATGATAGGATACATTCTATCTTTTATAGTTTAATAACATTATAGAAACCTTATATTACATACAAAATAACCATACTGAACCTCTACTAGTCAAGAATAAATATGTACAACAATAGGATCCACTCTATCTTTGATAGTCTAATGACATTATGTACAAAGTAACCATACTAAAAATCTATCTCAAGTAGGTCTAATATATAGAGAAAAAGGAAACAAGAAGCCATAAATGGTTTACAAAATAATTGATCAAAAGTATGAGCTAAAAATAGGCACCTGTATCCAAGTAAAAAATATAATGTCACATGCATAAAGAGAACCTTTAAAGATTAGAAAGTAACTCCCAAGTATGTAACCCATGTACCATTATGCATGGAGAATTTAACTTGTAATTCCCAAGTACCCCATGAAGCCTCCATTTACAAGGCATGACTCTTCATATTCAAAAGTGACATTTCATCTTCCTTTTCCTCTTTCTATGTCTTCTTGTGATAATAATTTCTCATAATTGTAGAATAATTAATATTGTTGTCCCCACCACACATAGAAATCCAAGTTCATCCATTCCATGTAATAAGAAATAAATAAATAAATTATCCTACACATACAATTACACATTAGACATTGGGATTTGTAAAATAGATATCACCTAATCCCAATAGAGGTTTCATAATTCAAACCTCTTTTAGCAAACCCCTAAATGCATTTCTCAATGGCTTATAACTTAAAAGCATATATCTTCATAATGGTATAGGGGTATAAATTTTAATAGTTTATCATGGCAAGTTTGACGAATCACAATGGTATAGATGATCACACAATGTGATTGAATCATGTAAAATATCATCTAGACATGAGGTAGAGGTCAAGGATAGGTCTATAAAAAAGTATATAATATAAATATATTTCTAAATTTGGATATCAAATCATTGAACAATTTACACAACTATATCTCCTACATTGAAAATTATAATTCAACAAAAGAACTAAGTGATTCTAACCTCTCATTTTATTTATCACTTGTCAATATTAACTCTTATATGTAGGATTTAATTATATTATCTCATTTATTATTTTATTAAACTCATGGTATATAGAAAGGTTATTTTTATCTCTATGATAATTTGACAATTTACAATAAACACAACTCTTATTTGATCATGGTAAGTATATTTACATATGGACTTTATCTTTAATATTTAAACACATATTTACTATTATAAATGGTGGATGTGGACAAGGATTTTGAGGTTGGTTTTGCTCATGCAGAAGTTATTTATTACAAATATTTATATCTATGCAAGGCACTTGCCACTTGACTTGTGGCTTTCTTATGTTACAACTACCTATAGCCAAATATATTTTACCTAACAATAGAATTAGTGGTTTGATTCAAAGTTAAGGATGTATCATACTTCAACTCTCTAATAGAAAAGTTACCCTAAGGCATTTGTTAATGCATCATTATTCTAAAGTCATATATCTTCACAATTATACAACTTTTAGAAGTTTTCAATGAGAAATAATAAAATCATGACATTATGGATGATAACACCAGTCCAAGGTTAAATCATGTGTGACATTATTTAGAAGAAAGGTTGGGGTTGAAGAAAAATTGATAACAAAAGTGCACAATAGAAATCCAATTCTAAATTTACAAATATGATCGTCAAACACTTTATACAACCATATCTTCTGCATTAATAATTCTAATTCAACAAAAGAACTAAGTGATTATAACCTCTCATTTAATTGATTGCCTCTCAATCTCAACTCTTATATATTTAGGAGTTGTCTATTTCATTTTAAATATTTATATCATACATGAAATGCTCACATAATTGTACACTTTTACACTTACATGTTTTATCTTTAGTATGACACTTGGGGGTAATATTTTATCCCCCTTTCAAGTGAGCTTTTCTACATTATTTTTACTTATACACAAGGGCCAACACATGGATATGTGTGACCATTTTATATTTTTTACTCCACAAATTATTAAATTTGTTATATTATTTATGATGCCTAATTTTATGGGACTATACACTCTTTACAATTTTACTCACATAAATTATTAAAATGACCCCTTTATGGGTACAATATTGGAGTGTTTATATATTTTTTCCTTAAAGTGACAAATTCATAGATCTTACACCAATATTGATACATTTTGACTAAATATGTGTGGCCATTTTAAATTTTTCATTTTCTCAAGTTGAATACATTGTGTTTTATATGTCTAATTTCAAGAGCACATACATTTTTACACACACAACTTGTTAAAATGAACCTTTTATGGGTCCAACATTAATTTTTTATATATATATTGGCTAGAGTGACACGTTCAAAGTTGTACACCAATATTGACATTGTAGACACTGAAATTTGACCACTTTCATTTGGCCAATTTACCCCTTATTCAACCAATGTAATATCCTCTATATTAATTAAGTAATACCCTATTATTTAATTAATATTTATTATCCTTTATCCCTTCATCCTAATTTATTTCTTCTATCATCTTAAAATCTGAGCCTAAAGTAAATAATTACTTTTCATTATTTACTCCCATCACTTATCCCTTTGCTCCAAAAATTAATTAAATAATACATTTATTTAATTCCCCTCATGTCACATCCTCCATAACCTTTTTATAATCTTGATTAATTTGCATAATCCTAGATTAAGGATGTGCACATTCCTAATCCTTGATTAGGGAGGTGTCACATCATCCATAATATGCAAATGGATCATTACTCCTCATTACCGAGGTCTGATCATTTACCTAATCCCTTACTTACACAACCTAATCATTGATTAGCTATCCTAACCCACACCTTGGTCAGCTCTTCCCATCCCCTTTATCTTCTCAAGTTCCTTTTGAAGAATTTTTAGTTCCTCTCTCATCCCCCAAGGAATATTAAATTCCTTTTCTCATTCCCAAGGAATATTTAAGTCCTTTTATCATTCCCATGCAAATTAAAAAGGAATTTTTAATTCCTTTGGTCAACTCTTTGATCTCAACCCTTGATCCTCTTTTAAGAATCAATTTGGACCATTCATTCATCTCCTCTAGAGCTTACTAATGATTAAAAATCTTAGCCATTTTTACATTCTCAACCTCATGCATCCAAGACTTCTACTCTCACACACTACCATCTTGCATCCATAGGCAAATCCACTATCTTTGCATCCAAATCAAGAAAAAATCAAGCATTTATGCTATCGAAATCGATCTAGGAGCACACAAATCAAATGATCAATGAGGCCAATCAACTCATCAACTTGGGAAAGGTATAACACTCTTTTTATCTTCCTTTTGTTCAAGTTCAACTAGGCTAATCATTGAGGTGTTGTTTGTGCTTTTCCTTACTTGCATTTCATTTCGTTTTGCACTTTTAGGCTAGGGAAATTCACCTACACACATTTCTGGCATGCTCAATGGGACCCATGTCATGGGTAGATATACTTTTGCATTTTCTGTTGTTTGAGTTTTACAGGTTTAGATCTTACACATAGATGTGAAACTGCCCAAATGGATGAACTTGCTCCTTATAGGGGTGAATTTTCCTAGCCAGATGGGTGAATTTTCCAACAGGGGCAAACATGCCCCTTTACAGGGGCAAATTTGCTTAGCTAGATGGGAAATTTTTCTAACAGGGGTGAATTTGATTCTCTAGATAGGTGACCTTGCACATTACAAGGGTGAATTTTCTAATTGGGGTGAGTTTGTTGGGACCTTCAGAAACAGACATAGTTGATTACTTAGAATAGGTGAAATTGCTTCTTACAGGGGTGAACTTGCTCATCCAGAAGGGTGAATTTGTCTCATACAGAGGTGAATCTAAGGTTAGTCTGAGACTTTAATCTTCAATTTTCAGAATCATTTTGGTTTCAATTTTATTTACTAACTAGCTAACTTGTCTATTTGTTGGTGTCCCTAGTTTTTGCTAACATTTTGTGTAGTTTTTTTCTTATTTGTCCAAGATCGGTAGTTTAAAAATACTAACGTGTTTTCTATAGAGTGATCAGTCCAAGACATCTTAGTTAGTCTATCTGTTTTTCTTCATACTAGCTATGAACACGTAGATTAATTAAAGGGTCAATTAACTTTGTTTGTTGTGCTTGTGAGTGGACTGTTGATGTATCCAATCCCCTTGTGCCATTTGGTGATCCTAGGTGATGAGAAATCATAGTTCATTCTAGTCCAGTTGAGTCTACCTAGTAGTTTCTAGTGTGTCTAAGCTCTCCCCTTGTGCTATGTGTGAGCCTGAGGACCAATCAAAGCATCTAATATCTTCTTCATTTAGTGGGACCTGCCTGGGATTTCATCACTCGGGGGACAATTCCAACCATGTGTAACAAGCAGGGTATATAAAGGGGGAAGAATGAAATTTTTACCCCAATCCAATCACGTCATGTATGGCAAAGTGTCTTAGCTAAGGTGATACCTAGATAAGATGTGAAAAGTTGGTCCCAATTTCCAATACCTGGTTGGGGCTCCTGAATCATGCTTGTGACGAGCTAGTGTTCATAGTTGTGCCTCACGTACCTTGCATATATCAAGGACGCCTGAGATAGCCTTGTATAGCCTAGATAGAGACCCATGTTTAAGTTGTGGCTTGGTGTAGTGTAGGTGATTCACACTGTACCCTGAAGTTACTCACCACATACTCCCTTGGCTTGAGATAGGAATCCTCGTGGTGGACTATGATATTCCTCGAGCGAGAGTGTGAAAGTGAGCTAGTGGAATCCGTTGATGAGCTTGTGCCATTGGAACACTAGTTATCTATCCTCACAAGAAAGGGTGCTCTAGAGAACCACCTCAATATCATGGATTATTAATCTTGGGTTGTCCACTCAAGGTGGTGGGCCTACATCAAGTTTGCAAAGCTATATCACTAATTTTAGGATTGTGTTGTTTGACATGTCTTCTTTGTGTGATACTAGTGCTTTTACTTTTAGTTGAGTTAGTTTGACCTATCTATTATTTGTCTTGCTTATTGTCTTTTACCACAATCACCCCTATCTTTAGAGGCAAATTTTCCCCTTACAGAGGCGAATTTGCATTGTAGATAGGCGATTTTTCCCTGCAAAAGGGTGATTTTGTGTCTCATTCTAGTCTAGGTCCTCTATTTAGGTGATTTTTCCTTTGTTAGAGGTTAATTTTCCTATGGGTTACTTTCTTAGGTGACCTCATTTTCACCTGTTCCCTTGAAATAGGTGAAGTTGTCATCTTGTTGGGCGAGTTTGCAAGTCAAATTTGTGTGTTCCAATTGTTTTTGGTGAACCCGCGTGTGTTTTGGGTGATTTTTTCAGCTTCTTGGGTGATTTTACTAGCTTCTTGGGTGATTTTGATAGCTTCTTGGGAAAATTTTCTATCTAATAGGTGAACTTGCTGAGCAAATTCGCCTATTTCCTTTACCAATCAAGTCTTGGGCGAACCTGCTTCCTTGGATAGGAAAATTTTATTAGATAATTCACCTATTTCCTATGTCACCTAGGTCTTGGGTGAATTTTCTAGCCTGAACAGGCAAGTTTGTTGAAGACAAAGGTGAATTTTCTCTGTCTGGATAAGCGAACTTGCAACCTATAGAGGTGACTCTACTTCCCATCCAAAATCCAAAGAGTCAATCCTTATCATCACAATTAGCCTACACTTTTCCAAGTGCAAACTCATAATCCAATCATTTCTTCTCTTCCTATTCATTCCCAAACTATCAAAGTTTCAAAACAAACTAGGAATTTATTTATCCTGACTTGTTGGGGTCATAACTTTCTACCCGATGCTCAAAATTCAAAACCATTTACATCATTGGAAAGGTCTCAAAGATTACTAATTTAGTACCTAACAAAGCATGCCTTCGACAACCCATTTTTACGAACCGATGCAAGCTTCAACCCCAAATTCCACTCTGAAAACATGATTTACTACAACATTGAAAAAATTAAAAAAAATTATTTTCAATTTTTCTTAATCTTTTCACTCCTGGCCTATTCTATACCATAATCCAAGCTTCAATCTAGTCCTAAGTTGAGATTCCAACCAATCCTAATATGAGCTTAAATCAAATCCCAATATGAGCTTAATATATATTCCAATTTGAGCTCTAGTCCCTCCACATCCAAGATATTTGATATTGAAACAAATCTTAAGATCCCTTACAAATTCTTCTAATATGTTCTATTTATCTTGTCATCATCTATTATTTTCTTCTAATCATTTAATCCCAAATTTTCAATCCATATCCATCCAATCTATCATCATGAATCCTTATCCTCCTCCTACACAACCAATAATAGTAGTCAAGGGAAATCCCAATTATGTCGATGATGATAACAAAATTCTTATAAATCAAGATGAGTATGAAATAGATCCCCTTGATGCTATCATTAGTAGCAAGCTTTCCCCAACCGTCTTCCAAAATCCAATCACTCCTCTAAGCTATCCTATCACACCTTCATCCACACCTAATAACAATCCTTATGCTACCTTTGACAAGGGATGTCTAATATCTTCCCCGTACACATATTCATCACATTCTTCATCTACATCTCTTTCTTATTCCACATCCACATCTTCCCAACTTAATCCACCATTCGAATATCCCTATTTTAATCCACCATTCCAATACTCTTATCTTAATTTTCCATCCCAATCTTCCCAACCTAATCTAGAATCCCCATATTCCTATCTTAATTCACCATCCACATCCTCCTATATCACTCCAACCTCCATTCTATTATATTTTAATCCTCCACCTACTCCTAGTCCTTTATCCAATTCCATCCACTCATTTAATCCTAATACACAATCCCTAATCCTAGTCCCCCACCCATCTATAATCCTCCATCCATTCCCATCACCCCACCTAAACCTACAATTCCTAAAGATCTCATTCCAGATGTCATCCAAGGACTCATGACAAAGGAGACATCCCCAAGTCCACATCTTGATGTTATGGAACCATGTCATCCCACTCTATCATGTACAACCATTAGTGATGAGGCTCTTATCCATCCCACACCTATCACCCTTATTATCACTTCTAACGTCATCCAAATAGTTGAATCCATCAAACCCATGGAATCCCCATCTCCTACTCCGAGCACCACCTAATCCATTGAAGACACCCAAATCCAATCCGCTCCCCTACTCCTAGTATCACCAAGGTCCAATCCCATGACCTTCATGAATCCTCTATCTTCCCATCTCCCACAATTGAGGAGTTCCTCTAACACTCCTCCATCATCATGCCTCCCACACAAGATGAACCATGCCAAGAGAATGATCCAAATCATGCCAACATATCCCCTCCTCCAAATAAATATCCCACCATCCTATCTACTCAATATCTAGATCATATTCCCCCATCCATTCCATCTCATGATCCCTATCCTTAATCAAGTCATGATCCTACCATCTCAAGATCACACTAGCTCATCTGCTCCATCCCATGATCCCCTCTGCATTCAAGATCCAATCACTCCATCTCATGAGCCCTTATCACCTACTACCACAAATCCATATCTTATCATATCACCTAATCACTCAATCCTCTAGATCAAGATATTTCTATCCCATTAGATCTCCATTGCATGATCCTCTATCACCGCCTAACCAAGCCATCCCAACACCACTTTTATATCATGTTGGTAACATTACACTCATCCATGGTGGTTTTTTGGAAAAATTAAAATAAAGCATGTGCACCACCCATCCTCCTCCACTTGCTAATGGACTCGCATCATTCTTCCAAAATAATAATCATCCTACCATAGATCACATGCTCAAGATCACATGTGAACTATCAAGGAAAAGTTTTAGGCCTTCACGAGCGAGGTATTTTAGAGCCCATCCAGGTCAAGGAACATCCATGTACACAAGGTCTTGGATATATCTCTCAAAACTCACAATCTAAGAATGTTGGTACAACCTCCATACATCCTCAACAATCCTTTTCTAAAGGAATAAGAGGCACTTCCCATCGCTCCAACAAACCAGTTGTTGCCATCCCCCCTCCTCCATCATATCACCTCAAAACAACTATGCATCTTCCTCCTTCATCCTCTAAATTGTTTTTGGGTCCCTATGTACCTCCCTCCACAATAATATTTCCTCCATGTACAAAGTCCATTTTGGTCCCTTACATCCCAAAATCACTTCCTCCTTCTTATCCTCTTAAACCTCTCATCCATCCATCACCTATCACTAGTACACATCACAAAAATCCTAACCTCATAGTCCCTAATCAGGATCAACAAAGGAACCCCTCCATGCATTCTATCTCACATCCTCCACCCACACACCATCTCCAAAATCCTATCTCTATCACTTCATTCATACTTCCTCCACATCATCCATCGCCTCATACCCATCCCATTGCTATTAAAAGAAGCTTGGATGACAAAGTAAAAATGCATAAATATAAAAATCCACATGAAATAAAAATCCAAATCAAACCCATAGGCCACAAAGGCCCGTGAAATAAAAAACCAAAACCATGTGGATCCCAAAGAAAAAAGATGCAATGCCTTCAAATGAAAATCCATAACGACATCCAAAGTTGCTAATCCAACAAAAAATCATTCACATCCTCCATCTCCTAAATCTATTTTGGGTCCTTATTTCCCAAAATTCACTATCCCAACTCCTCCATTATCGCTACATTCTCCATCCATTAACCATCCTATCATTTCACGTCCACCACCATACGTGCCAATGTTGGTCCTGAAAACATTCCCCTATCACATGTATCTGATCCATCATTCCATACATACACTTTCCAACTTACTATCCATTATCCCACATATCTCCCCCATCTAATCTCTTTAATCCATTCTTGACTGCATAATTTATCTATTCTAATAAGGTTGTACCAACATCCGATAGTTCCTTCAAACATGGGCTCTTATTACCTCATATGGAACTTGATGCTTGAGTCCTTCATCCATTCCTTTTATCAAATATCTTCCAAATACATTTATCCACATCCCTATCCTTATCCACCTCCATCCACATCCTATCCAAAAATCCAAAAAATCCCAAAAACCAAAAAAATCCAAAAAATCCAAAAATCCAAAAAAGTAAAAAAAATAATTAAAAAAAAATAAAGAGAAAAAAATAATTTATCCAATGGTGAAAAGTTGGAAAACAAGTGCCTTGGATAAGTACCATGATGAAAACCTGAAAAACATGCATCATGTGTAAATACCCCATCCATTTTACTTCCACACTTGGGGGAACTTCATGTTATGCATCCCCTTCATCCATCTACTCCATCCAACTTATGCACCCATCCTATCCATCATATCCCATTTACCCCAATACCTCCATCCTCCTTGTAATATTGATAAATATGGGGGCACATATCTATACTTTATTTGGACACCTCTTGGCATACATTCCCCTCATCCATACACCACCATATCCCTTATCCTCCCCATCCACTTTCCTTATCCATGCATCTTATCTACACCCATCTACATTCATCATCCACCCATCATGCCAACATACATCTCCCTTCATTATCTCCTATCCATTTCCATCTACATCCCTTATATATCCATTTCGTTATCTTCCATCACTCTTACCTCATTACGCCTGACATCTCTAAAGTGGGGTATGTAATTCTTTGTGACATAGTCCTTGGAAACAACATACTTCCATCCGTCCATCCACTGATCCCTTTTCATCTTCATATCCATCGATCCATCTAGTAATCCCTTCCATCTTCCAAATCCTTATCTTCTTATCCACCCATCCACTAGTCCTTTTCCACCTTTTCATCCTTATCTCCCTATCCAGTAATCCATTTTATCTTTCCAAATCCTTCTACCTCTATCCATCCATCCTAGAATCTTTCCATATCCCTATCTTTATCCATCCATCCATTTATCTCTATTTTCATTCCATCTCATAATCCCTTGTCATTGGTATCTAGCTATATGCTACCCCATGCCCCCCAATTCCATTCATCTCACTATCATCACTCCTATCTATTTCTCACATCTTTCTAACCTCCTATCACTCTTCATCACTCATCTATCCATCATACCATCATCCCCATTTATCTTTTGATGTTTTGGATAATTATCCCATCCCTAAGCTTCATGCGATCACCACCATCCTTTCCACAAGGTATATCTTGTGTCATCATTTTGATTCCATTATTGTATCTAATTGTCATCGCCATCTCATCATCCTTTATCCATTTTCTATCATTGGTCTTTTTTCAAACTATGTTGTCTTTGTGCTTTCATATAGGCAAGGCCATCACCGATGAGCCTCTGAGGCTTTGGTTTATCATTTAATGTTAGTCCCCATCATCCACCTATCTAGTCCTAGCATTTGTTTGTCTGGTATTTCTCATCTGTTGAGGTCTCCATTGTCCTCTTTCCAAATTTATCCATGGTTGGTTGTCAGTCTTTTATCAAACTACGAGGGCTCTATGCTTTCACATACGTAAGGTTGATCTTTGATCAACCCCCGATCCCCTAGGTATTTAGGGTGTGTCGGTCTTATGTCATGTCACATCATCAAGTATGTCCCTATCCAACTGGTACTTAAAAACAAAGGTCATTAGTATCTTGAGGTTCAATTTGTTTTAGGTATCCTGCGTCATGTTGATCATCTAGTTTAGTCTCCATATTTTTTCTTAACATGATGCATCCTTCCTAAACAGACTGCATGAATCTCGTCCACCCTTTCGATCCTATGGCAAAGGAAATTTGAGATTTATTGTGATCTTTTGATTCTTTTGACATTTTTTTTATCATTTGAGCCCTCGATAATACTTCGTCAGGGTCACCACGATTGATCATATCATGGTGTCCTTTGACTGGTAAATATAGGGGCATATCTAGATCCTTTTGTTTCCTTTTGTCTTCTTGGTTGTCCTATGTAGTACCCACCAACATCCTCATGGTCTTGTGTTATGTTCGGGCATCCTTTGTGTTTGTGGTTTTCCAACATTGGCCCTACCAAAGCCCCCGTGACTTTGGAATGTTGGACTAACCTTTTGTTTGTTGTGTCAGTCCTATGCATGTGATACAACATCACCTTGGTTCCTCATACCTTGGTGCATAGTATCTCATGCTATATCAAATTAAGTGCTCATTACATGGCAACATAACACATAAAAATTAACTTGCTTGATTTGGTTACTATCCACTATCTCACCATCTCACATCCTTTCATTTATCTAAGTCCCCCTATCCATTCACCCTAAACCTTTCATCCTTCATCACTCTCCCTCATCTATCTATCCTATCTTTTTTCATCACTCTACTATCTCCATCCTCATCCTATCATAATATTTTCAATATGTCTAGGATAATATAGATTTTTTATTCTAAGCATCTTTTCATCCTTCCTCCTCATCATATCATCATCTCTTCAATCTTCTTAGGATAATATAGATTTGTTATTCTAAGCATCTTTCCCTCCCCATTTTCATTCATCTCAATAATATTACATCTCAATCCAATTCTAATCCATTCAATCTAACACAAATCATCTAATCACATCCTTGGTATTTTTCCTAGCCTTGCTACAAGCCTTGATCCAATCATCATCATCATCATCATCATCATCATGATGTATCCTTCCCTATCCTTGTGTTGTTTCGAGATATATTGTTCTCTCATCAACACTCCATCCATCCTCAATCCATCTTGGCTTGTAGCTTGACCGGGGCAACATCATATTTTTCCTTGAATCCATTTATGCTTTCTTTCTTATCATCTTCTCTTCAAAATCTCCTATCACTTATCATCCTCTCTTATCCATCATTTTTCATCATCTTCCCCATCTACCCTTTCATAATCTCGTCCATTTCGAGAGCACATTTGTGTTCTCTTGAACTCGTATATCCTCTTAAGGGGGAATCCTCAATCCATAATCTTCATCTTCACTCTCATCATCTTTCCTCCCAGTCACTCCTTTGGATGACTGGGGCATCTTCCTTGATCTAACGATCTTATTTTAGGTGCTATGTTTTAATTTTCTTTGAAATGATGCTACTTCGTAACACCATCTCAAAGAGGGGAAAAATGTAGACGCTAAAAATTGACCACTTTCATTTGGCCAATTTACCCCTAATTCAACCAATGTCATATCCTCTATATTAATTAAATAATACTGTATTATTTAATTAATATTCATTATCCTTTATACCTTCATCCTAATTTATTTCTTCTATCATCTTTAAATCCGAGCCTAAAGTAAATAATTACTTTGAATTATTTACTCCCATCACTTATCCCTTTCCTCCAAAAATTAAATAAATAATACATTTATTTAATTCCCCTCATGTCACATCTTCCATAACCTTTTTCTAATATTGATTAATTTGCATAATCCTAGATTAAGGATGTGCACATTCCTAATCCTTGATTAGGGAGGTGTCACATCCTCCATAATATGCAAGTGGATCATTAATCCTCATTGCCCACCTAATAATTTACCTAATCCCTTACTTACACAACCTAATCATTGATTAGCTATCCTAACCTACCCCTTGGTCAACTCTTCCCATCCCCCAAAGAATTTTAATTATTTTTTGTCTTCCCAAGGTCGTTTTAAGGAATTTTTAATTCCTCTCTCATCCCCCAAGGAATATTAAATTTCTTTTCTCCTTCCCAAGGAATATTTAATTATTTTTATCATTCCCATGCACATTAAAAAGAAAATTTAAATTCCTTTGGTCAACTCTTTGATCTCAACCCTTGATCCTCTTTCAAGAATTAATTTGGGCCATTCATTCATCTCCCCTCTTGTTAATGACTGAAAAGCTTAGCAATTTTTGCATTCTCAATCATTCTAACTCATGCAACCATTCTCATACATTCTCAACCTCATGCATCTAAGACTTCTACTCTCACACATTACCATCTTGCATCCATAGCCAAATCCACTATCTTTGCATCCAAATCAAGAAAAAATCAAGCAGTTATGCTCTCGAAATCAATCTAGGGGCACACAAATCAAATGATCAACAAGGCCAATCAACTCATCAACTTTGGCAAGGTATAACACTCTTTTTATCTTCCTTTTGTTCAAGTTCAACTAGACTAATCGTTGAGCTATTGATTTTTCTTTTCCTTGCTTGCATTTCCTTTAATTTTACACTTTTAGGCTAGGGAAATTCACCTGCACACAAATACATTTTGATTAAAGTGGCAACATCATGGGTCCTACATTAACATTGATATGTATTTTTTTTATAAGTGACACCTCCATGGGTCCTACACAACCCCTTTTTGGTTGAAATGACACCTTCACGGGTTGTTTTTAAATTTGATGAGTGATGCAATTACATAAATGCAAAATGATAATAATTTTGTATGTCCGGTATAGGTTCTACTAATGTTGTGTAGGGGAGAGGACCCAGTACTTGAGCATGCTCCAATAGTTGTGATAGTATTTGTTTATATAATGCCCAATATTTTTATCAATATTGGACCAATAGTTGCGACTTTAAATTTTTTAGTGTTGATGCCGACTACCCATAATTAAACAAAATGTATTCCTTTGATCTAAAAAAGAAACTAATCATGTGATACCACATCAACACTCAATAAAATATGTCATGAATGCACAAGTATTGGTCTCATTCTTTTTGGGCATGTTTAAACACCTTGACAAAAAGCATGTTGATGTCGCATCATCTTTGATGATGTGGCCTTGAAACCTTAGTTATAAGTAGGGGACTTGCCATGTATGCTGCTGTAAAAAATTGGAAGTGATTTGAAATTTACATGTAGGATAATTAGAAGCATGAAGTTAGAGTGCTCAAATACTAGGTCCTCTACCCTATGAATGTTTGTGTAGATTAGGGAACATGGGTCTATGAAAAAGACAAAGTCTTATGTAATTTCTTATTCTATTAATCAAGGAGGCTTTGTACTTCAACCCTCTTATAACATGTCTTCAAAGGTAAATCTTAGTGTCTCATTATTTCAAAAGCACAAACTTTACAAGTACATAAGTACTAAAAACTTGCAATGGAAAATAATGAAATCACAACAATATAAATGATCACATCAATCCAAAACTAAATCGCATACAATACCATTTAAACATAAAATAAATATCAAAAATAAATTTATAACAAAATATATAATATAAATTTAATCCTTTGAAAATTCTTTATAATTTACTTTGTTCAACATATTTATTTTTCTTTTTATAAAATTAGATATGTCATAATTAAATACTTTATCTAACTATATCTTCTATATTAACAAAATTCCAATTAGTTAAAAAGAAACTAAGACTATTCTTACCTCTCATTTACTTATCACTCGCCAATCTCACCTTTTATTTATTTAATCTCATTATCTCATTTATTGTTTTATTAAACCCTAGATAGGGGAGAAGACCCAGTATCCGCCAGGGCTAACTTTGCACAACCATAGAATCTAAATCGTGCATCAAATCGAAAAAAAAAATTATGGGGTTTTTTCGCCCACGAGTTAAGAGCTTATAACTAAGCTTTTGGCTTTTGGGCAATTCGGTAGAGTGCGGAAGCATTGGATATGCGTGCGGAGGTCAAAAAGACACCTTTTAGAGGTGTCATCCGGTTGCCACCACCTAATGTCCCAGTATCCGCCCACTCTAATTTCCATCAATTATAACTGTTTATGCCTTAATACGCTCTAAAACATGCACTTTAACACTTAATGAGCAACTATTAGTGTTTTTGTAATTGTAATGAGCAGCCATTGGTGTTTTTATAGTTCGCCGAGAGGCGAACTACAGTGACATCAAAATCATAGTAAACTTTTTCGCCTTTTTGAAAAAAATGACAGACAGCTGCCAATATTAAATGTGAAGAGGTACGAAATTAAATGTTTGCCTATATTAATTAGTAACACCTCTTTCTCACAATGAAGTTGAAAATTATTCACTCCACCTGCTCATCTTAGTCGTTACATGCACGCATACCCGAATTACCTTCTCTAATCTGCCACCTCTTCACCTGCTCATCTTAGTCGTTACATACACCACGATAAATTTAGGATTGCAATTGCTCCTCTACTCAAATCAATTCATGTGGTGAAGGGTGATAAGGATAGGCAAGAGGAGGTCAAGGTTTCCAAGCTCGGGAGAAACGAGCTGCTCGAGCTCTTCGATGAGAGCCTCAATTGCATTTTTCTTCATGGTTTGACACTTTTTAAGGTTCATCTTTTAGTTTTGTTTTCCTCTTGTTTATGGTTTTGGTTGTGTCATGGCAAGTATTTGATGGAATAAATCTATCTTCTTGTGAAGTCTCCATATTTAAATTTCATATTTTTTAAAAATACCATATTTAATCTTCCTATGTAAACTGGAATGCCTCATTTGATGTTTGCATTTCCTGAGATGAACATTTCAGCTGCAGGGTCGATGAAATGAATTGGGGCGGCCACAAGAGTTGACATGTTAAAATCCCAGAATGTAATTTACAGCTACACGTTTCTTACTGTTTTCATTTTGTTTGAAAACTATCCAGAAGCATTTTTTGTTTTGATATGATCAGGTTTTTATGTCTCAATTACTTGAGAAATAGTGTTGTTAAGGTTTAGGATTTCCATGGAAGATTTTATTTAAACTGCAGTCCTTTGATTCTTTTTTAAGGCTCTTGCTGGAGTTTGCAGTGATGCACATAACTTACTTCACATAAGAGGCGAGTGACTGAATCTATTTTAACTGAATGCATTTTTTTACATGAATATGGTTCTGAAATAAATGAGATCTATCATGTTCTCCTACTGTGAGAACATTTTTTTTTCTCCTCTTTTCACGAGTTCATCATGGTTTTGCTTTACATGCATAACATTTTTTTAACGTTTTTATTGGCTTTACTCTCAAATTAATTTATGGGTTTTTAAGGGTCTGAACGAATTTATAATTATTTTGTTTTTGGATAAATTCAAGGTTATTAAATAAAATCAAAATTACGTAGAGGTTTGAAATGACATAAAAGTGTTTCAAAATAAATTCAGAATTTAACATTGAAATATTTTATTTTTTTTGTATTTGATGGATTGAAATGCAATCAGAATTGGTTTTTGGGCATTCAAGGGTTTGAAGTGGAATAAAAAATTCCAACCTTTTGAATATGCGGACAGCCTTACGGGTTTGTAAGTGGTTTGTGGCATCACAACTTTTGCTGATGTAAAAGTGGTGATGTCTGAATTCATAAAGAATTATTTTCGGATGAGACATGACTCATCCCTATTGGCTTTGTTGCCTTGTTTGATATGGTCATAAAAATATTCAATTTCTAATGAAGATAAGCATTTCATACAACCATTTTTTTTGCTTTGGTTTGATCATTGAAAAATCTAATAGATTCATTTAAATTATATTTTTCAATTGAAATCATAGAATATGCATTTCTAACATAGTCTATTTCTGAGCAGCAACGGTTCCCGAAGAGTTTGTGGTATGCTTTTCTGTCTGCTATTCCTGCTACTTACCCCACTCTTAATGATTTCTTCGTAATCCTTTCTCAATGGTTGATTTTGTGGCAATTATGTTCATGCAGTGTGGAGTAGCTATCAATCAATTAGCTAAGGGTCGTAGCAGGGAAGAAAAAGAAAGCTCTCTGCTGCAACAGTTGTTCTTGGTAAGTAACGACCCTTATATGTTGCCTTGTTTTATATCTTCAATTCATAGTATTTTGAATCGTCTGTGTGCTTTGTCCATGCTTTCACATTTTGCATGCATGTGTATTAAAACATTTATTAAATCGTGTTAGTCACAACGAGCAACATATATCTTAGGGCTTTAATAATACCTTACGATGCTAATCTTGCTGGCAATGGAGATACCTTTAGTGTAGAAAATTATGCTGCAGTGGGTTTGGCCTGTATGCTGCAAACAAACAGTTTCGTTTTGAAAGTAACATAGAATGTTTGCAAATTCTTATTAGCTTTTTGTTTGAAGGCATGAATGCTAATAACAAAGACTTTTTCGGTTCAATACTAATCCGGTAGATGAAGTTTTTTTTTGATGCCGTTGCTTTTAGTTCAACTTGGAGTGGAAACACGAATAACATACCCAAAATTTACAACTATAACAAAACAAACACACCACACACCAGAGCACCATGTATTGATCTACCACAACAACAAAAATGTGTGAAAAAGAACGAAGTGGAAAAATACATAAGTCTTACCTGCTACTCCTTCGTAGCTCGCGTAGTTGGGGTGGCATAGGTATGACGATGAATAGTGATTGAAAATATTTGAGCATCCTTAGTCAAAATCTCCTTTACAAAGAATTTTTATGCTCCCCTCATTAGCTTCATTTCATGAGAATTTATTGCATGACTTACATGGGACTTATGTTTGTACGTATATACAGGTGGAAAGTGAATCACTATTCCTGTATTTTACTTGCTTTTTTAAAATAAATTTTACAAACTCTTGACTCTTGAGTTTTAAATATTTTTCTTCATTTGTATAATCAGAATTAATATTTAATTTGTATAATCAGAATAATAAATGGAATTAGTTAATAATGTTCCCGCCTTCAAATAATAATTGTAGTTCTATATAACAAAAAATATGAATTGTCTGAAAATTGCACAACATAGTCTAAATTATTATATTATATAATAAGATATTTTCTAGAATTTAGTTTGATACTTTGATTTTATTTTATATTTAAAACCAATCTAAGATAAATAATATTTTTAAATAAAGAAAAAATTTCGTAGTAAGATAAGATAAAAAAACTATGTTAAATTACTACACATTAATAAAGGTTAAAATTTATAAAATTGATTACAAAACAACTTTCCTAAATTTACTATGATTTTTATTACAAAGATTTTCCTAAATTAACATTGGTAGTATGATTTTTATTATGGTGCTTATACATCTTATAAATTTAAGTTTAATAATACTAAATCTTCATCTTCAAAATATTCCATAGTTAAAGCTTAAATATTATTTATATTTAGAGTAAAAGATGATTATCACATTTTCCTTCATCATAAAAGATTAAAAATTATTATTTATATTTAATATTTTTACTTCATCATAAAAGATTAAAAATTATCGTATTGGTGGGAAGTAGCACAACTATGCTAAATTTTATAATATAGTGATAACTCCATATATATAACAAATCTTAATTGGAAACCTTAATATTTATATTTAATAGAATTTTTAAAATCAAAGCCTTATAACAAAATTCTATAAATAATATAGTTAGTAAAAATGATTATAGTTGGAGTCATTTTTTATAAACTTAATATATATATTGAAAGAAGAAAAATTCACACAAATCATATTCCATAATAATCTAATTTGTATTGTGAATCTTTCTTTTCCAATATTCTTCAAAAAGTGTATGTAATTGCAATAATTTTTTTTTCTAGAGTTATCTTTCAACAACTTTTTTTTTCCAAATCCAAGCTTCTACACTACTACAATGGTACAAAATTATATAAATTATTTTTTTAAAACACCATTTCTTTTCTAGCTATGGTGCGACCAAGATTACATTTTGAATCAGAGGAGCAAAGAAGACAATATCAAAGAGAATAGACAAGAGAATATCGAAGACGATGACAAGAACAAATGACAGGTAGTCAAAGGGAAGAACAAAGAAGAAGACAAAATGAAGCAAAAAGACAAAGATATGCTAGACGTAGGGCAGAGGTAATAGTACAAGAATTAGAGTTACAAAATAGGGAAGAAACTAATGTAATTTTAGAACAATGCATAATAGAACAAGATGCACAACATATTCCACATGTGGATTGCATAGAAGAAATAAGATATGATGCAAATGTTGAAACTAATGTGAATGAAGAAGCTGGCCTAAGGAACATAGAAGAAGAAGACTCTAGGTCAGTAGATTTTGTTGCACAAACACCTAAGAATCGAAATGAAAATGATGAAATGAATGCAAATGGATCTTTGGAGAAGGATTTTATGAGATTTCATATGGTGTTTCGTAATAGATTAGATAGGTTGGCATCACCAGGCATGTGTTATATTTTCCAAGAAAGTTACGTTGGAATAAGTGTCTACCACACTCCTCAGGGGCCTATTTGTAATAGGTGTAGACTAGAAAAAGGAAACCACAGATTTTCACTTGAAAATAACATGGATCCTGGTCCACAACCAATAGAACTAGCAAACCTTACTCAAGTTGAAGAAATGTTAATTGCACGTGTGACCCCAATTTTGCAAGTCACACATGCAACTAGTGGCCAGTTCAAATACAAAGGGCACATAATAAGCTTTCCTCAAAATATTGAAAATGTGGCAAAGAAATTGCCACATTTAGTTAAAGATATTCCACTAATTATAGTTCAGAGAAAGGATCAACATGGAACAAACTATAATTTTACAGTAAACAAGACCCGTGTGTACAGAGCACTACGATACAAAATAGAGCATGACAAGTTTTACTCCAATGTAATTATCAATGAAAATGCTCTTGACAATATAGAAGAGAATTCAAATCACAATATATTTAATGATTTGAGAACTATCCATATTGAGTTTGACTCTAATAGAAATGAAATTGTTTTTGTGGGCCCCCTTATGGAGACAGATGATGGAAACATAATTGAGCACACGACATCAATGGCATCTAAACTACCAAATGCACATAAAGAAATGGAGTTGATTCATGCATGGGTAAACAATCCTCATATAGATCCAACATCAATGATTGATTGGCCAACAATTGGTGCATCTCCCATAAATGAATATTCTACACTAGGTTTGCTTGACATGGCATTCCCATCTTTATTTGCTAATGGAAAATGTGATTGGTTGGAACCACATTTAAGAAGGGTTCATCTACATGAATTTGTGAAGCACCTCTTTCGTTACAGAGATAATAGATTTGGAAAACATCCAAGGTTCCGCTATTATATGATGAATATGATCATGAGGCATCAGGCACATACCTCCACAACAATTTGTGTTAAAAGAAGTCTACTTGAAATCCCAATGACCATACATGAATTGCGTGAACATATGGAGAATATGCCACAATCCAACCTAGCAGATAGATTAATGAGATTCGGTACCACTTTAAGGGGAACAAGATCCTACTAGACCAAGTGTCGAGCAGAACTAATAGACATGCTTCACCTTGAGCGCAACTGACTTGTATTGGCCAGAATTGCATGCATTGATGCCCAGGACACAGCCAACCAATCCACGAGAAGCACAACTTTGAAGGAAACAAAATGTCATCGATAACCCACACATCGTTGCCCAATACATCCACTTACGCCACACTATTTTCAGAAAAAAGATCCTCCAAAAGGGTATGAATGTTAAGGACTACTGGTGCCGATACGAGTGGCAGCATAGCGGATCTGCACATGTACATGGTTTTATATGGTTACATGGAGCACCAAATATGGATACAATTGATTGGAATAATGAATATCAAATGAGAAAAGTTACAAAATATCTCCATGATTTAGTTCATGCCTGCAACCCGCATGAAGATGCACACCACCGCAACACTCAGGTATTATTATAGATTTTTAGAAAAAAAAATTCTCTCAAATATAGACAATTTATCAAATTTGACAAAAGAGATTAACTAAAATGACCTTAACAAGCAGGCATACCGAAATTTCTCTCTACACCCATGTCTGAAAAACACAATACAATTTGCAGAAACTAATTTTTGGGAAGACTACGAAGAAATTTTGAACACTGTACAAAGACACACAATATCTAAAGAGGGCGCATGTCTATGAAAAAAAAGAGGAAAATTAGTTTGCAAGTAAATTCTCCATTATCATTTTCTTCCAATTTCTATGTAAATATTTTCTTCCTTTGATATATTGCTCGATTTAACAAAAAATTACCTTTGCAAAACATATAGGTATAATGCACCGTGGCCTCAAAATCAAGAATCGAGAATATACAAAGATTTAGAGAGTGGTGAGATGAAATTTGATGCATTCAGAAAAGATAATAGAGTTAATTCATACAATTGTTACATACTATAGTTATGGTGAGAAAATATTGATTGGCAACCTGTTATGTCAAAGCATGCTGTAGTAAAATATATTGCAAAGTATGCAGTGAAGGCAGAAAAAAGCTCTGAAACCTACCACCAAATGTTATTGCGGCTTGCAAATCTACAAGATCTTGATGATTTAGTAGCAAAGGCTTACAAAAGGCTTCTCACTGAAACACTGATAGAAAGGGATATTGGAGCCCAAGATACAAGCCACATGCTATTGGAACTCCCACTAGTAGAGAGTAGTAGAAGGTTTGTGAATTTAAATGTTTCAAAGGAAGTGTTCAAACGTGTCAACTTAAATACGGATGATGAGAATGAGCAACACATCATATCCTTCATCGATGCATATAGGAATAGGCCCCTATTTATGGAATCTATTTGCCTTATCGATGCTGCAAAATCGTGGATTTATAACCACAAAAGAAAAGGTCAAAACTTATGGAGTCCGAGAAAAGAAGGAGCTATTGTAAGAGTTTTTCCTAGGTTTCTAACAATTCCTACATGTGACTCAGACAAGTGGACCGATTTTTGCACTTCAGAACTATTGTTGTATAAGCCTTTTCATGACATACAAATAGTTATTGGTGACAATAATGAATCAATAATCGCAACATGGGATAACTTCAACTACATTCCATGGCACCTAGAAAGAAGAGGGGTTGTTGAAAATACCGAAAATGATACAAATTCTGAATCTGAAGACAACAAGGATGCTCTAGGTACTACCACAAAAAATGAATGGGAAATTCTATCTAGGCTTCATCATCAACAAATTTTTCAAGTTTCAAAAATAGATATGTTGGGAAGAAGAGATATAGATCGACAAACAAATTGGTGTTGTGAATTTCAGGGAGAAGAATACACAAATTTAGCTACAAATTTTATTACCACTATGAGAAATACAGGTTGTCTGATTTATGATGACATACCTCAATGTGTGGATTACGGAAACCTTAGTGAAAAACAAAAA
>CM021103.1:32268330-32332113 GCA_007115665.2 Sequoiadendron giganteum | reverse complement strand
CCCCTTGTATATGATAATACAAGGCACATCAGGAATAGGTAAGTCATATTTAATTGGTGTTATCAATCAAGCATTGGAAAATGCAGCATCTCCAGAATGCTCTCCTTTACTTCTACTTGCACCAACCGGAGTTGTAGCATTCAACATTGGAGCGTCGACAATTCATTCTAAGTTGAGAATACCTATAAAAGATTTCAGTGAATTATAGGGAACAAGACTCACAAGTTTCCAAGAGGAGATCTCTCACATTAAATATATATTGATAGATGAAATGAGCTTTCTAGGAGAGAGGTTACTAGAAAACATAGACTCTCGTCTACAACAAGCATTTCCCACAAGAAGCCATGAAAGTTTCAGAGGTATGCTTAGTATTTCCATTCTTGAATTTATGAATATTCTAGGCTCGATCACACTTTCATCATTATTAAAATACTAATTTTATAATACATTTCTTTCAAATAGGTGTCTCTATGATATTGGTTGGAGATTTGGCACAATTGCCTCTAGTAAATGATAAACCCCCATACAACAGTACAAGGGGTGCAAAGCTACTTTGGGAACAATTCCAAACAATAGTCACTTTAGATCACATTTTCAGACAAGATGGACATGACATTGGGCAAGAAAGGTTTCGTCTTCTTCTATCAAACATAAGATTATATTTGTATGGTTATTTTTATGGTGGATTATATTGTTAAGAATTAATTTATTTTATTTACAATGTATTAAGGTATTAAAGTATATGATGGATGGTTAGAATAAACATGTTTATATACTTTAACAATGATTATATGCCTTATAGATTTTCATTATATGATGGATAATTAGTGCTATGGTTTATGTAACAAAATATGATTTTGTTTATTTTCAAAATATAAATATTACATATATATATCACTAATACCTCAATATATATAATCCTAACCATAATCCTAACCCAAACTCTAACACTAACCCTAAGCCTATCCAAAATTTAACCCCATCCCTAACTATTATATACCCCTAACCCTAATCCTAATCCTAACCTTTACCCTAATGAAAAATCTCACCCTCACCCTGACCCTAACATTGTCCCTAACTACATGATATACCAGTGATCATCACCATAACCCTTACCACAATCGTAAACCATAATCCTAACCATAATCCTAACCCTAACCCTAACCCTAACCATAACCTTTACCCTAACCCTAATTAAACTTGAACCTCAACCCTAATTAAAGTTTTGAACCTAACCATGTTTGACCCTTAACCATAACTTGTATTAAATTTTTATATTAAATATACTAAAATATTATTATTTATCTAATAATATTGTATAATTATATATTAATTCATGTTATGTGTTGTGTCGTGATTGCTACTAGCTTATCTATCTTAATATATTAATCTATATATTATACATTGAGAGATATCATTTTCAAGGTGTATTTTTTTGCTTTTTTGAATTTAAAAAATACACCACAAAAAAATACACCTGGAAAATGATATCTCTCGGCGTATAATATATAGATTAATATATTAAGATAGATAAGCTAGTTTATAACAATAACCCTATTCCCTTATGAGATGATGGTGATAATTTTAAATGATTGTTCAACATTTATCAAACAAGTGATAATTTAAAATTATTGTTCAACATTTATCAAACAAGAATGAAATATCATATGTTTGTTTTATTTCATTCCAAATATATTTTTTCTTTTTTGAAAGATAAAATAAATTCAAATGTAAATGTCAAAAATAACACATATACAAAATGAGAGGCTTTTTAAATATTTTATGCAGCCACTCTTCGGAAAAATAGAAAGTAATTTTTAGTCACAAAAAACAAAAAAGACAATTATATTTTTCAATTGATTTGATCAAATAAAAAAATCAAAATCAAAGAGAATTTGATTAAAAAAGAAAATAAATCAATTGTATATCAAGATTTTCAATACAAAATCAAAGATATTTGATCAAATAAAAAAATCAAAATGAAAGACATTTGAATTGATAAAATAATCAAAATCAAAGAGAATTGATGAAACAAAAAAAATAAAAAATCAAAGAGATTTGATAAAACAAAAGAATCAAAATCAAAGAGATTTGATGAAACAAAAAAAATTAAAATCAACTAGATTTCATGAAATAGAAAAATCAAAACAAAGAGATTTAATGAAACAAAAAAATCAAAATCAGAGAGATTTCATAAACAAAATAATCAAAACAAAGAGATTTGATGAAATAAAAAAAATCCAATGAAAGAGATTTGTTGAAATAAAAAAATCAAAACCAAGTAGATTTGATCACAAAAAGAAATAAAAAATAAATCACAAAGATTTGAGACTATTTATTATAAAATAAACAAAAAAATTTAAATTTAAAAAAATAAAAATCAAAGTTTAAAAAATAAGTTAATTAAAAGTTCAAATAATTAAATCAAAGACAAAAATAAACAAATTCAAAATTCAAATAAATAAATCAAAGAGATTTGATAAAAAAAAAAACAAAATATAAATCAATGGAAAAAGAAAATTAGAGATTTCATCACAAAGATTTGATTAAAATATCAAAATAATGAATCAAAGATAAAAATATAGGTGAAAAGATCAAAGAGATTTAATCACAAAGAAAAATAAAAAATAAATCACAAAGTGAAATCAAAGATAAATCATAAAGATTTAACATCAAGGAGGGGTAAAAACTTTATTCAAACAAGAAAACATTACAAAGCAAGGGCATTAAATGGCCCTATCAAGTTCAACCAAGTGATACAATTGATGAGACAAATATGGGGGTAGTTGACCTGATCCACCAAATTCCAATCATGAGTATGATAGAAGCCCATTTAGCCAAGCAATCAGCTACACCATTCCACCAAATTCCAATCATGAGTATGATCAGAAGCCCATTTAGCCAAGCAATTAGCTACACCATTCCATTCTCAAGGAATATGAGTGAAAGTAATATAGTCCAAAGAAGCACAGAGAGAGAATTTGTTCAACAATCAAAGTCAGCTGGCAACTCACATCATCAAAATGGTCTGATCCTCCATAAGATTATTAGTATGAAAACCCTTATACACAGAGAAGATTCAAATAAATTAAAAAATATTAAATAAATCAATCAAAAATAAAAATAAATAATTTTTTTAAGATAAATCAAAGATTTAATCACAAAGATAAGTCAATGAAAAGAAAAAACAAAGATTTAAATATATAAATCAATAAGAAATACTAAATACAAGAAACCTCACAAAGATTTGAATACATGAGGTTAAATTAGGGTTTTGGATAGGGTTTAATTACACTTAGGGTTAAATGGAGATAAGATTTTGGACTAGGATCAGGGTTAGGGTTCAATTATAGTTACAATTCAATAGAGGTTTAGGTTTAATGTTATGGTCCAAATAGGGTTACAATTTAATTATGGTTATGATTCAATTAGAGTTGGAGTTCAATTAGGACTATAGTTAGGGTGAAGTATAGGGTTCAATTAGAGTTACTATTAGGGTTATGGTTAAGGTTACTATTAGGGTTGAATTAGGGTTAAGATTAAAATAGGGTTTGGGTTAGTGTTCTATAATAAAGGTTGGGGCTAGGGTTACAGTTGGAATTCAAATAGAGTTACAATAAAGGTTAAGTTTATGATTCAATTAGGGTTTGGATTAGGACTAGCATGCAATTAGGATTTAATTATTAAGGATGAATTAGAGTTAGTATTAGGGTTTGGGTGTGATTAGGGTTTATTTAAGGTTGAATAAGGGTTACAACTAGGATTCAATTATAGTTACAATTCAATAGATGTTTAGGTTTAAGTTTATAGTCCAAATAGGGTTACAATTTAATTATGGTTATGATTCAAATAGGGTTGGAGTTCAATTAGGGTTTGGGTGCAATTAAGGTTTATTTAAGGTTGAATTAAGGTTACAACTAGGATTCAATTAGGATTATAACTAGGGCTAACCCTAACCCTTATCCTAATCTTAATCCTAACCATAATCTAAACTCTAAACTTAACAATAGTTCTATATCTAACTATAACCCTAAGCTTAACCTTAAACCTAACTCTAATCCTAAACATAACCCTAATCCTAAACCTAACCTATCTCTAATTATAATCTAAACCCTAATCTTATCCCTAAGTGTAATCCTAACATTAACCATAATTGTAATATTAAACCTAATGCTAATCTTAACCCAAATTCTAACCCTAACCCTAACGCTAATCTTATCCCTAAATTAAATACATATATGAAATTTGATTTTGATCTATATAATTGAAAAAATTGAATGCCTTGCTAAATCTCCACGCACTTTATATAAATTAAAATTTAAGATTTATATTTATATTTTAAAGAAATTATTTAATAAATGTTTGCGAATCAATCTTAACCTAACCCTAACTATATATCTAGCCCTAACCCTAATCTTAACCCTACCTCTATTCCTAAGTCATTTTCTAACCCTAAACCTAACCACATAGTGACATTAAACCTAACTATATCTCTAACCCAAAGCCTAACCCTAAACGTAACCATAACCATGATGTAAATTGTAATCCTAACCATAAAATTGATCTTAAATCTAATTGTAACCCTAATCTTGGTCCTAACTCTAACCCTAATTTTAAGCTAATCTTCAAGCTAACCCTAATCCTAATATTGATGCTAACCCTAACCCTAATCTTGATGCTTACCCTAACCCTAATCCTAACTATGTCTCTTAACCCTAACCGTAACCCTATTCTTAACTCAATCTCTAATCCTAAACCTAACTATATAATGACCCTAAACCTAATTATATTTCTAACTCAAAACCTAACCCTAAGCATGACCATAACAATTATGCAACCCCTAACCCTAACCCTAACCTTAATTCTAACTAGATATTATTTTAATAATCCCAACTAAATATTGATGATATATAATAATTTTTTATTATAATAATTTAATATAAAATATATAAATATAAAAAATAATCTATTTACGATATTATAGGTTGTGTCACGATTGCTACTAGCATATATATATTTAATAATATATATAAAATACACTTAGAGATATCATTCTCGAGGAATCTATTTTTTAATTAAAATTTCACATAAAAATTGAATAGGTACCTCGAGAAGGATATCTCTCGACGTATTTTATATATATTATTAAATATATATATGCTAATTTTAAGTGTGGAAGAGAAAATATTTCTAACCCATATAAATGGTGGATGTGGACAAGATTTTTGCGTTGTGGAAGAAATTTGCTAGGTACTTCCATCTTACGTGTGCTTGGCTATCACATGGGTCCCCAAATATGACTAGAAAAATGCAATTTATACTATGAATAAGAAGCGATAAAAATGATATTCACGTAGTGTTATTAATACACATCCCAAAATAAAATGAGTTGTACACAAAAAATATTAAATAATTGAAGTGGGCCATCACTACCTTTTAAGAAAATCTCAAAACATGGGAAATGACTATGCAACCTTAAAAAAATGTTTGTACCTGTCAGAAATGTTAGAAATAGACGTGTTTACCAGAAATGGTAGTTTTTTCAGGCATTTATTTACTCGACCCCTGCACTACCATAAAAAATCACTATTTTTTCTAATACATATTTTAATGTGAGTTTTTTTAAAAATTAAAATAAATTCACTTTCTTACTTGATAAATAAATTTTATATAAACATCTTTTATATATATATATATATATATAATATAATACTAAATTATATAAATATATTATATATTACGATATAATATATTATTTATTATATTATAATATATATGTTATGTACTATATATTATTATATTAGATAAATATATATTATAACATAACCTAAATATCATATTATATTATATAACTTATAGTATTACATAGTATAATAAATTAATATGTTTTAATATATAATTTATTTTAATTAAAAATATATATTTTAATTCACTAAAAAAATACATAATATATTTGAATATATAATATATTATATTAATATAAAATTCAGGTCTATTTCTGACATTTCTATAGGCACGAGCATTTCACGGGTACTTAGACCCCTCTAATCTTAAATTTCGAACGATTGCCATCTATAACTAGACCTTCATGCTCATGCCAACTCACGGCACTTAATCAACCATTATTTACATCTATTTTTAACTTTGGCAACTTGATCTCATAATCATAGTTTTTGACCATATTAATATATTTCAGTATTTATCTCGTATAAAATTCATTTGTTTATTAAGTGGAGAGGCTTCCTACAGTGGTAACCAATGATTTGTGTAAACAAAAATGAATCAGGTTCAAATTGACGAGCAACTCGTAATAATGGAAGAGGTGGAGACATGAAAGAAGCTAAAATTGATGAGGGTAAACCATTCCACAATCTTGCATGCAAATTGGTGTTGGCAACTATTTCAAATGATCGTTGGTGGCAGCCATTTCAAATCATCAGTAACTTGTTGCCCAATCTTCCTAATAACATATTCACCATATCTGCAATATAGATATTTTGGTTGTCATCGATTGTGAATCAATTTACATAATTGAAGCAAGGATCTTTAGATTTTCCATCAACATGGCTTGAGTATCCTTGTGAGGAGCTTGCTTATTTACAAAAATCTAGTAGAAACACAATGTGAAATAAAGATTCAAAGGATGGTATGAATTGGAAAAGGTTACACATATGCTATGTCCAATGCGTTCACAAGAACAATGTCACCTGGGTATGTGCAGGATCATCATGGAAAAAATAGGCCCTTATGTGGCAATAAAATTTAGAAAAATCAAAGTTAAGCAATTTGACATAAAAATTTGAATAAGTTATCTATATTATTTCAAAAATATGTAACAATAGAATCTATAGTAAATTGAACATAGTTTCTAAACTACTAGGTTTATTTAAAAAATAAAAAAATCTATTTGGTGAAAATTTGAAATTTCAATGCAATAGTACTTAAATTTCAGGAAAAAAAAGAAGAAGTAAGTGTCTGTCTAACCATCCTAACCACAAAAAAATGATAATATTTTTTTATAATATTTTAGATATAAGTAGAGGACTCATGTACCAATGTGATGCATATTATTTTTTAATTTGTTTTCAAGTAAATAATTAATTATGAATTTTTTATTACAAATTTTAAAAAATATAAAAACTCGTATGTCTGACCACCTTAACCTGGTCAAAATTTCATGAAATTCAAGTTTTTTTTTTTTAATCCTATAGTATGTGAAGCATAGAATGTGACACATGTTTCATATTAAAAAAATGTGATACCGTTTGAAAGCTGTAGATGTTTTTCAATCAGCCTATCAATCAAGACTTTATTTATAATTCAAATAGAAAATGAATAATAATTAATTATTAAATTCAAAGTAAAACATAATTTATATTGGTGGAAAGCTGAGAATATCCTTTAAAAATCCTTTTTGTTTCATCAATTTTGGGTAAAAAAAAAATCTTCAACCACATGGGTCATGATATCACTTACATATCGTCACTTTTTGGCCCATCATGATCCTGCACATACCCTAAAGCAAGAATCTATTGAAAGCGTCTCATTTTTTCCTATCTCCAAAGATTTATTAAATCAAAGAGGGCTCTTAGATTTGATAAGAACTTGTGACTGTTGAAATGCCAATCTAGAGAATGGAATGATGCTAAATTCAATGATGTGATGATTGATAATGATATCTAGATGATATGAAGCTACTATAATCTATTGCTGATAGGAAAACTATGATGAAAAACTATAGTCATGATATGAAATCTAATGCTATTGCTAAAAATGCGCGAGGCTTGATTGTTTGATTGCTTGATGCTTTCCTGCAAAGTAAGTTTGCATAAAGTTGGGATTCTGGATCCACTTCCTGTTGAAGAAGGCTATATTTATAGATTTCCCGGCAACACATTTACATAGGGGCAACACAACAATGGCTTGGATTCAATCTAGAGAATTGAATGGTGAGAGATGGATAAGATTGAGAAGATTTTGGGAAAAGTTCCTCCCCATGAAAACACCAGGCAAGAGGATAGAAAAAATTGATCTTCAATTTGTCTCCAAATCTGCCCGTGAAGATTGAGTCAATTAATTTAGACATAAATTAAAGACATATAATACCTAATTTTATTTGTCCAAATTTTGAGTGAAAATAGGAAATAACTATAGAATGCATTTTCATTGAATATTTGGATTTATTCAATTTAGGCAACAAGATATTTAATTTAATAAAAAAAACTATAGAAGTCTATTTATTAATTAAATAAAACAAAGTCAGAAACTTGTTTATTTAATTTAGATGATGATGTGATTAAGATAATAGAAGAATTTAATAATAATAATTAAATAAATTTGTTTATTTAATTAAGAAGAAATAATGTAATAAAGATAGAAGAAATAAAAGGTGAACTATATAAATAAATATTTTTATTTATTTAATAGTAGAAAAATTTAGGGTAATTAATCAAATAAGTCCTATTTAATTAATTAGATTTGCCAGACCAATTTTAGGTGGATACATTTTGCCCCTCTTTGAAGTGATGTGTTTACACATTGTTTCAAAGAAAAATTTGCTGTTGTTGCTAGTATCAATGAAATTCTTTTTAGTATGCCCCGGACTTGCCCTAGTTGTTGTTGTTGCTAGTATCAATGAAATTCTTTTTAGTATGCCCCAGACTTGCCCCAGACATTGATTTTCAGGTGATTGATGATAATATGCCCCCTCGAGAGATAAATTTATGATTTTTTGATGTTTTTTGGATTTTTTTAAGTTTTCAAATTTTTAATGATTTTCCAATGCTTTTATGAAGATTCAGTGATGATTTGATGGTAAAATAATTTATCTCCTGATATTTGATGTAGAAAACTTGTCCCCGGATGAATTTCAATTAATCCTTCAATAAAAATTAATTAAAAGTTTAAAAATCCCACCATAAACCTACCTTTGATAACCTATAAAACGTCAAAAGAGTCTTTTTCAAATTCATTTGTGCATTTGACCTTTGAAAAATTTGTGAGAGAGAGATATTTGAGACTTCAGAGCAAGATGTTGATCCCTTACCACACCCACCAGTTCAAGCAAGTGTGACATCATCAGTGCTTGACCACTTATGGCCATCTAGTATGTTCCCCTAAACCTCCTCGTATTTCGTGATTTCTCATTTTTCACATTTTTTTATGCATTTTTAATTTTTCATAGTTTTAGCACTTCAAGAACGCATTGTAGCACTTTCACACTCTGGTGTAGCACTCTTAGGTTCTGTTTTAGCACTTCTAAAAATTAGTGCTTCAATTAAGTTTTTTAGTGATTTGATAGGCTAATTTAGCACTTTGGCAAATTAGCGCTAGGATAGGATAGTTTAGCGCTTCAAACGTTTAAATTAGCGCTATGGTAGGATAGATTAGCAATTATACTGATTAATTTAGCACTTTGAGCAACTGTTTTGGCGCTTCTGACTGATGAAATAGCGCTTCTGATATTTTAGCACTTTGAATGCCTGTTTTAGTGCATCCAAGTCAGATTTGTAAATTTTATCAAATTTTAAACTTGATTTTGTTGATTTTGATGATGTCAACCCTTCGGTTTGATATGATTTCATGATCTAAATAAACCTAATGATTGATTATATTGATAGATAAGAATTGTTCTCATGATAAGTGAGGAATAATCTCATTTGTGATGAACCTCATGATACGTGAGGTTGATTTTGATAAATTGACCTCATGTTAGGCAAAGTTCAATTTAGATTGATAATGATGACCTCATGATAGGTGAGGTTTGGTGATGTTTGTTCATGAATTTTGATCAAAATTCATACCAAGAGCTTATTAGATTTGATTGTATAATGACCTATGATTGTTGACATAGTGTACTAATTTTTGAACATTTTATGATGATAGGAGTCTCTGGATAACCTCCAGATTCAAGAGCATTTCCTATGGACATTAGATTTGATTCCACAGTTGACACTAGATGAGACACATATTATTATTCAATGTGGTCTTGGTTCTCTTCTTGACATGCCCCAGATTAGGATTAATCGGGGTCTTCTCACAACTTTAGTCGAGCGGTGGCATAGTGATCATAACACCTTCCTCTTCCCCACCTATGAGATAACTATCATCCTAGAGGATGTCTAGTGTATTCTGCAAACACCTTTTTTTAGAGATATCATTTTGTATGATTCATAGGAGGTGGGTGGGAAAAATGCACTTCATAGGGTTTCTCATAATGAGCATATTGCTGGGATGTGGATTCCATGGCAGGAGATGGTGGACTCATATGCCACCCTACCTTCAGTTTTGGCAGGATTTATTGGAGGGTTCCTTTGTCCTAATCGCAAGTCAAAGGGACTATCTATCGGATGGGGCCAGGTTCTTGAGAGTATGATCGTACATGGGACCTGATATGCTTGGGGGATGTGCATGTTGGCACATTTGTATCATGATTTGCATGCAACTGTTTATTTGAGTAGGCACAGTTTATCATCAAGAGCTATCTTGCTTCAGGTGTGGGCATGGGAGCATATTATTGTCACATGACCAATGCCAGTTCATGATAGGCTTGCAACTAGGCCATATGTTTTCAGATATAGAGGTTGACTTACCCAGGTGAGGATGGGTAAGTTGGAGTATTGGAGGCATGTTTTGGATGATTTAGAGGGAGTGACATGGTGCCCCTATCTGGATTGTGATCATTGGGATGAGGATGATGCAGAGATAGGTTACCTTTGTGACTCTATGTATTTGATTGGCCAGACCCATTTTGTCTTAGAGATATTCCTACTATGGAGGGTCTATAGGCAGTATGGTATTATGCAGTGCATGCCCCAGGGTGTTGCACATTATGCCCGATGGAAGAGTGATGTAGCAGATTGGGGGCAATGTTTATCATATGATACCTTAGTAGAGGGATATCATGCCTTACAAAATTCAGCCTGGGACATACATTGCAATATTACAGAGGCTCTAGTGACAGAGGAGTATGCGGCTTTTCTTGCATTAAATCCATGCCCTCGGATCACTACTTTGGACGAGCCAATGACACTACCCACGGACGAGGATGTTGTAGTTGCCCCTGGTTAATGATGGAGGCGAGAGGAGGATGTTGTGGAGTAGTAGGCTGTAAATGTTGAGGTGGAGGAGGATGTGGTGGAGGAGCAGGTCGTAGATGTTGAGGCAGAGGAGGATATTGGTGTGGAGGATGGTAGTGGTGAGGATAGTGAGGAGAGTAGCGGCGATGAGAGCAAAAATGATGAGAGTAGTAGTGATGACAGGGATGATGGAGGGGATAGTGGAAGAGGAGTTGTGGCTAGCAGTACAAGTCCATCCACTAGTATTCCTCATAAGAGGCAAGTAGTGGAGACATCTTCCTCAGAGCATCAGACACAAACTGCCACCCTTCAGGTACAGATTCAAACTTTGTAGGGGCAACTTGGGCAGGCTCAGGGTATACTTGTGTAGACTTAGACACATCTACAAAAATAGGCACAGACTCATGCATAGGCCTTAGACCAGGTATAGAGATAGTTGGAAGCTATGCAGACACAAATTGCCACACTAACAACGGAGAGGGATAGTGCTAGACAGATCACAGAGTGGGCACAAGCGACTACCAAGACCTTACAGTGGATTGCCGATGGTACCAGCATTGGCGATTATATGAGGGAAGTTCTCTGTGTCGACCGAGAGGAAATGTTTTATAGAGGACATTACCATGATGAAATCCTTTTTGAGTGGAGAGTTAGTTATGTGTCATCCAGATCTGGCAGGACCCATTCCTAGACAGTTAGTGAGGGTGTAGTTCAACCTCCATAGAGAGATCCAAGAGGTTCTGGTCCATCCGGTGGTGGTGGGGGTATTGGTCATGTGATGCCTGCACTATCTGACAACATCACTTCCTAGATGTTTTCATGATTCTATGTTTCTTTTGATACATGATGTATACTTCGATCTAGCTAGTTTTGATGATATATTTCCCTTATTTTTAGACTTCATTGTATACTTGACATTGATGTTTTATATGATTTACATGATATGCAACAAATTAATATTGATCTATGATGGGTTATATTATTATTTTATGATGGATGCATTCATTTTCCATTTTCTACATGCTAGGTGATGATTTATTTGATTCTAGATGATCATGTGATATGCAATGTTTTATGATGGTTTATTTATGAATGTTGTATGGATGTATGATGTTGATGTATGAATGTATGATTCTTTTATTTTCATATAATGATTGTATTTATACATGAATTTGAATGTGATGATGTGTTGCAAATGGGATGTATGTTCCTATGTTGATCTAAAGGTGAAAATAGATGATGTATGATATAAATTATGAATTGATGGATATGCAATAATATGATGTAATAAAATAATGAATGATGAATGGATGTATGATGTATGATGATCAATGGATGAATAATGTATTTTATTATTTTACTTGATAATAAAATGTGAATGGATAAAGAAATGATATGATATGCGAGAAATAATTAGTGGATGGATGAAAAATGCAATGATATGATTTAGTTTTGAAATTTTCTCAGAAATTTTATATGATATGGAGAAATATGATATGATGAATGAAAAATGATTTGATTAAAATGTATGAATGATGAATAGACAATGCATTCTAATGTGAATTTTTTTTTATGCCACTACATGATTATGATGATTTTTTTGTTAATGTCAAGTATGCTCAATCTTTTATGAGGAATGATAATAATTAATTTAAATTTTTCACAAACCTTTGCAACACATACTCTGCAGATGTAAAAACTATTTATGAATGTAATTTAATTTTATCATGCAACTATATGCAAAAAAAATTGGCATTTTTAACAGTACTTTTTGTGCTTTGTATCATCATAGAGCTTTAAAAATGTTGAAAGTGAGTACAAGCATCAAAGGCATATTTTAGACCAATAATGACCTTAGTATTACTCTCATGATTTTTGATATTGCAAGTGAACACAAGCATCTAGGTATAATTGAACTGAGATGACCTGAGCATTTCTTATGTAAACAGATAGAGATCAATCATTTTAGTGTGTGAATTTTGAATGTCATCCGTGATACATTCGTAGAGCACATCCCATGACAATTCACACATTAAATAATTAATTCATGAACAAAAAACAAACGAAAATACCATTATTCTTCCTAGCTTCTCTAATTTATTACATACTTGAGTTACTCCAAAGAAATGATAATAAATAATAAAAAATACAACATATCCAACTTTTACTTAAAGTGTTTCAATCATTATTTAGATTAGATCATCCATCCTAATTTTTGTGATGTTTTTGTTATTTGCTAAGATTTTGAACCAAACCTAACCTAATGACCTATCCTAGGGGCCTTGGGGGCTGATCAAAGATTAGCCTTGCCTACGTTATACACACAAAGACCACGTAGTTTGACTGATGACTCTGTTTTTGAAGTTTTGACTGATTTTTTACCTATTTTTGGATTTTTGATATGATATAGATGTTTTATGTTATCTCGATGGTGATTGATGTTTCATGTTGGGTTGTGTTTTGATCATTGTTTTTGTTGCATTTTTCTAAGCTCGTTTGCTTTATTTCCCCCTAGTGATGTGTAGATGTTTCCCTTAAGCTAGGGTGAGACATGTCTATTTGCAATGATATGATAATGGATGCAAAGTGTTGGTGAAAGTAACAACCATGACATGTATCCCAATAGATGGTGAAAGTTGGTTAAATCACAAATAGTGCATGTTTCCAAGTTTTCACTATATGTTTTTATTTCACTTTTTCATACTTTTATGATCTCTTTTCCCCTCTTTTTTTTTTTTGTAGTTTGTATTTTGTATTTTTTGTTACCAAGACACCTATTTGCCAAGTTTTTACCAAGGAAACCATTTTTTAGAAGTTTGAAATGTACACTAGGTGATTCAGGTGTAGTATCTTCTAAGATGGATACTATTGAGAGGTTCATCAAACAAATCCCCTTCAGGTGTTGGTAGCTGATATGCGCCTGATCCATAAACTGATATGATGAAAAAGGGACCTAGCCAATTGGGTTCAAACTTCCCTTTCTTTTCTTTGTCTTGCTGATTTCTAGGGTTCTCTTTTAGGACCAAATCACCAACCTAAAAAACTCTAGACTTTACCCTATGATTGTAGCTCCATGACATTCTCTGTTGGTATGCCATTAGATGATTGACAGTTTGTTGATGATGCTCATCCAACAGTTCTAGTTCTTGAAGCCTAGATACTCTATAGTCCTCATCTGAATTGATTCCTTTGAGTGATACATGGAGTGATGGAATCTCTACCTCAATGGGTAATATGGCCTTTGATCCATATACCAAGGCATATGGTGTAGCTCCCATTGGTGTTTTGATGCTGAATTTGTAGGCCCATAGTGTAGGATTAAGTTGAACATGCCAATCATGTCCAACATCATTAACCATTTTCTTGAGTATTTTCAGAATTGTCTTGTTAGAGGCCTCTGCTTGGCCATTTCCTTGAGGATAATATGGTGTTGAGAAACGATGTTGGATATTAAATTTTTCACACAATTCCTGGACATCCTGGTTTTTAAATGGTCATCCATTATTGGTGATAATGGACTGAGGTATACCATACCGAAAGATTATGTAGTTCAATATGAATGGCGAGATCTATTTTCCAGTGATAGTTGTGAGAGGAATTGTTTCTATCCATTTTGTTAAGTATTTTGGTGTTGTGATTATGAACTTGTATCCATTAGATGAAGGCAGATTTATCTTTCCTACCAACTCCAGTCCCTATTGACAAAAGGGCCATGTTGATGTGAATGGGTGTAATTATTGAGCTGGTGCATGGATTAGATTACTATGAATTTGACACTTTTGGCACTTCTTGACAAATTGATAGGACTCCTTCTCCATACTTGGCTAGTAATACCCTAAATGAAGGAGTTTCTTTGCTAGAGTTATACCACTTGAATGAGTTCCACAAATACCTTCATGAAGCTCACATAAGGCTGTCTCAGATTCATTATGTTCTAAACATCAGAGAATAGTACCATCTAGACCTCGACGATAAAGTATGTTGATGATTAAAATATGTCGAGCGGATTGGCGGATGAAGTTATGTTTTTGGTTTCTAGAAAGATCAGGGGGAAGGACATTGTCTTTTAGGTATGCATAGGATTTTTCATAGATGGAAGATTCAACGGTATCTAAATGGTATATGGTTTGGGCTTCCGAACTATTATAAGAAGCATTAGACACTTTTTCTACCATAAACTCATAATGACCATGTTTCTTTGGTAATTGTAAAAGAGAAGCAATTGTTTCCATAGCATCTACCACTTTGTTTTTTGTCCTTGGAATTTGGTCAAATTTGACATTGAAAAAGTATTGTTTCAGATCATCTATCAACTGCTTATAGGGCATCAACTTCTCATCTTTCATCTGATATTCATCATTTACTTGATAAATGACTAGTTGAGAATCCCCATATACTTGTAACTCTATGATTTTCCATTCAATTGCCACTTTGACTCCAATGATTAATGCCTCACACTCTGCCACATTATTGGTACATTGAAACATTATTCTATAAGATTCTAGGATGGTTTGTCCTTGGGGTGTAATGAACAAAATTCTCGCACCAGATCCTCTTTGTGTATATGATCCATCAAAGTAAAGTATCAATTGTTGTGTTGTTACTGCAAGAATGTTTGCATCAGGAAACTCCATCGTCATAGGATGGTCATTTGTTAAAGGAGCTTCGACTAATTGTTCGATGATCACTTGAACTTTGATGGCTCTTCTTTCCACATACTAAATATCAAACTCACTTAAAAGCATGACCCATTTGGCCATTCTACCTGTTAAAGCAGCCTTACTAAGTAGATATTTTAATGGGTCGATTTTTGCTATGAGCCTGATTGTGTGAGTCAACATGTAATGTTCCAACTGCTGGGTAGAAAATACCACCGCCAAACAAGATTTCTCAATGAAGGTATAATTTATTTCATAGCCATTCAGAGTTCTACTAATGTAGTAAATGGCTTGTTCCCTTCCTTCATAATCTTCTTACGCCAGCAGTGCTCCTAAAGAAATATCTATTGTTGCAATGTATAGTATTAAAGGTCTTCTTTCTGTAGGTGGCATGAGAATAGGTGGTGACATCAGATATTGCTTTCTTTGGTTGAAAGTTGTTTCACACCCTTGATCCCATTTGAATATAACATTCTTATGCAATAGATGATTAAATGGGTGAATTTTTTTTGCCAATTGGGAGTAAATTTCCTGATTGATTGTAGCCTTCCTTGTAGTGACCTTAGTTTATTGATGTTTTTGGGTTGTGGAATTTCCATTATTGCCCTTACCTTTGCTAGATCTACTTCAATACCTTTTTTCTGAGACTATGTATCCTAAGAGTTTTGCTGATATAACCCCAAAGACATATTTCTTAGGGTTTAGTCTAACATTGAACTTTTTTAGCCTTGCAAAAATTTTGCCCAGAATATCCAGATGTCCTTCTTTGGAATAATATTTAGCTAGAATATCATCCACATAATCCTCCATAAAGGTATGCATCATATCATGGAAGATAGTGGTAATTTCTCTTTGATAATTTTCCCCTGCATTTTTCAACCCGAAGGGCATGACATTCCAGTAAAAGGTTCCCCATGGACATGTGAATGCAGTTTTCTCCTGATCTTTTGATGCTATCTTGATTTGGTTGTATCCGGAGAATCCATCCATTATTGACAACATGGCATGCCCTGCTATTAAGTCTATGATGATTTCAATACTAGGCAAGAGGAAATCATCCTTGGGGTATGCCTTATTTAGATCCCTGAAATCTGTACATATCTTGATACTATTATCCAGATTTGATACAGGTATAATATTTGATATCCATTCAGCATAATCAATAGACCTAATGAATCATGCATCTAATAAATTCTTCAACTCAACCTTTACCATTAGTGAGATGTGTGGATGCATCTTTCTCAATTTTTGTTTTACAGGTTTGATTCTAGTAGGCAAAGACAAATGATGCATTAAAAGGTTTGGGTCTAAACCTAGCATAGCAGAGTATGACCAAGCAAAGTAATTCTTTTTTCTTTAAAGAATTTGATAAATTCGGGTCTTCATTGTTTTGTCATAGATTCTTCCAGATATAAAATATTTTCTCTTTCTTTTGTGCCAATGTTTATAGACTGTGTAGGTTCCACCAGAATTGGTGATATTTCATGAGAATGTTTTGGAACGGTGTCAAATATCCCATCTTTCAGTGCCTCAGAGAGGTTTTCACCGTCCGATGCATTCTTTATTTTCCCTTTTTCAAGATCTAATGTTGCCATAGAATGGTTTTCACCAATAGATCCATTATTCCTATTTTTATTTTTGCAACTGGAAGATTTGACACCCTCCTGTCAAATTGCATTGTTGGAGATGAAGGAACTTTGGGAACAAAACAAGGGAAATTAACTTAGTGCTTCAAATGCACCTATAAATGAGCCACCTCAAGTACAAATTTATTAGCCTACACTTGACTGTGTAGTAAAGCATTAGAACAAATCACAACTTTAATATAAAGAAAAACATGATGATCCACAAATAAATTTGAAAAATAGCAGAATTTCTATCTTTTCATATGCTAAATAGAATCTCCACCTAAAAATAATGTCAAATCTAAGTGAATTTATAAGGGATGTGAAGCCCATCCCTTGAAAGATGTCATGAAAAATATTTTGGTTTAAATGACTTAAACGAATCATGTATCTAGTTCAAAACACTCAAAGCCTTAAGAGGCAAACCACAAAAGATGTTCAATGAAGATTTGTAAAGATTGATTCATGTTATTCGATGATTACCAATACATTTATGCAAGTGAGGAAACAATGAGGAAGGAGGAAGCGATTGAATAAACTAGAAATAGTTTAACTGCACACTCAACTGCATATGCCCGTTACTAGTATAACAATGTAATAATATTATGCTAACATTCCCCCTTACTACATTATTCTTACAAATGTACCCTTGAAACAATTCAAGTTTTACCTTGCCAAGAGACTTGGTGAGAATATCAACTATCTAAGAATTTGTTGGGCAGTACTAGAGAGTTGAATGTGGCGGTGTAAAATTTTTTCTGAAATTTATTGACATCCAAACCCTATATGCTTTATTCTTTCACAAAACACTGGTTTCTTCACACATTTCAACACCTCTTGATTATCACAAAAATAATAGTTGGCATTTCTTAAGGTATGACCATGCCAGCCAAAATGTGACATAACCAAAACCCTTTGTTTAGCCTTGACGAATGAGAGAAAAAAATTGCTTGATTCTTACTAATCCATGAAATAGGTTCAGATCTAAGATGATAAATATATTATGTAGTTGACTTCCTATCATCAATAAATCCAACATAGTTTGAGTCAACATATCCTTGTAAGAAATTAAGGTTCTTCTTGTCTTCCAAACTATAATTAAGTCTACCTCAAAATTATCTCAAAATATGCTTAATTGCAACTCAATGACATTGCTTTGGCTTCTACATAAATTTAGAAAGATAGCTGACAACAAAGCATAAATATGGTCAAGCATAAGTCAAGTAAATGATACTCACAAAAAGTTGATGGTAGAGAGTTGCATGTACTTGAGGTGGATCCTAGAATCAAGATAGTGGTAAACCTTTTCTCCATTTGAGTAGACATAGGTTTACAGTTCAAAATTCCAAACTTTTCTAGTAGTGGGAGACAGAAATATGATGCTTCCTTTTCCATATATCCAAGCCAAGATAGTAGTGAAGTAGTCCCAAGTCTATCATATCAAATTATTTTTTAAAATCATTCTTTACATCATCAATGAGATTGTTTGAGCTTTATGTGATCACAAGATCATCAACATACAAAATGATAATGACAATCTCTATGTCTGTCTTCTTAATAAATACATTTAGATTTGAGGGGCTATGAGTGAAACCATGTTGCAAGAGGTGGCCATCTATTTTTATGTACCATGCCCTAGGGGATTTTCTAAGCCCATAAAGTGACTTAATGAGATGAAATACCTTTTGAGGATGATATAGTTGGGTTATGTATGCTTCTTATAGATCACCATTAAGGAAAGCACTATTGGCATGCATCCATCTAATGAAGCTTCCAAACTTTTTGTATTGTTGGTACACAAATAACTCTTATCGTTTTGAGATTCATAGTGGGTGCTAAGGTATCCTCATAATCAACACCCTCCCATTGAGAACATCCCTTTGCAATAAGTGGCACTTTATATTTGTTGATGGATCAATCTACCTTGTATTTATTTTGAAAACCCATTTACAGTCTATGGGCTTCTTTACTGTAGGTATATTGACAAGTTCTCATGTTTGTTTTTTAAAAGATAATTGTACTCAAGATCCATGGCCTTCTTCCATTGTCCTTGACTAAGATACTCTTAAATTGTATCGAGTCTAGTAAACTATCATCAACTGAACTCAACAATGCAAGATTCAACTCATTTCTCACTTGTCTTCTTGTTCTAACTCTTGATGAGAGATTAGGAAGACAATTTAGATAGGAGTTGTTGATGGCATTTTAGACCCATTTCAAACATTGTTGTTTGTTGATGTGAAGAATAATGTTCCAAAGGGCCAAGATCATCTTCTTTTTGAGTAGAATATTCATTCTCATTATCTGATTATAAGAGAAATCTATGAGAGGTGGTTGTATCTTCCTTATGCATCAAGAAGTCGAATGATGACTCATCACATACCATGTCTCAATTCTCATAAATATTTTGTGTCTTATGATCCATGAGATGATAAGCTTTTGAAGTTGTATTGTACACCCCAAAAAGATACATTGGAATATCTTGAAATCAATCTTCTTCCTCTTGCTAAATGAGACATGCACATATGCAGTCCAACCAAATACTCTAATATGAGATAGTGAAGGCTTAAAACCACTCCATACCTCTTTGGTCTCTTGTCTTGCAATATATTTATAGGAGCCTTATTGAGAAGATGAACAATTGTGTAAACTTCTTCTACCCAAAATCAATCCTCAAACCAAGCTGAGGAAAGCATGTACCAAGACAAATCCATGATAGTTCGAGTGTGATGCTCTGCAATTCTATTATGTTGTGGTGTATAGGGGTCAATCAAATGTTATTTGATGCCATGAAACTTTAAGAATTCCAAGAACTCCTTTAACATGAATTCCCCCTTTGATCTAAGTAGAGGAAAAGAAGAGACTGGCCTATCTCTCGTACAACTCACTAGTAGAAGTCTTGAAATTGAGCAAAGAATTCACTCTTCTTCATGAGAAAGCACATCCAAGTCTTACATAAGAAATCGCCCATTAACAACTGAAAGTATTTGCAACCTTGAAAAGAATTAGGAAAAGGTCCACATAGATTTGTATGCACAACCTCAAGATGATCCTTAGCATGGAAGGAACTCAACTTGAATGGATCTTGATGTTGTTTGTTTGGAAGACATTGAGGACATAGAGGTAAGAAATGAAAAAGATGAAAAAGCCCACTTACCATATCCTTAGAGTTGAACTGATAGAGAGAATTGATTAAAAGGTGCCTATATTGATAATACTAGAGAACAATTGATTCATCTATAGGAGCAAATAAAGCAACCATATAGGATGAAACTGCATCTAGTGCAAATAAATAACCCTTCATAAAATCTCTAACAAGTTTCATATTGTATCTAAAGATAAAATACGATTTGAATCCATCCTTGGCCTAAAACTTCACCTTATGCTTATGATTCAAAAGTTGACTGGCAGATAAGAGATTTAATGTTAAACCTGAAACACAAAGCACCTTCCACTAATTGTAGCACTGCTTCTACTGAGATCGATCCTCTCTACATTACATGTTTCTACATTTTGTATTTTAGTCTTTTGATGTCATATGGAGAAATTGGCGATACTCTTCCCTGTTTTATTTTCAACCCGCATCTCAAATTTCATTGAAATGTTTTTCTTCTTCCCCACATTGAACTCGACTCTGCTCCTTAAGCATAGTCTCCTCTTTTGTTCATCATGTCACCCCTCTCATACATTCCTGAGCCCCTCTCTAATCCAACACAACCCCTATCTTTGGTTTCTTCTATTTTTAAATCTGCACTTGTCCAATTTTTGGCGTTTGAATCTTCAAGCATGACACCCTTTTCTTCACTATTATCCAGCCGACCTATCTACCTTACTGGCCACGGGTCTCTCTAGTCTATTCACTGAAGTCAAATGGGTAGGCAGATGTAATAACTCCTTGTCGGTGGGAGAAGCAGATTTAAAATCTAAATTCAAATTTAACCGTTGACAGTCACCGTCACTGTGAAGGGTCCAAGGAGCGCTACGGAAAAAAAAAAACGGAAACGGAAGGTTTGAGTGGGCCCACACCAGCCACACTAAGTGGTCAATGCTTAGTGTGTGATGTTTAAGCCCGGACCTAATGTATGTGTAATGTGTTGCAAGGATGAAGAATCTACTAATCACCTATTTCTCCTATGCCCCTTTGCGTCGAAATATTGGGATTGGCTCCTAAAAGCATTGGATTGGGAAACCCCTCGTCATTATAATCTCCAACATTTTCTCCAAAGTTGGCCCATGCACAAGAGGAACAATGTCTGGGGGGTGACTTGGCTGGTGGCTTCCTCTATGCTCACATGGCACATTTGGAAGGAATGAAACCGCCGTGTCTTCCAGAATAGCAGTCTCTCACTGGATGAGGTTTTAAAGATAATAGAATGTGGGATCGTAGAAGTGCTCAACACAAAGGATCGGGCTGCCAAGGCCACGTATTTCTCATAATGGGATGACAAACTCCAAAAGTGTTGTGGTATGTTAAAACCTCTTGGGCAACTCAATGTTCGCAAGTCCATACAAAGGAAGAATGCCAAGTGGTTGCCCCCAATGGCTGGTGTGCACAAGCTCAACTTCGACGGCTCCTCGAAGGGAAATCCTGGCCGATCTGGGGCTAGGTGTATAATTCAGGATTGTATAGGGAATTGCCTATATGCTTTGTCATGCCACATCGGGTTTGCAACGAACAATGAAGCTGAGCTAGAAGCCTTGGCTTGTGGTTTGCACCTTTGCATTTCAAAAGGCATAAAAAAGGTCGAGGTTGAGGGTGACTCCATGGCGTGCATCTCAGCGGTTATGAAGAAAAGCTCTATTAACTAGAAACTTGACCAATGGATGACTTGAATCACAACTGTCGTGGAGAAATTTGAATATTTTACAATTCAACATGTGTTTCGAGAAGCCAATACATTTGCAAACCATTTGGCAAATTTGGGTGTTGAATCATGCAGTGAGGAATCAATTTTTGATGCTTCATCTTTGCCTATCAATCTGAAAGAAATGCTTGTTGATGAGATGGGGCATGTGGCATAACCGTCTGCGATGTTGTGTTTGTTCGAAAATGAAATGGAAGGAGAACAATTTTTATGCAGTTTTTGGTTACTGTCTATGGTCAATGTTGTGGGATTCATTATTGTCGTTCAGTCGTGTTACTTGGTTTTTTAAGGACAATTATGGGAGCTACCCCCTTTGATAGTGCTTATAAAAATAAAATAATATATATATATGGTAGTATATATAATTATTTGAATTTAAGTTTTATAAATATTTTTTAAAAATTAGAAATAATCATTAATAAATATTTGGCGTTCTTGGGAAACTGTTAAACCTTGGCTCCACTGGGCTAGGGCTGGCTTTCGTGATGGGCTCTCCATCAACCAGCACAGCCTCTGGTGGTCACCACTTTTGGCTCAGAATGGTCAACCCCTGGCTAAGTCGCCTTGGCTCAAAGCTCTCAGATTTCATAAGAAGGGCATTCATACTCTGCATCAGCTCTTCCACTAGCCTACCATGCGTATTTTGCAGTGGGATGCTTTTAAAACCCAATACAGTCTTCAAAACTAGGATCGTCTTACTTTTCATGGGCTGGTGAGCGCCATTCTGGCAGAAATTCTTCACAATGTTGGCATTCATGGGCACAAACCTTGGTGGAAAGACTAGAAATGGTTTCCAGATACTCCTCTTCGGAGCTACAAGTCGCGGCTTGGTTATAGGTGGCTTTCACCCCATTTTCCTATGATCAGTTCTTTGAACTAGAGGTGGCTTCTTAACTCCCCAGCCCATACTTGGCGTACGAGATTCAATGCCACTTGGTCTGCAATTGTTAATCCGAAGCTGGCCCACTTTGCTTGGTGTATTCTTTTCCAAGACTTTCCTGTGGGATCCTGCCTGGTTCATTTGGGGGTCTCTAACCCTTGCTGCCCTTTTTGTGGGCAGCCAGAAAGCTTCAAGCACCTTTTTTGGTTTTGTCCCAGATCTCAATAGCTTTGGACTTGGATTCATGACTTCTTTCGGCCTTTTAGCCCTGAACCCTTTTCGTGGCATATGGTTCTGCTGGGGGACCCACCTGGAACCTCAGCTAAGTTCACCCAGCTTTGACACACTTTCAGAGTAGAGATCCTCTTCAATATCTGAAAAGATAGAAATGCTTGTATATTTGCTCATTCTCATTTAGATGCTAATGTGTCTCTTTATGCTAAAGTAGTTATATGTTCTAATGTTATGTTACAGATTCAAGTGCAAGCCAACAAGGTTGCACTGGAAGTGGCTCACTTGTAGGTTCTCCTGGACCACTAGGGCAATGCCCCTTGTACTGTGGCTCGGATCCCTAACTCGCCCTCCTCTTTTCACAGCCGGTCACCCTCTCGGGGCTGGAAGCAGAGTGACTCCATGTGAGCGAGCTCGCAGCCTCATGCTCGACGGGACTCTCAGCCTCCCAAGCGGGCACGCTCTCCTTCGCCACGTCCTAGGTAGGGCTGGCACTCTAGTGGTGCATAGAGGAGTAGTGGAGGCAGTTATGGGTGGCCCTCTGACACTCTATCTGCTTTTGGCTCTGGTTGGCCTTCCACTGGCAAAAGTTTTCCATGGCTAGCTCTCACAATCTCACCTCGGCGCGAGGATAAAGACAAAGATAAAGATGAAAAAGCTGATGATGGTTGGGGTGCTCCTCCTGACGTCACTCCAAACCTTGCTGATGTATGGGGAAAACATCTGGATGACCGGGACCCCCCAGGATCTACTGGCACTGCCTTAGCTGCCTACTTTTCATTTTGTAATGTAATTCTCTAGGCTAGGCCCATGTGATATTTTTTGACTTTCTTGGTTGGGCCCTGTTTTTGTTTTTCTGGGCTGGTCCCATGTGACGTTTGAGGTGTGCCTTCTTACCACCCGCCCCTTTTTTGTGAATTTGTATATTTATCTTTATTAATATAGATATTTGGAAATTCATCAAAAAATATATATATATTATTAAAATAAAAATTAATATTTATAATATATAAACAAAATCAATTGTAAATTAATTCAAAAAAAATTTAGAATAAATAAATAATAGTAAAAAAGATAATTATGAACATTATTTTGTAACTTAAAAGTAAATTTATTTTAACTTCATCATTTAAATAATATTCAAAAACCTTTAATTTACAAGAATTTAAATATATATCTATAAGATATTCTAAAAGCACTTAATGCTATTTATATTACATTTATTATTTTATATTATATTTTTTTGTTATAAAATATTTTTTTAAACAAATAATATTTTAAAATTAATTTTAAAGATAATTTTTAAATTTAAATTAAACAATTTAAATAGTTAAAAAATAAATAAAATAATTTTTTTTTAATAAGATAATTGATTTTAAAATTTGATCTTTGATTAAAAATCTTACAAAGTATGATTTAAATTTTTATCTCAATCTAGATAATCTCAAATTTCTTTATTATTAAAAATAATTTTTTCAATCTTTTCTTTAAAATATTAATTAAAAATTTAAAATACAACTTTAATGATAATTTATATTAAAACATAAAATTTCTACTTTCCATGATATCAAAATGATAAAAAGATTACATAAGCAAAATCGAAAAATATTATCTAACTAAAATTAGAAGTCATCTACTTCATCATTAGATATATTTTAACCCCGAATTCGAAAACGCCTTACTGAGAAAGTGAGAAAGGCCATAATGGGAGATTAGTTGTTGAGTGGGGCCCAAGAGAGGTGCCATGCAATCTGTTGATAGAGCTCATTGACGAGAACTTCATCCATGTGTCATCTTCTGAAACATCTTCTGCATGCGCACTTTATTAGCATATCTCCTCTCTTTCCCTGATATAAAACTAGCATACCTATATTTAGAAAAATCTATGTAAAATAAGCCGAGAGATATCCTTCTTCATATTTCTATTGTATTTATATGGTGTAAATTTAATTTAAAATAGACACCTTGAGAAGGATATCTCTCACATATTTTACATAGATTTTTCTAAATATAGGTATGCTAGTAGCAATTGCATTTATAATATTTTAATAAAATTATTTAATAATAATCATATATTTTTTATTAATAATAAATATTTAATAATCGTAGTTATAACCCTAATGTGTTTTGGTTATATATGTTTTCTCTAATTGTAACCCTAATTATAATTGTAAATCTAACCATAATTGTAGTCCAAACCCTAACACTAATTCTATCCCTAACATTAATTCTAACCCCAACCGTTTGGTTATATATATTCCCTATTCCTCTCTTTGTGCATCGGTCATTTGTTGTCTTCTTTGTCTTTGATATTCTTTTAGATAAGCTCTATGATACTCTCTTCGATGGGTCCTTCATTATTCCTCATTGTTTTTGATCTTCTAACCTATCTATCTCATGTCGTAGCAAAATATATTGAGTAGAAAAGTACATGAAGGTCCAACACTTTGTTATTGATTAGCTTCTTTTGAGTTGTCAATTTTAATGCATAAAGATAAAATACCATCTTTATACAAATCAGATCTCATAATGCAAGCTCAATCAATTATGCCAACAAAAATAAATACTTAATTTGATGAATCTTAATCTTAAATCATGATCAAACAAAATAAGATTTATAATTTACACCTTATTAACTCTTATATGCACTTTCTTATCACTCTTTACAAACACACATTTTTATACAAAAAAATACTTTATAACCACCTTTTAGTTAAATAATTAGATATATTAGACATAAAAGATTAAAAAACAAATACATAAAAATAGAAAACAAATTAAAGTGAACATATATCTAAAAATTATTAATGCATGCATATGATCAATGCAAGAGTCTCCTCATGACCATGATAACAGACCAACATGATCTTCCTAGCTAAGATTACAAATATTAAATCACAAAGTTGCAAAATGGAACTTCTATAAGAAACATAAAATACCCATCTATCTAAGGGATAATGTTGGAAAGAAAATATTTTCTACAAGTTCGCCAAGAAACACGAACTGTTAGCCAGTATCTGCAACTAAGACTCTGTCATGCAACTCAAACATGCATCTCTTTTGCATTGTATATAAAGAAAAACTATAAAATAGAAATGGAAAATCTGAAGAAATATCATTAAGAAAATGCCCTCACATATAAAATGGATAACTAATCTCAAATACAACTGTGACTAAATTGTTTGATTCCAAAATTTAGGTAGGGCACTAAAGACAATTGTAACAAAGAAAAATAGAAAAATAGCAATCAAAAGAATGAATTTTAGATATTATAATAATTGAGTTTTCTAGATAATTTTTATTTTTATAATAATATTAAAGATGAAGAGAGAACTATTATGTTAAATTTATTGAGATATAATTTTATTTTTATTTCTTAGTTCCATCTTGTAATCTCCTTTTTGCAAAGTTACAACCATAGACATACAATGGACCAAACTTACTCTTACTCTTTGGAAACATGAATGTTGTGAGGTGTTTGGTATATTTCATGTCAAATTGTTACAGCTCGCCTAGATATAGGACAAACCGCTACTGCTCACAAATCGCTACTACTCAAAAATGACTAGTGGTGAGCTAAACGCAAGATAAAATGCATAAATAAATTTGTTATGATGGAGAGAAATAAATGTCGAGTGGAGTGATAAATGAAGGTGTATTCCTGTAGACATGCAAAACTGACATCATATATCTCGCTCTAACTAACATCAAATTCTGCTATTAATTAATTAAAGCAATTTATTGATTAATTCACTAAGGTTCATTAAATAAATCAAAATTATTTAATCAAATCCTTAAAGTTCTTCTCATTTGATTTATCAAATGTCACCTCTTAATATCATCCAAGTTAATTAATCTACATTAATTAACTTCTAATCATGATTACTATTCTCTAGCTTTTGACTCAACTAGAGTCAAAATCCAAACTCCTAACTAACCCACCCACTTGCACCAATAAATCATTTATTTGATTTATAATTCCTCTAATTACATTCAAAAGGGCATCAAAATGGAATATTCTTCCAATTTGAATCTTCCCCCCAAAAGGGACTTGTCCCTTCCAACAAGGTTTTAAATGCTATTTGCACAAGTCAACATGGCATTTATTGCACCTTTCATCCCCCCAAAACATGTCAAGTCATTCAAATTCAAATTTGAAATTGGCACATTTACCAAGACTTGCACATTCCTCACCCTCTCATACCTTGACAAGTGGCATCTTGTCATTGGCCCATGAATGATCCCACATTCATCAATTTGGCCTCTCCTCTCTTCAAGCTCAACTATAAGTTGAAGGCTTCTCTCCTTCAAACAACACAACAGCCACATATCCAAGCATCTACACTATAGGCAACTTGAGTTCAAGCATCTCATTGTCTATATCATCATCTTGGCAATCTAAGCTTATCAAGGATTGGGAAAGCGCATCCTTTCTACATCATAAGGAGCACCAATCCACTATGGGATAGATTTGTATTTAGGTTTTATATGCTTCCTTTGGTTTTGTTATTTAAATGTATCATGTAGCATATCTAACTTGATGCAATATCTCATAAGGATGTATATTTTTGTTTATATTGTTTTTGTCATGTTGACTAACCAATTTGCAGATTTTCATGTCCTACAAATGGCGCTAGAAGGAGGGCGGGCCCCGATATTATGCTGCATCTAACATCAACTTGTTTGTCATTTTAATAAATTTTGCAATGTTTCATTGTTTAAAAAAAAAAAATACTATGCCTTAGTTCATTTTAGATCACTATTTTAAAGTGCCCCACCTGTTGCAAATTGATGTTCTGTGGATTCGCTAAAATTAGCGTGGGATTTGACAGATTTATTTTTCCTCGTTGACTCTTTTATAGGCATTTTGTATTGGTTGTTTTGAAAGGGATTTGTATTCGTTGTTTAGATGAGATAAAGTTGATTTTCATAGCCTCCTGTCCCCCTCTAGATTAATACATTTTGTCTTAGCCTACCCATATCTATTCCTTGTCCCACATGTCTTTATTATATACTTTGAATCTACTCAGAGTTTTGGCTCTGCGAAATGCTTTTAATATTGGGAAAATGTAATCTTTTCTTTCTTGTTAGTATCTTCTCTAACTCTGTTGGTGCTTTTCTTTGAACTTTTCTAGTTCTATCTCAATGTATTAGAAACCCTTGATGAAGCTTAAAATAGTTTGCAGGCCAAGCTAACATTTAGGTTCCCATTCATGTTGCCATCATGCGGCCTGAGTATGGAAAATAAAAGGTTTAGTGGTGAACAGAGGCATCCCACGTTTCCACTTAAGCTTTCCCAGCAGACAACATTCGATCACTATACTTAGTAGCACAGTGGCTAAAGGCCTTCGTGTCGCTCACTGGTAATACCCAGGCAACCTTATTAGTAGCAATGTTTTTTAATCCACTTAGTCATACACAGCCCTCACTGTCGTTATTGGCTTCAATGGTTGCTTTCTGCTAAGGCATGATAGCGCCCTGGAGATCATGTGTAGCCAGGCTGAAATGTCTTGAAATAAAGGAAAATGTCATCGTGATTCCTTTTGTTTTCCCTCTGCCACAGGCATGTTTTATTAAAACAGCTCGCACTACCAATTTCCATCGAAAAGGGATACCAAACAAACTTCTTCTGCGTTGCTACCAACTGCCATGAAAACGAAAGACAGTAGGGTGCGAACAATACAGTTTTTGGAAGCATATATCCATTGCATAGCAATTTGGGGCTCCTGTAGAAATCATGGCTCATTTGCGCAAAACTGTTAAGGATTGCATCGAATCTGTAGATGATTAGGAAATCGTACCAATGGAACTTCACCTCATTTCTTTGCGCAACAGAGAAATCAATACTACACACATCCAGGCCGCTTAGAGGTCACTAGGGTGAGTTTCATCCTAACTGAATAAAGAAACACGTTTCAGTGAGGTGACTTCTGACAGAATAAATTAAGATTGTATCTGACTATTGGTAGGTGTTGAATATCGATTGGAAGTGAGCTCATTTTTTTAGATAGAATCAATTAATGCATTAAATCAACCTGTATTGAATCTCTACGAAACAATTAAGCCATTCAGTATAAACATCTCTTTCTGCAGATTAACCCAATGTCTTTGTCAGGTGATGTTATTGATGTCTGACCGAAATAAGCTCGATTCATAATGCATCTAAATCTTTGAACGTGCACCCTGCCAGGTTGATCTAACTGTTATTCGGACTGTTTGAAGTCTATACCTATTGTCTGATTGCGTAAAATTCTTGTATGACAGAAGTTGTCCTATCATGTTTAATCACTAGTCACATATTTTACTCAATCTGTAATAACATTCAAAAGATGAAGGAAATCATAAAGTGCACCATCATTCCATCATAAAGGAACATTAGTTTGAAAGTCTCACCAGTTCTCCTTAAGTGCGCCGTATCCATTGGGATCTTCACTGGCTGTAGTCTTTGTGAATGGAGATCTATGTTCACCGGTTGGTTCGTACGAGTCTTTGAAAGTTTTATCTTTTATTACATGTTTGGTGAATGATAGTAGGTAGGTCGATGGGATTTCTTATCCTTGCATTAAATCATTGCTGCAAAAGTTCTGCCAGGAAATTTTAATTCTCTGCACTTATGATTGTTTCACCACTAATAGCTAGCTTAAGAAAGACTAAATATGGTTTCTCTCACTAATTATTTAGCTACATAGAGTGGTGAAAAAGGTCCTTCACATTTTAGAGAAACCTTTTCATACGATGGATAAGATGCAATTATGAGCAGGAATCTTTTTCTCTAATTAAGATTTGCTTTAAAGGCTGTAGAAATCAGGATGCTCATTAATTGTTAATTCAAAATCATTATTTTATTGAGGTCATTCTATTAGTTGAAACTAAGGTCTAAAATGATGTCAATTTAATAAATTTAATCATCACATGATTTATTTGGTTGACTTTTTGTTTTTGATGTATTTAGGGATTATGTTCACACAAAGAATTGGCAATATTGGAGTATAACGATCTTCGATGAGTCTTGGAAGGGATTAAGCAATAAATTTGAAATCAACAAAGCATTTTTAAATCCTCAGGGCTCCAATTCACGCTTTAGTTTTCTATTTTGAACCAAGTTATTTATTTATTTTTTTTTCCTTTTCAATTTGGGCTTAAAATCAATCAGTGACTTGATCTTTTCAAAGTTGGTTAAAATTGAATCTAGAAACACACTAGAATTTGGATTTTGGTCTAAAATTGAACAAGGCAACCTTCACACTTGGATTTTGGTGCTTAAAACGAATTCATCACTGCTTTTTGGACTTAAAATGAACAATTGTTTGCCATGCTTTGTAATCTTTTTCACAAAGTAATATCATCAAAAAGACATATGTGCTTCTCTCGTGCCTGACGGCGACGTTGAGAATCAAAAGTCTTTTTATGATATTAAGCTGTCAAAAATATTGCCTCCACACTTCAATTTGGGATCTAAAATTGAACAAAACATGCGAGTGTGAGCACGATATATCGCGGAGGTTCTCCCCTTTGTTTTTCAACAAAGGTTGTGTGAACGATGGGATATGTTAGCTCACTTTTGTTAACTTAGAGGGCCTGCCTTGTGGGAAAAAGTAATCACCCAAGGGAACGACCCAACCAGGAACACGCTAAAGCCAAGCGACTTCCAACCGGTATATAAGTGTGGATATTGGAACAAAGGCCAATATCATGAGGATTATTCCAATGAGATGGACAGTAATGGATTCTCACCAATGTTGGATAATCCCCCACGAATGGAATGCCCGAATTAGAACCCCTTGTTTAGGAATTGGCCAAAACCTTATCTATCTTGTTGGTGCAAAAGGTCATGTCCTTTGAAGCTGCCCCACATAACATGCGGTCTTGTTGTGGAAATGGAAAGTACGCCATGGGAGATTCATGGGTACTAATGCTTGGCTAACCCAAATAAGTGAGTTCCGTGGAGGGGAGCCAGTGTGGTCAAGCATTTAGCCATTCGCACAAGATATGCGTAGCTAGATTTATCCAAGTGGGAACCCAACAAGATATTGCCTCATCAGCCTAGGGTTGTAAAAAGTGCTTGGAATCAAAAACACTTTGCTTGGATTCAAAACATTGAAAAACGAACATTCATAAGAGCCTCAAATTTCAAACACCTTGGAGGAAATAAATACCTTTGACGAATTTAAACACTCTTGCTTTCCCTAGGGATTCTATTCGTAGAGGTTTCTAAGTGTTGAAATTCTATCGTCATTTATTTTCACTAAGGATAAACTTAGGAAACTTTTGCCCTAATTTCTTTGATTTCCACATAATGGACATTGTGGGATGAAAACGAAAGAAGGACATTAGACATTCAATTTGAAAACATAATCAAGCAAGTGTCTTGGATAAAAAGAACCTCATTTAACCAAGATAAAAGACAAATTTGATTACACATGTGTTTTCTAACATGATCAAAATCCCAAAACCGAAGTTCAAAAAGCTTAGTCTGAAAGCTAGTGAGGAGTGTCTTGAGATCCTGAATTGTTTTGAAAGGTTTACTTTCCTCTCATAGGAAATATAGCGTGTCCTTCAACACCGAGGTCTTGTAAGTAGAAGTATCATCTAGGTCAAGTCTAGGGTCAAATTCAATCACTTTCATCCATCTCTTCACCCATTTCAAACATCAATCAAATTCCCATCTCACCAACAACTCTTGGAAACTTTGTAAACATCTTTTATGCTAAACTTTTAGGCGAAATCAAATCACTTTGTTTGACTTAACACAACTAGTCAAACCATCATCCTATACACGAGTTCTCTCTTGGATAATACAACTTCCTAGGGTTTACGAGTTCATCTTGTTTGGCTTAACACACTTAGCCAAATTATCAAATCATCACCTCGTTTGACTTGACGCAATTAGTCAAACTACCATCTTGTAGGAGTTCACTCTAGGATAACACAACTTCCAAGAGTTTTATAATTACATTCATCACATTTTTGTTGACTTAACACACCTAGTCGAACCATCAATCCAATCACGAATCAATCAAATCAAGTCCTAAAAGTTTAGCATTTCCTTCAAAGTTTCTTTAAGAGTTCCGTTCATCCATATCACTCATCTTTCGTTTATCTCATCCTCATTATCACTTTGATCCTTCAATTATCCTAGTTCTTCACTTCTTTGAACCTAAGGTTGTAGACCGATCTAAAGGATTAGAGGTTCATCTCTTAAATTCTTGAAAATTGATCTTCATTTTATGGTTCAAACTTGATCACAACACAAGAGGGACATGGAATATAAATTTGATTCATTCATCATGAACAATTCGATTCAACCAAACTATCCAAGCCTTGCAATACCATTTGATTTCCAAAGCTTGTACAATGCATACATGGGAGCATTATCTCATACAAACATCAATGGTACAACGAATATGAGCATACCCAATCCAAATTTTGGAACACCTTTCCCAATGATAGATTTAAATCCAAGTCCAAATCTGAAAATCTATCAACCAAACACTCAATGCATGAGTTTTCCGAACAACATCATCCCACCAAATCCATACATACCAAGTGCAACTTTACCAAACATGAACATTTCAAATCCACACTTGGTAAACTTTGGGGTCGACATGTTTGCAAATCCCCCTAATGTTGTTCAAAATCCTAGCAATACATTGGCAACTCCATATATTGATCCAAGTCAGGGTAACCCCATGCAAAATCAAAGTTACCTAAATCCAAGCAATATGATTCCCAACCACAAAAATGTTCAATTTCAATCTATCATGCCAAATCAAAACATCATACCAAATCATCCCATTTTTCCATCGATATCGCAACAACAGATGGCAACCATCCAAGCAACCCCAACAATCAACACCATTCCCATTCCACCACCGCCAAAGCACCACACAACCAATTCATTCTCCATCATATTGCAAGAAGCTTCCCGCAAAAAGGCACTCCAAGCCCAACAAGCTACATAGCTAGTTGCTCAGCAAGCACAAGCGGCTCAAGTAGCCCAACAAGCGCAAGCGCAAGAAGAATTCTACGCACTATTGCAATCAATCCAAGAAGAAGTAGCACAACAAAGAGCCCAACAAAAAGCTTTGTTGGCACAACAACGACACGACCAACAACAAGCGTTGTTGGCTCAGCAGCAAACACAAGCCTTACTCGCTCAACAAAGCTTGAAACAAATTCCCACCGCAATTGTTGAAAACAATGATCAAGATCTATCCATCAATGAACACATTGAAGATGTTCCCATCTCATCCATTGATCAAATTGTCGTTCATCAAGAGCCACTTTTTAGCGATCTATTTCAAGATGTGTTAACATTATTTGATCCCATTGACGTAAACCAAGATCCATCCACCAATGATCATGTTGACAATATCTCTACATCACCTAACGAGTCAAAGGACATATTTCAAGAACTTATTCCAAAGCATGATCAAAATCTTCCATCAAGGTCTAGCAATGGCCCTTCCAACAACATATTGACATCCTTTGACCTCATGGTTAAAGATATTGAAGGAATCCCTATCTCAACATTTGATCCAAATCCTCTCAAAGTTCAAGAGAATATTGAGCCACTTCCTAATGAAGATATCCAAGAAAGAAGTCCATTCTTTGAAATTGACCCATGTCAAGAACTTGATCAAAAGCATGGCGAAAGCAGTTCCAGAATTAGTCAAAATCAAAAATTTGTATCTCCGAGATACTACAATGATCTAATGGGCACTCTCCTATCTATACAAGATGTTGCAAATGATGACCATATCCGCATAGGACATACTCCTCCATCTATCCATGAGATGCTTTCTTTGGATGGACACGTGGATGATCTTCAAAAACAAGAGTCTCATACTCTTCAAATCATTACCAACGAAGAGTCTCCTACTCTTAACATTTGTACACATGATCAAGATGTAGACAAATGTAGAGACATATTAGAAATGGATCATGAAGAAAGCTTGTACATAAGTCATGAATCAGAAACATCCTATGAAGTGAGTCATGAGGAAGACTTTTGTGTAGACAGCGAAGCATCAACACTTCTTGAAGAAGCACTACAATCTGATATGACACAAGATCAAGCCAAAGAGATCAATCAGGAAGTCATCCCACATGCAGAAGATCCTATCACTTATAAAATTGGATCACTCACCTTTTTAAAGGCTGGCTATCTCATCAATAAAGAAGCTGACACTTTTGAAGGTCCACGACAGAGCAAAGAAAGAGAAGCACCTTGTTTCCAAGGTAAATCATATCCTATGGAAAATAAATTTTTTCAATAGATGAATTATCAAGGTAGAGGATTAGGCATACATGAACAGGGTATCCTAGAACCAGTGCAGATTTTTGGCAATCCTAAGCGTCAAGGCCTTGGTTACTCAACAATCAAGGGATCTCAACATATCAATAATACTATCACCATACTGGGGGCAACTTCGTCTCGAGCAAACATCAACATGGGGAGCACGAAGAATCCTTATGATGAAACTAATGCCAATACTACAACCCGCCATGTCACGAATCTTCATCCACCCATCACCCCATCCACGAATTGGGACCAACATCAAAAGAAAGACTTGAATCGAAGCATGAAGAACGTTATCAAAGAAAAAGAAGCTAAGAAGCATATTGGACAAATCAAGTATATAGGGATACCAAAAAATACAAAGAAAGATTATCCCTATCAAACTCCATCAGTCAAAGAAACTATGGGGCAAAATAAAAAAGGGAAATGTATCCATCAAAGATTTTTGCAAAAGCAAAATAAAGCTTCTCAAGCAACGTACAAATTGTATCAAGCAGTTGGTCCTAATTCCATGCACACTTTCGTATCCACCCACCATTGCTCATCTTCCCAAGTTTGGAGAGTCAAAGGTTCCAAACTGACAACCAATCCATCTTTTATACCTAAACACACTCCATCCACGCCTCCACGCAAGATATCCAATTCTCATATTGACCATGTATTGGCAGCGACCCTTCATCATAAGGATTCAGAAGGCACTCTATCGTGATGTGCGCACAAAGACAGAGTTAACTCCGGTATCAGCAAAGCAGATCAAGAATCTCAAAAGTTGCATTCAAGTGCACGTATCTTGGCAAAGCAACTTCTTCAAACAGGATACTGATGGCATGTTATGATAGAAGCATCAACATCAGCACCACCAGGTGGTTCAGCATCGGCTTAAAATCTCTCAGAAAATACAAAAAAAAATAGGAAAATGTCCTGAAAAAATGGTCACCTTGATGAAAACTTGGCAAACAGGCATCTTGGCGACAACAAAAAAATGAAAAGATCAAAAAATCAAAAAAATCAAAAAAAGGATTGAAAACAGTAAAGAAAAAAAATCGTCCTCTAGTGAAAACCACTTCAGTGGCGCTTTGGACAAGTACCATGATGAAAACCTGGCAAACAGGTATCATGTGTAGAATCGAGCATCTACGTGCGCCAGTTCAAGAGAAAGCATCTTATCGCATCCATTATTAGGCCATCATTTGAGCCGTATCATTTATTCACCCATGAACTGTTTATCCAACCCATTTTTATCCATTTGCATCCAAGGTCCAAGTTACCTTGATCTTGATAAAATTTTGGAGCACACTTTACACTTGTTTATGGTAAAAATCTTGACATGGGTCATTTTCATTGATCCCATCCTACCCAAAGTTATCTGAGCCTCCAAGCATTATCTAAATGAGCATTCCTCTGTTCGAACAACTTATCTTATCGCAAGATAATCCTTTGCATGCTTACCATACATCTATCCAAGAATCCACCCATGGTCGTTCAAACATTGCTAGACACTGGGGGCAGATATTTACATCTCGCTTCGGGAATAAATCTTGATCTATATCTTCACACTTATGTGGTGATCCGAACATTGGAAAACATAAAATCAAACTGGTCAAGGCATTTGTGAACATGAATCCAAGTCACTAGCCCATGGCATATTTTGACAAGAAGACATTCTTTATCATGCTCTATCTTTCGTTGAACATCAATCCAAACAATCCATATCAGTCGCATCTAGTGCGCACATTCAACATCACATCAAAATCATCAAAATAATTTTGTTCCAAATCAAGCTTCATCAATCTTGATCAATCGAATCCAATCAATCATCACCTTGTTTGACTTAACACACTTAGTCAAACTATCATCTTGTGCACGAGTTTACTCTAGGATAACACAACTTCCTTGGGTTTACAAGTTCATTATCATCACTCTATTTGGCTTAACACACTTAGCCAACTTATCAAATCATCACCTCGTTTGGCTTAGCACACCTAGCCAAATTATCCTTTTTGTACGAGTTTACTCTGGGATAACACAACTTCCTGGAACTTACAAGTGCATTATCACTTTTGTTTGACTTAACACACTTAGTCAAACTATCAATCCATCAGTCTGATTGATCAACATTAAAGCTTGGTTTTCAACAAAATCCCAAAACAGAGCATTGATATCATCACGTATCCATATCCAAATTGTCAAAATCATGCGAAAATTCAAAAACATTCAGAAAAACTCATCAGAAAAAACCAAAAAACATGCAAAAAATTCATCAAAAAAACCAAAAACATCCAAATCATTCAAAAAATCCAAAACATGTCGAAATATCGAAAATCTTCAAAAAATTCATCATTTAGTCTTGTCAGTCTTTCACCTTGTCGAACTACGTCGTCTTTGAGCTTGAACGTAGGCAAGGCTGATCTTTGATCATCCCCCGAGACGGTTGGGTCAGTCCTGTAGGCGTTCGTCACATTGGCAATCTGTTTGCCCATCTAGTCTACATCTTAAGTCAGTCCTTTAGGCAATAAAATGGCAATCTGTTTGTCCATATTATCATCAAGTCAGTCCACCACCAGTCGAACTACGTGGTCTCTGCGTATATAATGTAGGCAAGGCTAATCTATGGATTAGCTCCCGAGACCCCTAGGATAGGTCTTTAAGTTAGTCTGTTTGTCGTAAAATCTTGAAAATACCAAAAACATTGGAAAATCTTGAAAATACCAAAAACATTTGTAAAACATCTCAAAATTCCAAAAACAACCTCAAAACATTTGAAAAAACCAAAATGGTGCATCCATTTCATCTCGCTTTCACCCGTGATTGTCATCACTCATAATAAATCATCGTCATTTTCACCCTTTGGTGAGTTAGTCAAAAGCAAGTTTAGCAGGTTCCAAAGTGAACCCCTTAATCGTCAAAGTCTCAAGTCTAAGTCAGTAAGTCAGCAAGTTGGTCAACTCGGAGTATCAATAGCTTATCACACAATCAGTCTCACCAAAACCCTGATCACTACATGTCTTAGGATGAAGCTTTCCTGTGATGGACATAAGCATCAGGTACCCCATAGTAGTTTAGCCTTGGCTAGCGATACGAAGAACATTAGCTTGTTTGTTTACTTTATCTTGGTCTTTTTAGACTTATCTTATTTTGTGCTCATTCCAAGGACCTCTCGATGATGCCTAAACAAAACAGGTTTAGAGAGAAAGGAATGGGGCAATGATCATTGTCTTTTTATCTGATGTGCTTGTTGGATGTTCTTGTAAAATAACTTGGCGAATACTTGCTTTGTTGGGTCCGTCCTAGCAGGGTTTCCGTATGTCGAGTGTGAACAAGAGCACTCCTATTTGATTGTCGAGTCAGAGTCCATCACACTAGGTGCAACGCCATCCTAGTTCTTAATACCTTGACGCATCGCCCCTATGTGTGTTATCAAACATAAAGAAAGTTACGCTCTTTATCTCCCATTCCTGGATAAGCAATACATCATCTTTCATCATCATCTCTAATGAAGTTGGCTTGTTGAACTTCTGCATCTTCTTGGATTCAAGGGTTGATCCCTCTCATTCTTCTATCCTCTCTTGTTCTTCCATCCTCCTTCACGCTAACAATGCATCCATCCTGCATTTGTACTCTCATCCTGCATAATCATGTCATATCATCATCCATCTCATCCATCTCACATGCATTGCATAATCATTTAACATGTTTAGGATAATATAGATTTGTTATTCTAAGCATCTTCCAAACATCTCATTTACATCATCATTATCATCCATACATCCATTTTGAAACTCTTTGCTGTGAGATCGACCTCAAATCAAATCTTTCGCTCGATCTCTCGAGGGGGCAATGTACTAACGTACTTCTTTTCGCTGAAGCATCCGAAAAATCAAAAAAAATTTAATTTCGATGTCGGTAGAATCATTCTTTGAACCAATGCAACAAGTACATTGCTTCAAAGAGGGGCAAAATGTAGACATGCAAAACTGACATCATATATCTCGCTCTAACTAACATCAAATTCTGCTATTAATTAATTAAAGCAATATATTGATTAATTCACTAAGGTTCATTAAAAAATCAAAATTATTTAATCAAATCCTTAAAGTTCTTCTCATTTGATTTATCAAATGTCACCTCTTAATATCATCCAAGTTAATTAATCTACATTAATTAACTTCTAATCATGATTACTATTCTCTAGCTTTTGACTCAACTAGAGTCAAAATCCAAACTCCTAACTAACCCACCCACTTGCACCAATAAATCATTTATTTGATTTATAATTCCTCTAATTACATTCAAAAGGGCATCAAAATGAAATATTCTTCCAATTTGAATCTCCCCCCCAAAAGGACTTGTCCCTTCCAACAAGGTTTTAAATGCTATTTGCACAAGTCAACATGGCATTTATTGCACCTTTCATCCCCCCAAAACATGTCAAGTTATTCAAATTCAAATTTGAAATTGGCACATTGGCCAAGACTTGCACATTCCTCACCCTCTCATACCTTGACAAGTGGCATCTTGTCATTGGCCCATGAATGATCCCACATTCATCAATTTGGCCTCTCCTCTCTTCAAACTCAACTATAAGTTGAAGGCTTCTCTCCTTCAAACAACACAACAGCCACATATCCAAGCATCTACACTATAGGCAACTTGAGTTCAAGCATCTCATTGTCTATATCATCATCTTGGCAATCTAAGCTTATCAAGGATTGGGAAAGGGCATCCTTTCTACATCATAAGGAGCACCAATCCACTATGGGATAGATTTGTATTTAGGTTTTATATGCTTCCTTTGGTTTTGTTATTTAAATGTCTCATGTAGCATATCTAACTTGATGCAATATCTCATAAGGATGTATATTTCTATTTATATTGTTTTTGTCATGTTGACTAACCAATTTGCAGATTTTCATGTCCTACAATTCCAAACCGAACTTTACAAGAGACATCTATTCCACTACCATCCAGTTCAAACACGTCATCTTGTAACTAACACCACCAACGCTGACCATTGAACAAGCATGCAAACTTTTACAACTTTCATCTTTCATTATAAATCAATGTTTGAAAAAATTATTTATTGCTCATTACTATGGTCACCTGCACGTCATTTTAAATGCAGTTTCAAAAACTTTAAATAGATTGTTTGCTGCCATTCTAAGAAGCTTAATTATTAAAAATATTTTACAATCACATCAAACAATATTTTTCTTTTTTAAATATTTTAAATATTTTTTTAATTTTAAGAATACTAATTTAGAAACTTACTTTTATATGTAATAGTAAATTTAGGAAAAATTTGTTATGCTCAATTTTCTAAATTTTAGAAAAAAATAAAATTATGTCTAGTAATTACTCTGAGAGGCATTCCCTACAGTGGCATCACAATCACAGCCAACAATCCGTGTACATTCGAAATTATCGCATTTATTTTGACGTTTATGAACCTATGTAGCGTTACAATTCGCGAATGTGGAAGATGAAATGAGGCGTTTAATTTTCCTGATGGCAGTGGAAGCGTCACCGTAGCATAACTGATCGATGATGTATTCTAATCTTTTGAGGGCAATATGTTTAGGGTTTCAGGTGTGCCATTCACTCGGCAGATGCACTAGATCTGGAATGGGGATGTTGTTGATATTGAAGATCATTGAAACTCGAAACTCTAAAATGTTTCGACGATTCTTGAATGCGTATATATCAAGAGATTTGAATACAAATCTGTAATTCAAAGGCAAGATGTGATGCACTATTTTTTTATCTTCTTTTTTTCTTTGCCGTATCCATCTCTCAACTCTGGCGTGACATTTTCTTGCTGTGCATTTGCTGTTTTGTTAAGCTTCTTATGGGATGAAGACTTTATATGGCTTTGGGAGTTTGATCTCGCCATCAGTTGAGCATCAGGTGTGCACTTTTTAGAGGAGTTGAAATAGAGGTTTTGCATTGCATTGCATTGGATGGTATTGCAGGTTTAGAATGTGGGATAGGCTGTCAGCATGTTGACGAAGTATTGATTGTTCTTGTTACTTCTTCCATTCTTCTTTCAGTTTGATTAGGCCTGATTTCTGATTTAGAACAGCGGGATACAATCATATTTTATGTTCTTCAGTATGAAGATTTTATAATCAGTAGAACACTCATCAGACATACTTTTGACTGCTTATTTGACCAAATTGCATTCTAATGTCATATGAATTGTAAGCAACACAAAGGAGTGGATTTGTTATCACATTGCAGCTAACGAATTAAATTGCTATATATTTATTATATACCAAAATGAGGGATGAACAAGATCATCAAATGTTTAATAGGATGGACCAAAGTTTAATGTTTTCCCTTTAGTTTCTATGTTTGGTTGAATGCTTATTATATAGCATTATAGTTTTTAAATGAATAATATTACATCTATAAGAAAAAGTGAAAGATATATTAATTTTGACTTATTTTATTTATTTAAGAAAATTGATTTTATTTAATTGTTGTTTTGATTGTTATTTTCAGTCAATTAATTTATTTTTAATTTGTTAAGACAGTTGTATCATGCAGTTTTTGCATTCTTGATGTCAAATTTTATGAAGAACAAATAAATAGAAAATAAAAGATTTGATCACAAACAAATTTAACATACATAAATATGATCACAAATAAACCATGAAAAGATCAAATAAGTAAAATCAAAGACAAAAAATAATGAAAATCACATAGATCAAATAAGAAAACAAAATCAAAGAGATTTGATTGAACAAAAATGTAAAAATCAAAGAGCTTTGATCAAATAGAAAAATCAAAATCTAAGAGATTTGATTAAAAAAATTCAAAATCAAAGAGATTTGCTCAAATAAAAATATTAAAATCAAAGTCATTTGAACTAATAAAAAAATTCAAAGAGATTTGATGAAACCAAAAAATCAAAATCAAAGAGATTTGATGAAACAAAAAAATCAAATCAAAGAGATTTCATGAAAAAAAATCAAAATCAAAATCAAAGAGATCTGTCAAATAAAAATATCAAAATCAATGTCATTTGAACTAACCAAAAAAAATTAAAGAGATATGATGAAACAAAAAAAATCAAAATTAAAGAGATTTGATCAAACAAAAAAATCAAATCAAAAAGATTTGTTGAAACAAAAAAATCAAAATCAAATAGATTTTGTCACAAAAAGAAGGAAGATTTAAAATTACTTATTATAAACAACTTAAAAAATAAAATAAATAAATCAAAAAATTTAGAAAAAGATAATTAAAAGATCAAAAAATCAAATAAAAAACAAAAATAAATATATTAAAAGATCAAATAAATAAATATAATATATGGATTCATAAAAATAAATTAAAAATAAAATAAATAAAATAAAAAAGATTTCATCAAAAAAAAATCAAAGATAAATTACAAAGATTTGAATATATATTTACCATACATAAATTAAAATATCAAATAAATAAATAAAAAAGATGAAATAAAAATCTTTATCATAGATAAATTAAAGATCAAATAAATAAATCAAAGATAAAAGATAATTCAATTATTTGAATAAAGAAAAAGATGAATTAAATAAAAATCTTTGATCCCAAAGAGAAATCAATCAAAAAGGAAAATTAGAGACTTGATCACAAATATTTGATTAAAATATCAAATAAACTAACAAGATAAAAATAAATAAATTAAAAGATCAAAGAAATTTAATGAAAAGAGAAATCAAAGATAAATCACAAATATTTGAGAATATTTATCCTACATAAATTAAAAAGAAATAAATAAATTAAAGATTAAAAAAAATGATCACAAAGATTTGAATAAATTAAAAAAATCAAATAAATAAATCAAAAATAAAAAAAATAAACTAAAAGATTAAATAAATAAATAAAATATTTAAGATAAATCAGTGATTTGATGAAAGATAAATAAAACAAAGATTTAAAATATAAATCAATAAGGAATACTAATAAATAAACCTCACAAAGATTTGAATACATGGGTAAATTAGGATTTTTGATAGGGTTTACACTTAGGGTTCAATTAGGATAAGATTTTGGACTAGGATTAAGGTTAGGTTTAATTAGTGTTAGTGTTAAGGTTAGGTTAGGGTTACAATTCGATTAGTGTTAGTGTTAAGGTTATGTTTGGGTTAGGGTTCAAATAGCTTTAGGGTTTAGTTAGGGTTAGGGTTATAGTTAGAGTTAGGGTTAATATTACAATTAAAAGCTTACAAATAGTGTTAGAATTATGATTAGGATTAAAATTAAAATTAGGGTTATAGTTAGGGTTAGGTTTAGAATTAGGATAAGGTTTAGGATTAGGGTTATTGTTGGGGTTGGGGTTATAGTTAGAGTTGGGGTTAGTTTTTAATTATAGTTATGGTTGAATTAGAGTTATGATTTAATTAGGATTAAGGTTTTAATTAGGGTTTGAGGTTATTTAGGGTTAGGAAATTACAATTCAATTAGGATTTGAATTAGGGTTCAATTAAGGTTCAATGAGGGTAAGGGTTAGTGTTAGTGTTAGGGTAAAATTAGACTTTAGATTTAATTAGGGTTAGTATTTAGTTACGGTTAAAATTACATTTAAGGTATAATTAGGGTTAGGGTTACAATTAGGGTTAGTGTTAAGTGTTGGGGTTAGCATTAAATTAGGTTTCAAGGTTAGGGTTAGGTACGTTTAGGCTTCACTTAAGATTAGGATTCAATTACAATTAGGGTTCAACTAGGGCTAAAATTAAATTAGGGTTACATTTTAATTTTGGTTATGGTTCAATTAAGATTAGCTATAGGGTTTAATTAGGGTCAGGGTTAAATAAGGGTTAGAGTTTAAATTAGGGTTAGGATTAAATAAGGGTTAGGATTAAAATTCTACAATAAAGCTTTAGGTTAGAGTTAGGGTTACAATTAATGTTAGGATTAAGGGTAGGGTTAGGGCTACAATTCAGTGAAGACTTGGTTAGGGTTTTATTAAGGTTCAATTACGCTTAGGATTAGACTTAGGCTTAGGCTTTAGATTCAATTAGGGTTTAGTGTTAGCATTAGAATTCAATTAGGGTTACAATTAGTGTTTTACAATAAACCTTATAGTTTAGGTTAGGATTATTACTAAGTGTTAGGGTTAGGATTTAATTAAGGTTCAATTAGACTTAGGCTTAGGCTTTCAATTCAATTATGATTTATGATTAGGATTCAAATTTATCTAGGGTTACAATTAGATTTAGGGTATAATTAGGGTTACGGTTAGGGTTGCAATTAGGGTTCTAAAATAAAGGTTGTAGTTTGGGTTAGGGCTATTACTAAGTGTTAGGGTTAGGATTTAATTAGAGTTCAAGTTTAGGGTTATGGTTAGGTATGGTTAGGGTTCAATTAGAGTAAGGGTTAGGGTTAGGGTTCACTTAAGCTTATGGTTCATTTAAGGTTATGGCTCAACTAGGGCTAGGGTTAAATTAGGATTAGGATTTAATTAGAGTTCAAGTTTAGGGTTAGGATTAGGTATGGTTAGGCTTCAATTAGAGTAAGGGTTAAGGTTAGGATTGTGATTCTATTAGGGTTAGGTTAAATTAGGATTAGGGTTGAACTATGGCTAAGGTTGAATTACGGTTAGGGTTCAATTAGGGTGAAGGTTTAATTAAATGGATAGAGTCTAATCATATGGTTAGGGTTATAATTGGGGTTCAAATAGGGTTATAATCAAAGTTAGGTTTAGTATTCAATGAAAGGGTTAGGATTGGGGATCAATTAGAGTTATGATTATAGTGAGGATTTAATCGATTTAAGGGTTAGTGTTAGGGTTAGGATTAAGATAGTCTTTAAAGTTAGGGTTAGAATTCAATTAGGATTAGGCTCAGAATTAAATTAGGATTTGGGATAGGGTTAAATTATGGTTGGGGTTCTAAAATAAAGGTTATAGTCTAGGTTAGGGCTATTACCACGTGTTAGGGTTAGGATTTAATTAGAGCTCAAGTTTAGGGCTAGGGTTAGGTATGGTTAGGGTTTAATTAGAGTAAGGGTTATGGTTAGGATTAAGATTCTATTAGGGGTAGGGTTAAATTAGGGTTAGGGTTCACTTAAACTTATGGTTCAATTAAGGTCATGGTTCAACTAGGGCAAGGGTTAAATTATGATTATGATTTAATTGGAGTTCAAGTTTAGGATTAGGATTAGGTATGGTTAGGGTTCAATAAGAGAAAGGATTAAGGTTAAGATTAAGATTATATTAGAGATAGGTTAAATTAGGTTAAATTAGGGTTAATGTTCACTTAATGTTATGATTCAATTAGGGTTAGGGTTCAACTATGGCTAGGGTTAAATTATAGTTAGGGTTCAATTAGGGTTAGGTATATGGTTCAATTAGGGTGAAGGTTTAATTATGGTTCAATTAGGTTAAGGTTAAATTATGGTTAGAATTTAATTAAAAAATATTTTTAAAGTCCAATTATGTTAAGTGTTCAATTGGGGTTAGGGTTAGAGTTTAACGAGTGTTCATTCTCTATAATATTGTATAATTATATATTAATTCATGTTGTGTTGGGCTGCGACTGCTACTAGCTTATCTATCTTAATATATTAACCTTAAAAATGATATCTCTTGACGTACAATATATAGATTAATATATTAAGATAGATAAGCTAGTTTAATATATTTTTTATATCAATTCTTTAATTTTAATTTTTTATTGGAAAAGATTACTTAAATAAATCTATATAAAAAACAAGAAGAGATTTCTTGCTTTAAAAAGATCTTGAATATTTTTAATTAACTAATTCTATATATTTTAAGAAATTAATGCAACTTTTGACTTTTTTTTAATTAACTTAAACATCAATCAATTATTAAGGAAATACTTGACCTTTCTCTCTTAAGAATATACTTAACTTTAACAATGATCAAATATTAAGAAAATACAAACTCTCCCTTGAAATTATAACATCAATCTAATTTTAAGAAAATATATAATTAACTTTAACATCAATCCAATATTAAGAAAAAACAACTTTTTCCCTTAAAAACAAAATTAATTTTAACATAAATACTAACCACTATCACAAAAAGAGAATTTGATAATTAATTAGTTGAAACTGACTAATTTCATAATTGCTATTTTCCATCTCACAAATGAATCTAACTTAAAAGAGGTTTTCAGGAATTGGAAAGGGTATATTTAATAATCTTCAAAAAATTAATGTTAGGAATTAAATATTTAAAAATCTAGAATGTTTGAATGATTTTCAAAAGCATACATGAATTCTCTATTAATGTCTATTTAATTTATTCTCAAATTTTATTATGAAAGAATTTTGTCACATTGAAAATAAGGAAACAACTATTCAAATTTACTAATACTTGTATATAAATGTTGATTTTTTATTTGAGATCTTATTAATCTTTTGCAAAATAAATTTTTATAACAAAATTAAAATATATTTCCTTCTTTGTAATATTTCAAAATTATTATTCAAAATATACTTCAAATTTGAAACTTCAAATATATTTAAATTAGTGTTCTAATAAACTTTAGTATAATGCAAGAAAGAGAGCTGAATTTAGTATAATGGTAACCTAAAAAGAATAAACTGAAGGAAAAAATTGCTACAATATTTTGTGTGAGTTGTGAATTCAACTTTCTTTCATTTTAGTTTATATTAAAAATAATAGATTTCATAACTGTCTGGTAAATTAAAAAGTTCCACGGAATATATGAGTCAAATTTACTCACTGATTTGTAATTCATATAAATTCATCTTTCACACAGGTCAACAGTTCACAATTGAGTTTTGGAAAACATATGAGCAACTACTGTAATTGAAATAAAAAATAGACATCAAAAATTGAAAAAAAAATACGCTTTCTTTCAACTTCCAGAATTTTTTGCCACCTTCCAAAATGTTTTCCTACTAAAATTAAAAGTTGAGCTGTAAAATTATTTGAATAGAAATAAAAATAAGAGAGTTGTTGCAAGAGACTTTTAACTTGCATATTGTGAAAAAATAATCAAATTGATTATGAAGATATTAATAGTTGATTTCTCTACAGTTGTTATATATTTTGTTGTTAACAAAATGAATTGCTACTCTTTTTCCTTTCTCCTCACTCCATACTGATGTATTTTCTTTGCGAAGGCAACTCCATTACTGAAGAAAAAATAAAAAAGAAAATCTTGGATCAAATTGATAAATGAAAGAGGTGCCGACACACATAAAGCTTCTCCTCATAGTTAGGAATTGCATTTTTCAAGAAGTAATAGCAAAGATATCATGAGCGATATCAAGTGTGAATTATATCTGATTCATACCTTGCAGCGTCCACGTCTCAACTAGGAAAGCATATGGACTCAAGATGTGTAGGCGAGGTATTGTTCTTTTTGCCATGGGACATAAGCAAATTTCATGCACATCCAAAGCATTATCATGATCTAGCCGCATATAGTTTCAAAAAATAAAACTCACTGAAATCATGGCAAGTGACTTACCTCAAGAGTGTGCACAAATTGTGTCGTGCTGTCAATGATACTGATGAGAAAAAAGGGCAAAGTTTACAAAAAAAATTTATGAAACCCTTACCCAACAGATTTTTTTTGATATGATCAGACAAACCAAAACTAATCTCCCTACGACTGTTGCTTCAATCTATTCACACTAAACAAAAGGTGGATCTCAAAGTATCAGAGTTTTAGAGTTGGAGACATAGTGAGATCACCACCAATATACAAGCGACCCATCACCCGTCTCTTTCCAGAATGATAAGCTTCATCCCCCATTTGACTGTGGAGAGTGCAAAAGTAGTAAATGCAGCAAGTTTCCCAAAGACGGTAAAGAAGCCCATGATAAAATAATCTAATAATCCATCGACCTAATTACCAAAATTGTGGTTTCCATGACAACAAACCTACCCATTGCGCAAAGTCCATTTGAAGTCCATTGCCAAATAAGAAAACCTTGACTGGTCATTAAAATATTTGCACTAACAGCTAAATACAAATAACAAAGTAAGAGAAGGCAGATTAAAATAAAGGATTTAGTCAAAATATTTAACATATGAAAAACATTATGGTTTTATTTTTTTGTACATTAAAAACATATGAAGTCTCTCACCCCCCTAAACTTTCTCGAGGCAAAATTTGTGCATTTCTGTTCTGAACGAAAATGTAGTGCCTTTTCTGTTTAAGTTGAGGACGAAAACGGAAAAAACAAGAGACGCAATTGCGTAAGGTTCCTCAATTGGTAATTAGTGTATGGTTGTTGGAGAGAGTTAATTTGCAGAAATAAAGATATATATAAGCGTTTTCTTGGTACAAGAACAGGAGGTGTAAGAAAATTTTATTTTATTTCAGATTTAAGGTGAAGAGTTCTCCCAGGTATAACATTCGGTATTTATTTCGAACATATACATAATGCTGTTATTAAAGCAGCAGATTTCAGATTTTAAAATTTTATTTCAAAATTTAGGTACAGAGTTTTCCCAAATATAACTGCAGATTCTTGTTATAAACACAACACTGATGTCAGATCTCATCAGTTTGATCTTGCTTCGGAAATTCAGAATTGCACTTTCATATTACTGCTAGTAATACATCTTACGAATGTCTAATATCCATGAAATCTGAATCTAGAATTATAATAAACTTGGAAGGAGATGTTGTGAAATAGGACACAATAATAATATTTAGTTGAAAGGATGCACATGCAATATAGACCAGTTAATTTGGATGAAATCTAAGTTATTGATAGTTTTGAAAACCATCCAAATATAGTAATAAATAGATAAGAAGAATCTGTATCATTCATAAAAGCTGAATCTATAGATTAAATAAAGTTTGGAATGAAACATTTTTAAGCGTGACAAAATAGAGATATTTAGTACAAATATATATTCGTAGAGTTTGCATTTAGTGAAAGGGATCATATAAGTTCAAACAAAGCTATGTCTGACTGCAGACATGCAGTTTTGTTAAGGTTTTTAAAAAAGCTGAAACTAAATCTAGAGCAAAACTTATAAGTAGTAGCAAACTGCTGTTTTTTAAAATGCTTTAAAACTGAAAAAAACTGTATGAAATCCGTTTATCATTCATAGCTTCAAAATGGCTCCACATATACATCTAAGTAGTGAACGCATAGATTGTGTTGGATCTCTACTTTTGAAGTCCATTTGTTTCTTGCAAAGATTTGTTTAAGAAGTTAGAAAAGGGTTTCTATTTTATATAAGAATATTGAATAAAGAGAAATGTGCATATAGTTAAAGAGTAAAGGAAACTATTTGACTTACCTTGCATGATTTGTTGATTAATCTTGATGTTGCATGGCATTGATGATCACGTTGTTATGGTTCAATGTGAAGCACCCTTTTGCTGAGAAATCCCGTAACATGAAGATAATGCCTGATTTATCTTCAATGTAGTCATTGTGCGTAGTGTTGTGCAAATCAGGCAATAACATTTGGACAATGGATTTATCAGCATAGCAATGTATTGTTTGTTTGTTTTCTGGTATGAGAATAGTCTTTAAATAAGGGGCAAATATATACTCCACATCATCATTACACCTTGCACAAAAGGCAACTTGGTCTTCTAGTGTTCCATAATTTTCAAATTTGTAGTTGCACTTGGCACAAAATGCATGGTAGGGATTGGACAAGGGGTTGGCAACTTTTAAAATTCCATGAATCTGAAACATATATGAAAATAGTATTGTTATGTAGGGGAGATAATTTAGTAAAGATTTATGGGAGGTAAGAATGCTGGAATGATTACCTGAAATGTTGACTGCAGGAATTTTTGTAGCCTTTTCTCTGTTCTTTTGTTCTTTAGTTTGCAAATATATGTAGCTTTGACAGTTTTGAATGTGTTGGATGGCTCTTTCTGTCTTACAATATTTTTGAATAACATTGGTGGAAACTTGTTTTGTTGCACTTGATTTTCTAGTTCTAAGAACTATTGTGTGAAACTCTCATGTAGTTGTAGCTGTTTGTTAATAGTCAGTGAATTAGATATAGTAAATGCATTGTAATGATAAAAAGTAGAATGGAATGGATGTAAGTTTGTTTAGGAGAAGGCTTAGAAACATTTTCGTAACTGTGCTCTGTCCATGTCCGAATCACCGTCTTTGAGGTCTAATATAAATTGTGATGCTATTCTTTTTGTGGAGATAACAATTGGAGCAATTGTTCCAATGGGATAGTTATTTGTAGTTGTAAGTAATTGTTCAATTGTCATTTCTGGTATGAACTTGTATTCTTCACATAGCCAAGGTATGACCTCAATTGTGCTTTTTTCTTGCAAGATGATAATGCAGTCACAATCTCCAAGATCATAATATGTTTTATGTGCAATTTGGAAGTTTGATACATGTATTGCTGAGCCTGGAATGATTTTATCTTCATGTTGTTGGACAAGAAGGCTAGTAACATTTAAAGTAATGGTCATTTCAGCTTTAGCATATGTCAAATCTGCACGGAGCACTTCACGTGTTTGGTTGGCTTTGTCAAGGTTGGATTTGTACACAACAATTATGTCACCTTCAAAAGTGTTTCCAGCTTTTCGGGCATTTAGATCCTCAATGGATATGGTATTGGGACTTGCAATTTTTGATCTACAGACAATATAGTAGAAAATCTTGAGTTTTGGAAAAATGAATTTCGATAGTGGAAAGTGAATTATTGTATATTGAATACCTTTTGGGTGTTTCTGGCTGTTTTGTTGCTTCTTTTTTGCCTGTTCTCTTGCTGCTTTCCATTCTTTTCCTGCAATACAATATTATTTTGTTGAATTTTATACAAAGAAATTGTATTAATTTGTGACATGATATCAATTAATCAAATTTGTTAGAGAAATTGTAGAACTCGTTGTTTTTGGGTGGAAGTAAAATAATGTTATTTTATTTTTGTAGAAATGGATTAGTAGATTAGGTAAGAATGTTGAAAGAAGGATACAATTTTAGATAGGTAGCATTTTATATCGTTAGTGAGTTTTAGAACTCAACTATTTTTGTTGATTAAGATTGAAATTTATTATTGTAGCAAGGTGATCGATCCAGTATGCTTCTAATTTGTAGGTGGAAAGTGCATGTGTACTTGAATTACACCAGACATGGTCAATTAGTGGTTTGTTTATAGTGTTTGGTTGGTTGCATATGAACTGAATGTCTTTCTTTTGCATATGATTGGATAGTATTTTTTTTTTGTTCGTGTCTGTACTCATGTCAATATTGAAATCTCCTATGAGGAAAAAATTGTTTTTTGTGTCTATATGTGTAAGTATTTTATCAATAGTTGTTAGTACTTCTAAAATTGGAGTGTTGGGTCTTGCATAGATGTTACACACATTCAACTCGATATTAGTATGAGTTATTGTTATTGTAAAGGCTTCAATGTTTTTTGTTGTATGTTGTGTTGTTTTAGATATAATTAAGTTTTTTTTAGTTAAAGTTACTATGCCATGTATGTTGTATAGACCAAATGAATTGAAATCTTGAAATATAGTTTTTGTTTCAGATGGATTCATGTGTGTTTCTTGAAAACATAATATATCACATGCCATTATGTCGTGGTCATTGAGAATGTCATCTATATGTGCACGTAAGCTATGAGTGTTTAATGTGCACATATGAATTTGTGGGATGTTATTAGGAAGTTTGATTTTATTTTCAAATGTCCATTGTGCATCAGATTGAAGACGTTGCATTTCGAGTAGAATTTTTTTCTTCACTTTGAAATTTTTAACATTTAGAGGTTTTAGCAAGAACAATGATTGAATTGATTTTGTTCATGAAAGTGTCGTGTAGGTTATGCCATGCTGTCTAATCCCAGTTGGATCAAATGCTAGACCGTCCATTGTAAGTCCTTGGGATCGATGTATAGTTCTTGCACAAGCTATTTGTATTGGAAATTGTTTCCTAACTGTAATTCTTTTTTTGGCAAGTGTTGTGTGGATGGGCCTAGAAATGCGAAGTATAGGTACCCATTCTTTACTAATGTCTTCAGTATAACAGTGTCCTAGTTTGTTCATTTGTTGTTGGCCAATTTTTGAATCATTAAATTTTATCCAGGCTATATCTAAATCATTGTGTTTGCTATATGCTTTGAATATTCCATCTGATCCATTTACTAGACCATCTTGTGTATTGTAGTTTCCAGCATATATTTCTACAAGTATATTTGGTTTCACACATATTTGAGTTGGTAGAGTAGGTGTGTGAGTGAATGATCTTATTGCATTGTAGTTATCATCATGTTCATCGTTTGCATCTAATACAATGACATCTCCAGGAATAGCTGATAGCATTTTGTTATTGTGTTCGTCGACATCCTTTCTTCTATAGAAGAGAAAAGGGAATGTTGGGTCCATTGGTGGTGGACATTAGCAATGGTGATTAAGATAATCTAAATCATCAGTGGTATGTGTACCGATGCGAATTCTATTGAGAATTGCAATGAATATTTCGTCCCTTTGTCGCATTGTCGAGATCAAAGAATAGCACTTTATATTGTCATTCCAGAAATTGTAAGGCATCAACTCAGACAATGTTGGTTTATTTTCAAATACAATAGAGTCAAGTATGGGTTGCGCTTGGTAGAGATCTCCACAAAAGATTGTATCAAGATTTGCAAAGTATGCAGTTGGCATTTGCATGATATCGCGTAATCGCTTGTCAATATAGCGTAGAAATGTTGAACCTACTAATGAGATTTCATCAATGAGGAGGACACGTAGTTGTTGATAGTGCTTTGACATTGTATCCAATGTTTCGGTGTTTAATGGAATGAACTCTAATTTGTTGAAAGGTATGTGGAATGCTGAGTGTAGTGTTACTCCACCTATGTTGTATGCTGCTTTTCCTATGTAAGCAATTATTAGTCCCTTAGGCTTGTCTGGATCATTGTCAATACATTGACTATAGATACGAAGCAGGGCTTGGTATATGGCTTTTGCAGTGAAAGTCTTTCCTGTTCCAGCTCCACCTGTCAAGAATAAGTGAAGTGGACTTTTAATATCTTTCAATTTTTTTAATACAATGTCCTTTACAATTGCTTGTTTCTCTTTGTTTAACATTTTTCATAATTTGTGGATGTTGAATAATTCCAATTGTATTGAAATTTATAGCATTTAAGTTGTTGCGGTTTGCAATTTGGAAATCTACTTGTATGTCATATTGTTCTTGATGTTCCTTTTTCTTTGTGGCAAGTGTCTCATCGGCATTGGTTTCATGTTTAACATTTAGCTCGTGTATAGCTTTGTTGATGTCACCCCATGCAGAGTGAACATTGTAATTGAACTTTGTGCGGTTAAGCTGAATTGTTTTTTCATGATGTGTGTATGCATTTTCCCATGAATAGAAACTATATTTTAATGCATTTTCATGTATTGTAAAGGGGACATAGAGTAGTAATTGCTCTCTACAACAATTGTCTAGGTCAATATGTTTATTGAAATTGATAAATCGTATAACATTTGATTTTTTCTTTGGTTCAAATTTATTCCCATTCTTGTTGTATTGTGCAACAAATTCTGCAAGACATATGTCATAAATATGTGGAGGGCATTTTACATATTTGTCTATTAAAGATTTACAAATAACATTTTCCGATTCATCTGGTTCATTGACTATATGTTTGACCGATTTCAAAATAAAAGTGCGATCATTATCAGGTCTTGTATCAATGAAAACACATTTCCTTGAGCTATAATTGAGTGGGAGGGATAAGGTAATGTGAGCAGCTTGTTGTGAAGACATTTGTTGTAAATTGAGTAACGCATTTCTGAGTTTGGTTATCATCTTTATCGCATCAATATTGTTATGTTGGTGGTCTTTACGTATCCTTTTAAATGCATGTGTCATTGATTTGTCAACCTTTGTCATGTAAGAGCTACAATACATTGATGCTGCATATGCATTAAGAACAAATTGGGCATCTGTATTTGCTTTCCGTAGCTGTGGAATTTGTTTTGCAAAACAATTGTTCCATATTTGTGATGGTTTTCTTTGTAACAATAGTGTAGGCCTATGGAGTGTTGATCTTATAGCTATGATATACTTTTCCTCATTTATATCCATTTGATCTAGGAACATTTGAAAAGAGAAGGATGTTTCATATGTTGCTTTTTGCAAGTTTGAAAAGATAATGTTTGCAATTGAAATTATATCTTCATTCTTGTCTACTAGTGGTTTGAGTATTATAGTTTTGTTCATTGGTGGTAATGGGAAATTGTATTTGCATGTGGCTATTTTTGTTTTCCTACATTGCTTTGTATGATGATGCTTGTTTAATATAGCTAAATGAGGTTGTAGGTGCTCTGTGCTACATGTTATGTACTTGTCAACAAAGTTTATAATATTTGCATTGCTATCTTTGCCATAGGTAGGTGCATTTTGTATCCATAGAAGAAAGTGTTCATGTTCATTTCCACGATTTTGGAATTCAGTTACAGAGAAATAGTCTAAGACATTTCCAAAGAAAGAATCATCTCTAAATATTAATCTTTTGAATGCATTTATTCTATGTCTATAGTAGCGTGCACAAGTAATTGGATCATTTTTTATGAGATTGAATTTATGATTTTTATTTTGGCTATAAGTTTCTTGTTGTTCTAATCTTGATTGATGTGAACTATGTAATTGTTCAAGTGTATTAGTTAGAGGATCCCAATTTTGTTCGGCACTGGAAAATGTAACAAAAAAAGTAGGTGGTCCTAGTTGTTGCATCATTGCAAATACATTCTTTTTAAGTTGTTGCAAATAATCAGGAGATGTTCTTATCCTTTTGAAATCAATATAGCCAATATCTGATTTGAGTATCCTCTCTAGGTTAGGTTTGTCTTTGACATCTTTAGCTAGTAGCTTTCTTCCTTTTAGTTGACCTTTACGAATTCTTATCCACATTGTAGACATAACTTGATTTATGAGTATTTTAATGGTCTTGAAGAATAAATTTGTTATGTGGTAGGCAAATTGTATATTTGAATGTAGCAACTCCCATTGTGCTATTTTTTGGTAAGTGAATTTTGTGACAATGTCATCATCATGTGGATTGCCAAAAAATAGTGTAGGAAAATTCATCTCTTTAGAATACTTATCTTTAAAGATTCCAATTGGAGAGTTCTCTTGTGCAGGTGCTATTTCTATAATTTTGTCCTGCATTTTATGTATAGATCTAGATTCAGTGAATCCATGGATTAAAGAATCAGAGGGATATTGGTTTTCTGTGTCATCTTCTGATTCACTTTCTATTGTAATTTGTTCATTGCTATTTTCATTTTGATTGGTGATTCGAAATGCTTCTTGCCAATCTTTTCTTATTTCAACTTTTTCGATTTGGTAAAGCATTGTTTTGCTTAACTGGGTCAGGGCATGCATGATAGTAGTTGGTCATACCATTCCTTTTTGGAATACATTTTTATATTCCAATCGTCTCTTAAGAGAAACAACAATTGTTGATGTTTCATCAATGGATTGTGGTAGTGCTTTTTGTATAATGTTCATGTTGACTGGAACATTGATAATGGAGCCAGTTAATCCTATTTGAGATCTTTTGTATCCTAGTTCCCAAATTTGACCAAATGCAATTCTAAGTGAGACAAGTCATTCTTCTAGTTGCGATAGAGATTGTACATATTTTAGTGGTTTGTTTATTCGAATATTATGTGGTGTTGCATATTTAGGAAGTGTGGATTGTTTCAATGATGCAAGACATTTTTGACAAATCAAATTTTCCAATATTTGATCACTAGATTGTGTCAATTTGTAGTAGGTTTGTTTGTCTTTGTCTTTGAAAATCCTAATGTCTTTGTTGAAATACAACATTTGACAAGTTGCACATGCATTTTTTGGTGTATCTTGGATTGTTTTTTCAAATATTTCTATTGGTGAGAGTGATTTCTTTTCTTTTGATGTTTTAGATGTCAGTAAGTGGGTGTTGCGTATTTGCTTCTTGATTTTGCGAAGTGAAGTATTATTGAAGTTTTCTTGCTTTTTCCTTTTCGCAGGTTTTAATATTTGGTCTTCATTATTATTTGTTATGATTTTTTTATTTTGTGGGATTGTTGTGGGTGGTTGGAAGTTTAGATTATGTGTTTGGTATGGTAGAAGCAGCTCAAAATGTCCACTTTGAGGAGGTGCATCATGGAAAAGAATGGAGTATGAAGCTACATCCATTGATTCATTGAAGTGCAAGTACTTTTTACCTGTTGTCATTGACCAGATACATATTTGTATCTTTAGCCATTTGGATAGCCAAAGAATATGATATATATCCCCCCATAGTCCAATATGTTTATCAATTGTACTTGGTTTTGCTGATAATCGCATTCTATGCAGGTATGTTTGAGGATCATGTACGTTATGTAAATCACGTAGAGCTTGAGGATTCAAGTCACGATGGTATGATATAATTGCCTCCTTGTCACCTTGTTGAAGGCAGGTTAAGAAGTAATCAATGGTTCCATTTCGTAGCTGGATTGATGTGTACTTAAAGTTGAGCAAGAGTTCTAAAGAGTCAAACAAGCAGTCTCCAACATTGTAAGTAAAATAGTTCATTCTGAATAGCCCTTCATTTTTAAGTGTAATGTCAATGTTGGAAACTTGAGTTTGGCCTTTGAATTGATAATTATCTACATCTATCATTTGTATTTTTTCCATGTGGGATAGTTGTCTTCTTCTTTTTTTGTGTTGAACATGTTTACTATTTTGATTGTCAGTATTATTTCTAATTAGTTGTTTGAGTTGATGAAGTTTTGTTGATGCTTGGTAGTTGAAAGATTTCCTTTGTGTACTTAGAAGTGGCTCGAAGTGTCCATTGCAAGGATTTGCATCATGGAATAGAATGGAGTATGACTCTCCAAGGGCTGATTTGTTGAATTGCAAATATTTTTTTCCTATTGTCATTGACTAGAGACATATTTGTATATCTAGCCATTTTGATAGCGATTGGATACAAAATACATCTCCCCATAGTCCAATTTCTTTGTTATTTGAACTTGGGTTTGCAGATAATCGCATTCTTTGAAAATATGTTGTACGATCATGGACTGCATGCAATTGGGCTAGATTATTTGGATCCAATTCGTAGTTGTAGGAATTTGTTGCTTCTTTTTCATTTTTTGCATGACAACTCGAGAAATAATCAATACATCCATTGCGTAGTTGGATTGATGTGTAAAGGTAGTTGAGTAGTAGTTCTAGTGTGTCAAATAAATAGTCTCCTACATTGTACTTAAATGTCTTCACTCTGTGTAGTCCTTCGGTTTTTAATGCAATATCAATATTGATAGGTTGAGTTTCACTTTTGAAATGGTAATTGTCTACATCTATAACTTGTTCTTTTTCCATTTGTATTAATAGCTTTTATCTTTTCCTTGTTTCACTTTCTATAGTTTTATATTTTTTTTGTTAGTTATTTTGCTCTTCCCCTTCTGCATCAAAGAATTCCCAAACGTCATTACAGTATATTTAAATTTATAGTTATTATAAATTTTTATTCTTATGTTGTTAAATTCTAATAGTCTGGAAAAGTATGGATACTTGTAGTACCTAAGACTATTGACATAAATCTAAGTTGGAGAAGAATTAAAAATAAATGCATACATTTCTATAAAAAGTATCAAGAAATTCAAATTTTTATAAGGACATAAAATATTAACTAAAATGATCTTCGATTTTAAATTTTTAGGAAGGAAAACATTGCATTTGAAAACTTGAAAATGAGCTACATAATTTTGCATACATTTGGAAGCTTAATATTTGTAAACATGAATATTGAAGCAAATTTGAACATAAGAAATTAGAAAAATACAATGATCAAATTAGAAAACTATTTGTAGTCAATTGCTTTGTTAATCTAAGTTTTGTTTTTTCAATTCTAATTTCAAATAGAAAATGATCTCTAGAGAATTATACATATTTCCAAAGTTTTCAAAATTCTATGGAATTTTGCATCTTTGTACAGATTCAAGAACTAAAACAAGGAGATCATTGTTGCAGATTTATGCATAGTTTTTGCATGGAATTCTATCAACAAATTTATGCTTTCCTCCATGCGTTGAAGTCTACTTTGTAGTTTCTACACTTCCATTGCGGTTTGTGAACAAATCTCATAGTGGATCAGTTGTTCTATGCCAATGGAATTAACAGGTTCCTTGGTGACACAACAATAACCATTGTGAATGTTCTTCTTCATTTTCTTAGTATCCACACAAGGATGCTGAAGGACATGGTCAATGCTTGATTTGAGTTCAATTTTGTTTTTCTGGGTTGAAACGCCAACGGATTCAAACATTGGAGATTGCTTGGGAAAACTATGAATAGTTTTTGTAGCATCTACAGAATTTGCAACACAAGATTTTAATTAGTAAGAATTAATTTCAATAGGAATAACACAATAGCTGAATATCCAATGAGATAATCTATTATTTCATACTATTATTGTATAATATTGCAATGAATAGGGATATGATATAAAAATATGGTTTTAAGAATCATACCCTTCATATGGTTCATGTAAAGAGATTGACATTTTGTGCCTATCAAGTTGTGAATTTTTGCAATAGCCACTTGAGATGTACCACCATTCTATTGGTTGTCTTCAATAGCACTAGTGTAATGTGGATTTGGACAATATTTACATATTACTTCATCCAATAAACATGTACTTGCATGAACAACATCTATTGCTACTTGTTTGCCTTTTAAATTCTGTGTCATATGTGTTGAATTACTACACATATAATCTGATGGTGGATGCTGCATTAATTTGGAAGATTGAATGGAAAGTTGATTTTCTTTGGTTGTAGAGTCCACTTTATAAGATGACAAGAAATCAGCTATAGAGAATTTCCATGGATTTGGAATGGTATAGGTAGAATTTGTAGTTTCCTTAGTTGCTTCCATGGACGTAGCAGTTGTTTGATAGGCTTTTGCAGTCCCTTCAACTGTATCAAATGTTCGAAGCTATTGGCATTTCCTAAATCAAGGCTCCATAATTTATGCTGCAAAACAACTCGATGGGCATCTCCTCACACCTGAATATTTGTTTTTCTTTCTATGGTACTTGAATTCCTTTCGATTCAATACTACTTTTTCAATTGCCTCGATTATTTTTGCAAGTTCTTCAAAACTTGATTGCCTTGGCAATGTGTCCATTTATTCTTTGCATTGTCTACTTCTATTGAAGAATCTGATCAGGACACATTAAGCTTAACTTTTTTGTGTCTCTAGTTTCTTGAGTTTAGAATTGGATGGTAATTACTTATATTGTGGATGGAAAGGATTTGCCAAGAATCTATGCAAAAAACTAGAAGAAGACTACTACATTGCATAGCAGCAATATAAGAAATAGAGGGGTATCTTTGACTAGGATGAGCAACAATATCAATAGCAACATTTCGACAAGTAGATACAATATAGGAGCAGCCATTGCTTGGTACGGTAGACTAGTATGCCATTTATAAATGTTTTAGCATGGACAAAGCATTTGTAAATAGTTTGGGTTTGGTGCACGTGGTCCAAAATCGATGAAGCTATGACTTTGATCTCCTGTAAAAGATATAGTGTACCATATTAAGTAATGTACTATTTGAATAAAAAGTATTCAATTTAAGATAAATAATAACTATCAGGCTTATCTTAGTAGAAGATAAATCCTACATAGTTAGTAACAAATTATAAAGAAGTATATGTATAAGAAAAAGAGAGAAGCGTTTTCTTACAAGCATGGTTGAATTGTTAGGACTAGGAACAAATCATGTATTGAAAACTTGTAGAAGTATAATATCTGAACATTTTGAACAATGGGAAACCGACCCTCTAGAATTCTTTTATAAATTCTCCAAAGATTTTATCAAATCTACTGAATTTTTCCTTAATATATAATATAATATATATTTTAAAGTAGATTTTATTTTGGCAGTGAATTATGTGTATTATATTTATATTCTATAATATATGTTGTTAAATAAGAAATATTATATAATATATACTTAATATATAATATAGAATTTTGCATATAATATTTTTGAAAACATTAAATTATAGTTATATAGTTGAAAAATGTAGTAAAATAACAATTACTATTATTATATAAAATATTAATTAGAATTATATAGTTGAAGAATGTAATAAAATAACAATAATAATAACTAATAAATATTTTTGAATACTTTTCCATATTATGTTTAAAGTTTCAATGTATTATAATGTTTTGTTATAAGATACGTGTAAACGAAAAAATAGTTTTAAGTATATAGATAAAAAAAATATAACTTGAAAATCTAAATTTGAACTAAATAAACAAACATTAGCATTTCGATGTCATTACATATGACTCTACAAATATAGTGGAAAGTTGAGGTGTAGAGTTTTTTTTCGCTGGAGAGCTGAGGGTACAGGTGGAGGACGCATAAAAAATAAATATATGGGACCTGCTTTGCATAGTGTTTACCCTCCATGTTTCAGATTCACATTTAATTCCACTGCATTTCAATGAATTTGTGTCACATGGACTGTGAATATGCGTCATTTGCTTTGATTTCACGTCATATCAATGCATTTGATTTAATTTCGAGAATAAATGCTTGTCTCTGTATCAGAGTATTAACATATTTCATGCAGTGTACATTAATGACGTTAATTAAAAATCAGTTCCGTTTAATTATAGGTGCATTGCAAGACCGAGAAGCATTTGATCACTGTGTATTTCCTGATGGCACTGAGCACTATGATTTAGCAAAATTTCTGCCATGACTCAGTGGTAAGAAGAGACAATCCCAAGCAGCACACTCGAATTAGGACGGTCTTGCATTGTCAACGAATCCTAATGCGGATTCGAAGGTATACAATTTTTCGACGATATACGTAGAAGCTATTTAATTCTGACGAGTGCAAAATATTTCCTGGCTTGAGACAAATTTACCCAAAATAAGAGTTTATCGGCTTAAAATTACAGTGAAGAGGAGAGGTGAAGGCGAGGCATGGCTGCTGCTCAAAAGCTGTGCATGCCTTCTGCATTTTGTTTGCAACAATCGCGGTCTTATTCACTTTGCAGAAGATGAACAACTGTGAGCACTTCAGCCGTGCGAGCGAGAAAGGCAGTATGCCTTTCTTTTCGGCCTCGACCCGCTTTGATATTGATGCATCTCCGTTCAGCGTAAGCATCCTTTTTCCTTCTCTTAGTTCACCGCATTTCATTGCCACTTGTAAGGATAGAGGCTCTATTGTAATTGTGCAGAAACCCATAATGGGCGTCTGTGGACGAAATTCCAACGTAGGTTAATTGAGTCACCTCTCTCTTTTCTTTTCAGTTTAGGTGGCAGGACACCTTGAATCTCTGTGTGTTATGGGAGCTTTAGGGGTGTTTATGTTGAAGACCCTAGTTTGGTAATTAGGATTGTTTGAGAGAAAATGTTTTTTATTTTTTTTTTCCCCCTACAAATGAGTTTCGCTTCGTCCGAAAGCTATGGCACAATTTTTTTCTTGATAAGTGTAAAAATTAGATAACCTGTTTATAGTATATGAGATTTAGAGCACAAAATCTGGGTGAGAGCCTTTATAAGACGACTTGTAGTTTTAATCATTCCACAACTCAAATGGGTCCATAGCTGAGATTCTCTTAGGCTACTATAAATGTGTGTTTTCAATCTTTTTATTGTAAATGATTATTGTAATTCTATTTTGCCACTCTGCGATCTGTAAATGTTTGTTAAAAACCTTTTTTTATTATAAATGTGTGTTTTCAATCTTTTTATTGTAAATGTTTATTGTAATTCTATTTTGCCTCTCTGCGATTTTATTATTGACAAAAGTTCTTGATAAATTTGGCATATGAAATGACTGATGCACAGGTCCCAGAAGCATGCATTTGAATTCCAGCCACTTCCGAATCCCTAACGTTTTGTTTGTCATCAAAATGTATTTAAAATCAAGGGATTTTTTACTAAATTTTATTCTGCTATTACATTTCCAAGATCATTCAACTAAATATAGTGATTCTTGGTTAACGTTTATGTTTGCATACATACAAAGAGCACTGCCTTCTTTGCTAGGATCAAACAATTTAAAATCTGGCGCATATATGCCAAAGAATTCATGGGCCACTTGTATGGGATCTGCTGAGAAAATATGCAAAGCTCATGAGACCACATATTGAAATAAGCTCCTAAATTCTCTTGGCATACCAAGCAAAAAATTTACCTGGCCCCCTTACATGGGACCACTGGGTTATTGTGCCAAAGTAAATCCTGCCCTACCCTTCAATGGTTTCAAACTTTCAAGCATGCCCTATCACCTCGAGAGAAAGGAAATACAAATCATTTATTTATTGTCGTCGTCATAATATTTCTTGAAATCAGATTAGATGAGGCAACCCGAATGGTAAATTAACCCCCTTGCAGGACAGGGCATCAAGCCCTGTCCCAAGAATATAATCAGTCTAGCTAAACTGTGTATACCATTTACTGGAACGTTATTTGAGGGTTGTGATCAATGGTAGTCACTAGTGACTTGGATATCATTGATCGCAGGTTCAAGTCACACTAATGATAGTGTGGCTCCTCAATAAACCTGATATCACCCAAAAAGCTTGCTACAATATAAAACATTTATTAGAATGTGAGGTAAACAAGCACATAGATTAAATCAAAATATTGCGCTAGGCTTATAATTCCCACAATTTGCTCTGATAAAATGGCATAGGAAAGAAAGGGTTAGAGATAAACTTGATCCTCTTTAGGCAATAATCTTCAAACTTGCACTCTACATATCTCACATTATTAAAAATTGCTCGCATATCTCCTAATCCAATTTGGAAACAGAAAAATCTGGTGTTCTTAATATTTGGGTGTGTAGAGAAGACGTAATATAGTAGCAATTGGCCTAAAAACTGCTGGTATGAATATTAATCCTACTTAGGTTTCTCTAGTTTGCAACTTTATGGGGTTATGTATCATTTTACGGCTTTACATTGTAATTTTCTTTAGTTTATATGACAGAAGTAGCTGTATTCAGAAACTATTTGAATTAGAGCGATTAGTGAACTATTGAAATGAAGGTTTTTCAAACGCTTAAGAAAAAATATGAAGTCTGCAGAGCTCCCAATTGAGCATTCCAGGTACCCAAATATTAAAATCCCACAAATCATATATGCACACTGCATTGGAAATTCTGTTTATAGAATTTACACTTCTTTTGTTCTCTAAAATTATAGACGTTGATCTCTGATGTTCACACTGGAACTCCTAAAATTGATATTAATTCATTTTTTTCCCTTTATCCAGCTCATAAATCTGATTAGTTGAGGTTTAATGATTAATCAGAAAATGATATTTTATGTATATTTGAAAATCCCTCTTCAAATTTACATGGCAATCCCATTCTGCATTTTCCAAGATTATCTTGTAGTTATTTTTTTGTCTTTTTAGTTTTGATTTTATGATGTTACTTCTAATACTCTGATATTTAATGCTTTTCTTTTCAGGAGATATGCACATTTTTGTCAATGCAATCAGTCAATGTAATCAATGTCATAAGTATAACTAACCTGCGTCTATGGCATTTCTTGCGGCACTGCGAAAATCTGCAATAATATGTGGAATTTCCTGTGTTTTTAAGGCCTGAGGAATAGATACCTTTGCCACATCTTTAATTTCCCAGTCACAATTTTAAATCCCATTGACTGATTACATTGACAAAATGATAAATTTCTTGTTTAAATTTTAATCCCTGACCAGAGAGACGATCATAAGTTATAATTATATTGGAGATGCAGATTATCAGCTGATGGCCACCCTCCAATTTCACCCTCAGACAAAAGGATTTAAATTTATAGACTGAATCCACTTACATTCAATACTGTATGCATTGAATTTGTTCAAATGTAATTTGAATTTGCAGTTGTGGAAAGCAACAACCTTGAAGAATCACATTTCGAAGATGATCAACGGTGAGTTGTACTCTTAAGCTAGTCAGTTTGGTACTTTCTCATCTAATCAATATTTTGTATGTTTCTACTTGTTCTTTTACAGTTTATTGCGCCATATTATAAAATTATCTATTTAGTATTTCTAATTTTGTTTTTAGAATATTACATCTTCTATAGTTAAATTGTTTAGAAATATAGTTTTCTATTTATAAATTATATAGAACGCTTGAATAGAGGCAGATGTACATAGTCCAAAACGAAGAAA
>CM021103.1:31941731-32268230 GCA_007115665.2 Sequoiadendron giganteum | reverse complement strand
GATCATTCAACTAAATATAGTGATTCTTGGTTAACGTTTATGTTTGCATACACAAAGAGCACTACCTTCTTTGCTAGGATCAAACAATTTAAAATCTGGCGCATATATGCCAAAGAATTCATGGGCCACTTGTATGGGATCTGCTGAGAAAATATGCAAAGCTCATGAGACCACATATTGAAATAAGCTCCTAAATTCTCTTGGCATACCAAGCAAAAAATTTACCTGGCCCCCTTACATGGGACCACTGGGTTATTGTGCCAAAGTAAATCCTGCCCTACCCTTCAATGGTTTCAAACTTTCAAGCATGCCCTATCACCTCGAGAGAAAGGAAATACAAATCATTTATTTATTGTCGTCGTCATAATATTTCTTGAAATCAGATTAGATGAGGCAACCCGAATGGTAAATTAACCCCCTTGCAGGACAGGGCATCAAGCCCTGTCCCAAGAATATAATCAGTCTAGCTAAACTGTGTATACCATTTACTGGAACGTTATTTGAGGGTTGTGATCAATGGTAGTCACTAGTGACTTGGATATCATTGATCGCAGGTTCAAGTCACACTAATGATAGTGTGGCTCCTCAATAAACCTGATATCACCCAAAAAGCTTGCTACAATATAAAACATTTATTAGAATGTGAGGTAAACAAGCACATAGATTAAATCAAAATATTGCGCTAGGCTTATAATTCCCACAATTTGCTCTGATAAAATGGCATAGGAAAGAAAGGGTTAGAGATAAACTTGATCCTCTTTAGGCAATAATCTTCAAACTTGCACTCTACATATCTCACATTATTAAAAATTGCTCGCATATCTCCTAATCCAATTTGGAAACAGAAAAATCTGGTGTTCTTAATATTTGGGTGTGTAGAGAAGACGTAATATAGTAGCAATTGGCCTAAAAACTGCTGGTATGAATATTAATCCTACTTAGGTTTCTCTAGTTTGCAACTTTATGGGGTTATGTATCATTTTACGGCTTTACATTGTAATTTTCTTTAGTTTATATGACAGAAGTAGCTGTATTCAGAAACTATTTGAATTAGAGCGATTAGTGAACTATTGAAATGAAGGTTTTTCAAACGCTTAAGAAAAAATATGAAGTCTGCAGAGCTCCCAATTGAGCATTCCAGGTACCCAAATATTAAAATCCCACAAATCATATATGCACACTGCATTGGAAATTCTGTTTATAGAATTTACACTTCTTTTGTTCTCTAAAATTATAGACGTTGATCTCTGATGTTCACACTGGAACTCCTAAAATTGATATTAATTCATTTTTTTCCCTTTATCCAGCTCATAAATCTGATTAGTTGAGGTTTAATGATTAATCAGAAAATGATATTTTATGTATATTTGAAAATCCCTCTTCAAATTTACATGGCAATCCCATTCTGCATTTTCCAAGATTATCTTGTAGTTATTTTTTTGTCTTTTTAGTTTTGATTTTATGATGTTACTTCTAATACTCTGATATTTAATGCTTTTCTTTTCAGGAGATATGCACATTTTTGTCAATGCAATCAGTCAATGTAATCAATGTCATAAGTATAACTAACCTGCGTCTATGGCATTTCTTGCGGCACTGCGAAAATCTGCAATAATATGTGGAATTTCCTGTGTTTTTAAGGCCTGAGGAATAGATACCTTTGCCACATCTTTAATTTCCCAGTCACAATTTTAAATCCCATTGACTGATTACATTGACAAAATGATAAATTTCTTGTTTAAATTTTAATCCCTGACCAGAGAGACGATCATAAGTTATAATTATATTGGAGATGCAGATTATCAGCTGATGGCCACCCTCCAATTTCACCCTCAGACAAAAGGATTTAAATTTATAGACTGAATCCACTTACATTCAATACTGTATGCATTGAATTTGTTCAAATGTAATTTGAATTTGCAGTTGTGGAAAGCAACAACCTTGAAGAATCACATTTCGAAGATGATCAACGGTGAGTTGTACTCTTAAGCTAGTCAGTTTGGTACTTTCTCATCTAATCAATATTTTGTATGTTTCTACTTGTTCTTTTACAGTTTATTGCGCCATATTATAAAATTATCTATTTAGTATTTCTAATTTTGTTTTTAGAATATTACATCTTCTATAGTTAAATTGTTTAGAAATATAGTTTTCTATTTATAAATTATATAGAACGCTTGAATAGAGGCAGATGTACATAGTCCAAAACGAAGAAACAAACTTAAAAAAAAAAACATTGGCTCATTCATTCTTGTTTACTACCCACGTGAAAGATATTTCAGTAAGTGATACATACCTATTTATCAACGAAGCAAGGATTTGTAATATGTATTTCCTATGTATGCACAACCTGTAAGTCTAAGTGGTCCTTTGAACAGCTCAATCTGTAAATTAGGGACAAAATTCTTTGTTTTAGCAAGTTAATTACTCAATAAATCTATGAAATATTTTAGCAAGCTAAGGAGAACACTGTGCACCTAGAATAGGAAACTTAATCATGGGACTCCAGACAAAGGAAGCAACCCTTACCAATGAAGGTATTAGTAGTAATTCCTTGCCCAGTTAATCCTTCCAATGCACTCTGTATTTGTCTTCTGAAAGCCCTACCATTAACAGTCATATAAGAAAGTTCATAAAACAGGAAAACAAAATATAAACTTCAAGAAAAGAAAGTGATTAGTCTCGAAAACAATTAGAAACTTGAAGAAAACAAAGTGCTTTGTCATGCCCATTTTATGGCTAGAGAAAAACATAGCAGAGTAAGTCATACATACCTATTTATGACGAAAGCAAGGAATTGTAATACTTTTGACGTATGTGTGCACAACCTTAAAGCCTAACTGCTCAAAAATGCAAAACATGTCCTATGTATGCACAGCCTTCAAGCCTGAGTGCTCGAAAATGAAAAAGTTGTCTTATGTGTGAACAACCTTCAAGGAAAACTGCACTGAAATGCAAAAGCTGTAAAATACAAGCAAATTTTATTCATTTTGCAAATTAATCAGAACCAAACAATAAAAATAAGAGTTGAGACAATTTTACCTAATGTCTCCAACACTTTGCTACACTCTTTGTTTATTTGTTTTTTCCCCTTGGTTTGTACCCACGAATTTGGCTTTTAATTTTATGTGAGAAATGAAGAACCTGTTTCAATTGCACAATGCACAAATAAACTTTTTTGCAGGTAAAACAGTTTTTTTACAAGGAAAACAACCGTACAAAATTGCAGGGAAGAAATCACATGCGAAAAACCAGCACAATCTTCTTGTTAAGAATGAACTCCTGACAAAATTGCAGAAGACAAAGGTACGTAGAATGGATACTATATACACTTTCAATTTTCTCAAAATGCTCTATTTGTGTAGGTAAAATAGTTTTTTTACAAGAAAAACAACTGTACAAAATTGCAGGGAAGGAATCACATGAAAAAAAAGGACAATCTTCTTGTTAAGCATGAACTCCTGACAAAATTGCAGAAGACAAAGCTATGTAGAATGGATACTATGCACACCTTCAATCTTCTCAGAATGCTCTCCAGTGTTGTGAAAATGCCCTTCGGTCTTTTGAGAGTGCTTTCTGACTTTAGAAATTGTTAGCTATCAAATTATTGACACAAACTTTATATTTATTATTTCATTGTACAACAGATAAGATTTCATAGATTGTTCTTTATAGTCAAACATTTAGTTATAGCAATGTCATTTCTGATGCAATTGTTCACTGCATTTAGACTTTCTTTGCCTGCCACGCACTACCATTGTTAATGCTTGTACTTGCACAATCTCGAGACGTATCTCTTTAGAGCGCCCATTGTGGTATAAAAAATTATAGAAAATGGAGTTTGTAAATACTTTATAAATTTAACATTTAATGTGCAGAGGCCAAATTTCACTGATAGTTTACTGTTACATTTATTGTAGTGTGTACATTTCACTTTAATATTCATTGCAAACTAGTAAACATCAAATCTATATTTTTTGCAAATGTAACTCTTAATAAAATAATTGAAGGAAAGTATTAAAAAAATGCATCTATTCTCTTGTTTTTTACTCACATTTATTTATTGCAGTTTGAAAATGTCTCCACGAATTAAATGCCCTCCAAAGTAGTTTCATTCAAAATACAAAATACTTTAAAAAAAAAATCACAATTATTTGTATGACTGTTTCCCAAGTAAACCAATCGAAATGCAAAAAAATAAAATTTCAATATTAATAAATAGTCCAAATAAAATTGAACTATAGAAACAAAATTTCATTACATTAAATACAATGATATGATTGGATAACAAGTCATTGTCAGAGAAGAAAATTACACTCGACCGAATGCTAAAGATTTCTGCCTTCGGCAGAAACTAAAAAATAATGAATCGTATCAGATTCTGAGCATCTATATAGACGTTGACAAAGAGTTGGTGCCTTAGTAGCACTTCCTTAGAACCCCGTCCATGTACTCCAGCACAAAATGGATCTCTTCGCCCTTGTTAAATGCTACGGGATATTAATTGTTGCATGTCTGTGTCAAACTTTAAAATGGTCAGAATTTTAATTATTGCAGTGGTGAAATAGGTGACTGACCATTTCATTTATTCACCCTTTCTTTTTTAGGCGACTGTTTCAAATGCATGTTGAACATTTCATTTTTCCCATGCAACAACACAGACCACTATTCTTACCATGCATTCAACTGTCATATGCATGCCAATTTCAACGTGAATCGTTTTCGTTTACACAGATCGTTGGCTGTCACTGTAGGAAGCCTCTCGACTTAAATAGCAGATGCTTGCTGTACAAAAGGATTACATAAATCAGAGGTGCCATGCAGTCTGCTGATAGATTTCATTGACGGGGACTTCATCCATGTGTCATTTTCTAAAAAATCTTCTGCATGCACGCTTTGTTAGCATTTCTCCACTCTTTCCCTAATGTAAAAATAGCAGATGCTTGCACACATACCTACTGACATCATTCTGTCTTACGTTGTATACTTTGTGTCTATATATCTCTGACGTTTACGTTGTCTCTACTTGTGTGTATATATAGCACCCCTTGTTTCCATTTCGTTTGCAGGAAAAATGGCAGAGGAGAATTTGCATGCTTGCAGCCCTCTCCGCAAGAGGCCAAGAGATCAGGAAGAAGAAACACAAGATTAAATCAACAATAAGAATGTTGATTTGGATATAGCGCCCGAAGCCAAGTGGACTTGCAGCGGGCCTGCACAGGACGCGAATACCATGGGACTACTTGACTATATCGATAAAATGGATGAGGAGAATTTCCATGCTTGCAGCCCTCTCCGCAAGAGACCAAGAGATACCGAGGCCAAGCGTACTGTCAGCGGGCCTGCGCAGGACGCAAATATCACAGCACTGCTCGACTATATCGATAAAATGGGCGGCTATAATGAGGAGAAGCGAGTCGTTACGAATTCAGTGGAAGATGAAATGAGTCTGAATGAATTCAACTACAATCTCCTTTTGGCTTCTGCAGATCAGCTTCGCATGAATTACCTTGATTTCTACGACGAGTATTTGATAGGCGTTTATTTTGGTACCAATTATGGTCTTATCCATGACTACACGGAGGTCCCATTGAGCTTATGGGAGGACGATACTTGGTAGGTGAAGGATTTCGATATTAATCGGATGTAAGTAAATAAATAAATGTTAGAGAAATCAATCCAAAAAGGAGGGGAGAGCCCAGCCTCCAGGGGTTGTTTGTATTCGGGGAGAGTGGTGGCCCCTAGGGGTGTAGATTCATTCCAAGCTTTTCGGAACGAATCTGTACGCTCACTAAACCAGCCATCTGAGCCGATTTATATAATTCCAAAACGGAATCTCTAAGAAGAAAGAGGCGGGGATAAAGGTGTACTGTTGTTCATTTATATCGACAACCTCGAATTCCCTGATGAGCAGTACTTGTTTAAGACGAACGTGTATCTCTTATTATAATAGAATAAGGTGTTAAAATGAATTTTTTTAACTCTCTTATTGAAGGTTTCAATGAAGTTACTTTGCACTCCATTTTGGCTAAATGACTTGTTCTTAAAATTAGGAAAAACACAGAGAGTGTCGTTCTCAAAGTCTTCATAGCTTTTTTTTCTACAGAAATCAAGTTCCTTGAAATATCTTTGGCTTTGAAGAAATTCTTTGAAACCCTTTCGACATCAAAAAAGTATTTGGGACCACATTGGTTCTCAATGAAGGCATAAAGTCACCATTGTTCCATTTAAAAAAAAATGAGGATCTTAAGAACCTTTTTAGCTCCTAAAGGCATTGGGGAGAGAATCACCTATAATCACGTTTTCGAGTCTTTTTTTTTTATCTAACAAGGAAGGAAATGGCAGACCTTGTGGTTGGCAACTTGGAAGCATACTTTTCAAAGAAGCCATTGTTAACCGTAGTAGAATGAAGAGCTAGAGACTGTAAAGACCACTTGATGGTGAGTTTTATATCAGTGTATTCAAACACAGATTTATGTAACCCTGCAGTTGTTTAAAATGTTGTATTTAAACAAATGCAATAGAGGATTCCTCAAATCTTCTACTTTGAACTCGTTTGACATCTTATATCTCATGTCTAGCCTTTTATATATTCACTATTGAACATACTTTTGCAGAAGATGTTTACATAATTCTCTCAAATGATATATGCAACCTAGAGTCTAAAACGGTATAGAAGTGTAGAAGAGAGAAAGCAATGGTAATTTAAATTGTATTAAAATCAATGCAGTATATTTAAACAGTAATCCATCATAAATATGCATTTTGTGATGCTAGTATTGCAGCTGCCATTAGAAAGCTTGAGATATCACATGTTAGACTGCTGAAACACTATCTGTTTGTCCCAAAATTCACTCGATCTAGCTGACCACTTGAGGGTGACACAAATATTTGATCGGGAGCTGTAACACAGTAGATTGTGGGGATAGAAACTTTATAAGGGCAGAACCTTCTATGCATTTAATTTATGATTCAAAACTCCACTGGAAGGATGTCTTTGAACATTTTGAACTAATGATATTTTAATGTGGTCTTGTCCTATGGCTAGTCATTTCCTGTTGTAAAGATCAATACTATATATAGCAGGTTAGATGATTTTGTATAGTAAGAAAGTTCCCAGTCATGCGAAGCTAAGAACAAATAGTAATTGCACAACAATGTTTGAGCATTGAGTTCGCCCAAGGAAATATCAAAATCAAACTTGTAACATAATCTTGTCCTTGGAAAGGGACAGATATGACATACCCTGCCCAAAAACAAAAAATGGTTTCCAAGTGAGCTCTTACTTTTGAAGATACAAATGATGAATTATAGATTATTGCTAAAGGACACTGATATAAAATCTGAAAGGAATTATAGAATTCATAGCATTCATGTTCTAAATGTTTGCAGAAATTATCTCATCGTTGGATACATGATTTATCTTGAATATTAAAATCGTTCTTTCATCAAGCTAGTTGATTGGTAGTTGCTTATCCTTGATTAAGTAAATTTTAATCTTAAAAGGGAATCATTTAATAACCAAAAAATCACAATTCTTGGAAGTGCTAGATGATGATCCCTTCAACTTTGATGATATATCCATTTAGATTTTGAAGACTACGCTGCACAAATTTAAGAAATTATCACCACTCTCACTAAAAGTTTTGCCAATCACGAAGTTGGCCTTTGCATGCAAGCCCAAGAGTTCATGTGTTACCATCTATCCCTCTTTAGTAATGTGTTAACATTTTACTGTATTGTAGACTTAGGAAATTGTCTACTTTTTAGTTTCTACTTTATTTTCTTAGCATATTTTAGAATTCATTTAGCTGATTCCTTAGCCTAAAAAATTCTTTGTCAAGGTACTATATCGAATCAACCTTGATCAGTGTTTATTTTTAATCAATTCTTAAACTTTTTGAAGATTTTTGTCTACCTAGATGCCAATGCAATCGGTACTATCTACAAGTGCTGAAGTGGTTTGAAATGATCAAAGCTAATTTGGTGGCATTTTTGCATTTTTGAAATAGCTACAAGTGCGAGTTTCATAAATATGCTATTTCAAACCTCATTATACACACTTTCTAGCAATTTTTACATTTCTATCTTGCATTCAAATTCTGGTTTTCATATTTTCCCTTCCTATGAGTAACTAGTTTTTCTTGTTTTGACCAAGCTTTGAAAATCTTGACAGGTTATTACAGGGTACTTACTTGCTGGGTCTATTATTGGACCAGGTGGTTTGAGCTTTGTAAGTGAAATGGTACAGGTAAGCTGTAAGTCTTATACTGCAGCTTAATTATTCATAATAAAATATTCACATTAATGACATTGAAGAACCAATCACCTCCAGAGAATACACAGTAAAAGAGACTTGAGCTATCCTTTAATTTAGTTCAGGCCTTGGATTTGAGCATGAAAAGGTTAACCAAAGAGGCTATTATTTTATCTGTATATGTGTAGCACATTTCTAGAAGTGATTTGTTATGACACCAAAGTTCAAGGTACATTCTTAAGGTGTAGATAATATACTTAACAATGTGCTTGCATGTTTTTGCAGTATCTTTTCATATAAAAAATTAATCTGATTATAAATGAGATATATATTTTGGAAAATAGTTGAATGGAAACAGATATAGTATCAGCAGTTTTTTCTAAGACCCCCTGATTTAGATACAGCTAGAAATGACAATTATAGAAATATAATATATTCAATTATTTACATATCAACAAATTTCAAGATTCCCTAATATGGATATAGCTGGAGATTACAATTATAGAAATATACATATATTCAATTGTTTACATATTTGAGAGTATAGAAAATAACTTTAAAAATATTTATTTATATTAATATGTATTTTGTTTTATACATTTTAGTTTACAATATTTTGTTATATTGTGTATTTTTCTTTAGTGATTTATATATTTACATATCAAGTGTAGTTTGGCAGTGCATTACTTTGACAAAATTTGTGTTAGATAATCTACAAAGAATAGCATTCTTTGCCTTGGCATGATTCTCATATGCCCTCTTACCAGCCTGATCAGTGAGGGCAGTAGTGGGAATTACATAACCATTTACAATAGATATCTAGACATGATTCTTGGACTCCATTTACTTCTTAACAATCACTCAATTATACACCTATTAAAGAACAAAACACAATTTTTTTTTAGCTGCGAGAAAATCTAAATTAAGCAAGGATTGTAAGAATATTTTGTGCCTGTTTAGTTCTATTCTTGGTGCATTTTTTGTTCTTTGTAGTGATCATGGAATTATCTACAACCTGCTCAATTCTGAATTATATATGCTGACTTTTGGAGATTGTTTTAATATGTTATTTTATCCAACTTCAAATGTCTAATACAAAACTGGATTTTCATATCAAAAGATCTCAAAGAAAAAAAAAAGAAATCTACCATTGATTGTTTTAATTGTTGTTATTTTAAATTCTTAATTTTTAGTAACTACTTTTTGGCAGGTAGGCATGGTCATAGATTTGAAAAATACTACACGCTACTATAAGCCGATGGAATGGCAAAATAATGGTATCAGATATATGAAGGTATACTTTCCTGTTTTATGCTTGCCATTTACTCTCTAATTAAGTCAATTTCATTAACACCAATCGTGATATTCTGTATGTCATATGAATTTAAATAAATGCATTTGCTGTTTAATTTCAGATTGCTTGCAAAGGACGAGATGCAATTCCTGATAGTCTGTCTGTGAATACTTTTGTCAGTTTTTTGTATGAAGTAAGTACATTGATTTTACTGTTTAGAAAAATTTGCGAACATTGCATGAGATGAACCCCGTTCATATCATTTTAATGCAAAGTAACTAAAATTTAAGCTCAGAAGGAAAGAAACATAGCTTGCAAATGGTTTCTTTTTCATTCATCTTGCTATCATGATGGAAATACTAAATTCACCATGCATCTTAGCAAAACCTCTTGCATAATGGTTATCATTTGATGCACTTAGGTGTGAGGGATGGGAACTGAAACCGTCAATATTGATGCACTTAGGTATTCTAAATTGTAGCTGTACCTTTATAGTGCCAGTGACTTTCTTATTGATTTGTGGGCATTGCTATACTTTATTTACTTCTTTTCTTGTCAATTCATTTTCATTTTGGAATAGAATGTTTTATTTTCAAAAGTATGATTGTAAATAGAATTCAAACAAATCAAAAAAGTTCAATGGGAACCAATAGCATATGGATCTTGATTATGCCATAGGAAAATAAAACTAAATATGGATTTCAATGGATGTTCAAAAACTAAGTTACCGGTTCGGTTTTGGGTTCGGGTTCGGGTTCAAGAACCCGGTTCGCCGGTTTGAGATTTTTTTTTTTTGATTTGGGTTCATTTTGGGTTCGGTAATACAAAAACATATAAAAATCAGAAATATATATAGATTTGCAGCAGTAATTAAGTTCAGAATACACCACCATATTAAAAGTTAAATAACATAGCAAAAATGAAAAATACACCACCATTTTATACTCAAATCATCAAAGTTCAAACATAAAAATGTGAAGTGTTTACAATCAGCCATTAATAATTAATAATTATTGATCATTGATCAATCTGAGTCATATGGGTCATCCAAAAAAGCAGCAGCATCATCATCATTAGATGCTACATTATGTGTAGAACCACAAATAGCATTAGTGGCACTCACACAAGCACTGCCACTAGCACTGACACTACCACTCTCATGTTCAGTGGTTGCTTCAGGCTCATAGTCATCATCAATATCAAGTGCAACTAAGTGACTTGTGGAAGCATCCAAGTCAAGCTGCTTTGGCTCACCTCCTTGTGTCTCCTTCCTTGTAGAAAACTTGCTTGTGTGTAAGGAGGCGCAAGTTTGAATGCACATACACCAAGTCCTCTACCTTTTTCGAATGTAGCCTATTGCGTTTTATTAAGTGGATGAAGGAGTATGTGCTCCAATTTTTCTCAGAAGAAGATGAACTAGCAACCTATTAAGACCAAATTAAATAGTTAGGAGTTATAAAATGTAAGTTGATTTAACTAAACAAAAATATTAATTAATATAAATATAAATTTAAAATTAAAATTAAAATTACAAAATATAAAACTTACTTGGGATAAAAATTTTATTGGAATAGATTGGAGGTGCCTATATTCTTGCCCATGGAAGTACCACCAACTATGAGCATCCACCCTAACCTTGTCTTGAATAGCATCAAGATTATGATCAACAGTACCAAAGCATGCAAAAGCCATGAACTCAGCCCTCACTCGATCACGTTGGTCATGATCAGTGAAGAGTCTATGAATCGCTGCCTTGTACCCTTGACCCACTTCAACATCCCTATATGGAGTAGCTCTTGCTGAAGCAGAAAGTATCTCTGGACTATAATATTTGGGACTCAATGCAAAAGCAAGAAGATGCAATGGAGTGGTCATTTTGTTCCATCTATCAACAATGATTTCTTGTAGCTCTTTGAAGAACTTTTCTTCGGGATCTTCCTCTTTTGCATTGATGATGATTTTCATCTTCTCAATCATTGAGTCGATACCATCATATACTTCACCCAAACAAGGTCTATCCATGTTAGTGTAACGGATCATGCTCAATATGGGCTCAGTGAAACTGACGAGATACTCAAGAAGGTCCCACCAACTATCATCTAGGATCCTTTGCTTGATCCTATTTGCCCTTTCACTAGTAGATTGCCTCCATATGGCCCAATTAGGGCTGATTATCATTGCAGAGAGTGCCTCATGAACCTTTATAAGTCGTCTCAACATAATTGTGTTGGAGGCAAAATGAGTCTCGGCAACTTGTTTGAAAATCAAAATTAAAACTAAAATATAGTGTAAATTCACAAAATCAAAATTTAAAATTAACAAAAAATTAAAAAATTAAAAAATATTGAGAATTAACTTACCTTCAACAACTCCAATTTTGAGAATTGTTTAAATATTCCTTGTGTCATATGGTGGTTGGTGACAAACATTTGAATGTCTTCACCCTCAGCATACACCTGTTTGATCCATTCAATTTTGGATCCAATTTTTTGTAGCATTAGATTAAAGGACTGGACAACACAAGGTGTCCAAAAACTATGTGGATACTTCTCCTCAACCAATAACCCAACAACCCTACAATTTTTGGCATTATCAGTTACAACTTGCACAAAAATTTTATGGCCCACTTCTTCCATAGCTTAGCAAATGATGTTAGCAATAAATGGACCATCCTTTTGTCCTTCACAATCCACTGCTCTCAAAAAAATTGCCCCTTTAGGGGACACAACAATAACATTGTTCAATGGGCGACTTTTTGCATCTTTCCATCCATCATAAACGATGGTCACCCCTATTTCGATCCACGAATCCCTAATGGGATTCAAAGAGTCTGCTACATGTTTCACCTCTTTCTCCAATAAGGCGCAACGAACCTTCTCAAAACCTAGGCCCTTATACCCCTTTGGAGCCTCATTAATAGATTTCACCATTTTTTGCCAATATGGTGAATGAACAACATTGAATGCCAATCCATTGGCATAGACACATCTTGCTATGTCTTGATTAGCAATCTCTCTTGCCTCTCTGAAATGAAGCTTCCAACGGTCCCTTAGATCTTTTATTTGAAGAGGGTGTGGTTTGCTCTTGAGGGATGTCCATAAATGGATGGCTTCCTGTAGGTGGAAAATAAGAAGGCGGTGTAGGGGGTTTCATGAAACGAGATCCTTTCTTCAAAGGATGGCTTGTTTTACCACTGGCTGCTCTTTGGTCTGCCTTTTCTTGCCCAACAATATATTTCAGCACTATATCATTTGGAATGCCTTTCTCATCTTTAACTGGACAATTTTTTATGCCTATTTCAGAGATCCCACACAAGTGCCCTTTCACTCGACTGTATGAGCTCAAATACTGAACATGGCAATGACTACAAATCCAAACATATCCTCCACCACCTAGAAGTTGTTGAACCATTTCTACATATTTCCAAAGGGGAGAGTTTGGGTTTGTTTTGAAACAAGATTGGCTTGAGCCTGATGAGGTACCGGTTGCCATTGTAATATGGAATACCTAAGGCACAACATATTGAAATTTTGGTATTGATTGATTGAATTTGAAACTAGCAAACTTAATTAATTTCAAAAAATGAAAAAATTGAACATGTGTTATAGTCTTATAGACATTTAGAGGAATGAAAAGTAAAACAAAACTAAAACTAAAAAACAAAACTAAACTAAAAGAGTTGAAGTCCATTTGTTAAAATTCTTTTAAAAAATGTAAAAAAAAAATAAAAAAACTTCAAAAAACTTACCTCTTTTGAAGAAATCTTGCTCTATGATCTTCTTGGCAACGAAGAAACACTTGCAAGTGATTAGGAATAGCACAACAACCAACTTCGAACAATCTACAATCAACCTTCAAGTCTATTCAAGCTTGTGCAAGCAAAAGAGAAAGTTCAGCAATGGAGGCAAAAGATCCTTTTTTTTCATTCACAAATTGGTAAATGACTATCACTTTACCTATTTCATGTTTTAGAGGCACATATTAGGGTTAGAAAGAATAAAAAAATAATAAAAAGTCAACAAAGACTAAAAATATTATTAAAAAAATGCAAATTCCTGCTTTTACGTCCGCCTGGGCGCGCAATTCTACCCGGGTTCGAACCGGGTTCGAAAAATTCCAACCCTGGTCGAACCCACAGTCCAGGTTCCGAACCCGATTCGAACCCACAGGCAGATTTTCGAACCCTCAGCGAATTTGGGTGAACCGGACCCGAATTTTGAACCCGGATCGAACCCGAATCGAACCCGGGCCAAACCTAGTAACTTAGTTCAAAAACTATAGTTATTTGGAGGCCTAGGGTACAAACAATAAGGCCTTTTAAATTAGAATATCTAAGTAAATAAATATGAATATAACTATATTATATAATTGTAGGATACTAAAAATTGTGGGTATTGGACCATAGATTGTCCATGTTACTGTAATAGAATTTTTAGGCAGCTTTGCCAAAAATTGAATATATTTTTTTTCTTTTGCTTGGCTGTGTCGAAAGTAAAGAGATGAGAAGATTTTATGAACATGGTATAGTTATCTAATAATATTATGTCAAGGTGCAAATAATATTTCCTAGTATTAATGCATTTATGAAACAACATCATGGCTGTCTAGATTTTTTCTTAGAATTTTTGTAGAAAGTAACAAACATTGCATAGCTAATATTTATAAGCTTTTATAGTGTTAAGACTAATTGTACAAGGTCCTTTCTCTGTAAATTCAGAATTACAATTTTTCTTTTCACATAACTAGATAAGTTTTAAGTTTATTGTAAATCACCGAGTCTCACCTCTTCCTTGTTCTAATCTTGTAGTTTTGATATCACATTGACGTATTTCAATTATTTGTGGAAGCTAATACAGCTTCCTTCTTTCCTTCCAGAGCAGTAAATTATTGAGTGTTTTACTGTCATGCCCTTTACTTCGATCTATCAGTAAGCTAGATCCGATTCTCATGTTTTGGGAGCTTATTCCTCTTAGAAATTGAACACCCCATGCATATTTTTGTTTTATGTACTATGTACAATTGTGAATTTGATTTAGAGGAGTATAAACAGTCAACATACATAAATGTGATGATTGGGTATATTCGATTGATTCATTTCCATCTTGAACTGAACACCCAAATGTGATTTTACTGCATAATTGGTGTGTTGTTTCAGAAGGCTCTCATCAGACATAAAGTTGAGCTTTAGGTAGAAAAATGAAATGCTTTGAGCTTTGAGACTAACTAAATGTCTCTTCCCATATTATTAATTTGGTTGAGAAACTAGGGAGTGGGAGGATAGTAGGTTGATGGTGGTGGTTAGAAACTGCCCTGTCTCTTGGAGAAAAAGAAATAAGTGTCGATAGTTTGGTAGATGGAAGGGACTAGTTGTGATAGATCTGTACAAAGAGGATCTAGAAAAGGGGTTTTAGTATGTTGCTATTCACCTCAAAGTTTGTCTTACTCTTTTCGTAATATCCCGAGAACAATTTTCTTTCTACTGTTGTTCTTCCGAATGAAGTTGGTGTAAAGTTTGATGATATTGGGGCTCTTGAAGACGTGAAAATACATTGCAAGAATTGGTTACACTTCCAATGCAGAGGCTAGAGCTTTTTTGTGATGGAAACCTTTTGAGGGTATGCTTGAATCCTTGAAAATAATTTCAACAAATAAAAACCATTGGCTGAAATGAGTGGTAAATATATATTTGAGATATATTATTCACCATGCATATAGTTATCTGTGTGTTTGCGATGTGGAGAAAACTGATATTATTGGTCTCTTAAAGGTGCATTTACCATCTGAAACATCGTGTTTCTATACTATTGTTGGGTACTTATGCCTTAAGTTTGTGTTCCCCTTTGATACTATTTTCAATGTTTTCGTTAAGATAATTTAAGTAATATTTAGTGTAACATAGAGTTAGTGACATAGAATATCTGTGTCTATTTGCATCCATGTAAAGGACTATTGTTGTTTGGTCCTCCTGGAACTGGGAAGACCCTACTCACAAAAGCACTTACCACTGAAGCTGGTGTAAATTTTATAAGTATCACAGGTTCAACACTTACTTCAAAGGTAGCATGTTGTGAATTTTTCTTTTGAGAAAGATTTGAATGTGTGGCTCTGACAATGAAGCATAGGTGTGTATTTATACAAATTTAGGTAGTATTTTTCCTTCCTAGGTTGATATTTTATTCAGGAATTGCTCATAATGGTGATTGTATTTTCTATTTTTCTGGTTATTCCAAATGATAACATAATTAATATTGTATGTTATAAATGTTGGGCTTCAAGGAGGTAGGAAATCATTTATTTTAGTAAAAAAATGAATTATATATATTGTTTTATTACTTATATACATAAATAAATGCATTTTCTATTCACTCTGTATGTTTTCCCCATATATTAATTCATTTTTACAGTCGGTCATAGACTTCTAGCATGAGTAATTCATGCTCACCACCCGAAGAATTTTTGGTTTAGAGAAATTTGAAACCCTGTCTCCATTGTTAAGAAGTTGCTATCCAAGGGGATTGCATCCTTAAAAGTTCTATCATTACTTTTTAATGAAAAAGAATACATAATTTAAATAAATTCTAGAGAAAGAGACATTATTGAAATTCTTAGGGTTAGATCAATTTATGCTCCATTGTTTCTAGGAGATTCCATATGTTATGTTTGATCTATATATTTCACACATGTTCTTTCTATAGAACACTTGCTATGATGCTCCAGCTTTGTTTTTGATAGATTAGTTTGGGTTTTGTAGGGGCCTACACCCAAGAGGAAACTATAACATACATGAGATTATAAAGAAAGAAACATCAGCTAGACATAGAGCTCAATACAACTAAAATAAAAAACCAAAGAAACCACTGAAAATATAAAAACAAATCTCATCCAAAAGAGGAAACTGCTTAATCAATATGAGATGATTCGGGGTTTCCTTCACTCTCCACCTTGGTTTCCACTTGGAATATAGGCTCGAGGAAAGTTTGCTGGGTGTCCCATATGACACCCATCAGGGACACTGATGCTATTGTAAAGCATTACTAATTACGAATAGGGGTAAAGATAAAATATTTAGCAAACTGTGAAACATACGTCCCCACTATAGGTTTAAGATACACATTACTAATTTCCTCTCCACAACTGCATAATTAAGGCCACATAAGGAGAGGGTTTGGGAGCAGTATGCAGCTTCCCCCTAGGATGATCCAGTCAGACCCTGTGAGTCCACTATTCCTATAAGGATATTATAAAATTTTGTATAAAACGTTTTGTGTTGATTAATGAGGATGCTGGGTTTTCTTTTGGTCCAAGATAAAATGCCAAGTCATGCCTTTGATCTGCATTTCTGTTTGGAGGAAGAATTTCCTTTCATTGTTTAATTGTAACATATATCTTTTTGTTCAAATTGATATTTTTGGTGTTTACTTATTTTAGTTAAATCTTTCTTTTCAAGGTTCTTTTGCTTTCTTGTTTTAGATACTTATTTTAAAATTGTTGGTTGTTGGAGAGAGGCAGTCCTACTATACTCTTTTGAACTCTTTAAATTCTCCCTTTATTCTTATAAACAAATATTTTGTTCTACAATAATATAGATTTTGCCACAGTATTCCTTTCGAGTTCAAGATTTAATACTCTTCTTTGAGAATTGTAGTTTTATATCTTTATAATGATAATATTGCTTGGATGTTGATGTTATTTTGTTTGGTGCAGTGGTTTGGGGATGCAAAAAAACTGACAAAGGCCCTTTTCTCATTTGCAAGCAAACTTGCGCTAGTCATCATATTTGTTGATGAAGTAGGTTTAATTACTTATCTTCTTCATGCATTGTAGATGTTTCTAAATGCTCTGTCTATGAAGGTGACCGAACTAATGACTGTTTGTGACATAGGTTGGCTATTCGTTTTGTAATATCTCACTCTGTTATTTTTTATATAAAAGAATGGCTTGTATTTAAGAAAGCTTAGTAAAAATAGTGTGAGGTTTGCAGCTTCAAGAATTAGTTCACTTGTGTCTAATCTACGCTATGGTGCATGCATATAAATATTCACTGTGAGAGCTTGATGCCTTTATCTTTAATTATCTGTAATGAAAAATCTGTTGGCTGATCTCATCTTATCATCCTTTTGCACAGCTGTATGTTGTGCAAATAATTTTCTTAATATCCAGTGTTGATTTTGTGAATCCTACATTCTATTTATTTCTTAGGTAGACAGCCTTCTAGGAGCACGTGGTGGTGCTTCTGAACATGAGGCAACAAGAAGAATGCGTAATGAACTCATGGTGGCTTGGGATGGGCTGCGATCTAAAGAAAATCAGAGAATACTAATTCTTGCTGCTACAAATCGACCATTTGATCTTGACGATGCGTCATCCATTGGTTGCCCAGAAGGTTGGAGAGAATATCTGGAATATGCATTCTATCACTCTGTTGTATTATAATATTTACTCTGATATCTGACATTCTGTAATATCATTTTTAAGGTGTTGCTGTTTGTAATGGTAATAACTTATTTCACTTTTCATCTTCAGAATATATGTCTTTACCAGATGCTAAGAATGGAGCAAAATTTTTACGGGTTATTCTTGTTCAGGAGAGGTTAGATAGTGGTTTTGACTTTAAAGTTTAATGATTTAGCTCATGCAACAGAAGGTTATTCTGATAGTGATTTGAAGGTAGCAAGAAAATTGTTTGTTTTTCTGTTTTACCATTTTTTTAAGCATATGATATGTTGAGCTTACTTGTGATTATTTTCCTATAGAACCTATGCATTGCAGTAGCCTACAGGCCTACCCAAGAACTTCTGGAAGAAGAGAATTTCATAGTAAATTCTATTATCTTCTCATTTTATTGTTATAGATGGATTGAACTCTCTAAGACCTTTTCATTTATTTGATTCAATTAAGTTATAAATATATTTTGTTATTTAATTCAAAGGAGATGATGGCATGACACTAATGAAACCTGGTTAAGCATGAATGTCATCAATACAAGCTTACAAAAATTACTAATTTTCATTGATAAATCTTATTGTATTCTTTGCAATTCATATAAGTCACACACACCAAGTATTTCGATAGCCAATGAATTGATACTGTCCTATTTATTGCCCTTCCTAAGACTTATCAAGATGAGATGTTTCTATATCACTTCTTTACAATTAACATCTTCAATAGCTAACAAACTCCCATTCTTTCTAGGTAAAAGCAGAGACAAAAAAGTGTGAATACAACAAAAGACTTAAAAGTCAATTACACACAAGATTAAGTGAATCAAATGAAGGGAATTTCATACAACGCTACAACTACCACATTTACTTGAAAATAGAAATACAAAGCTTGCAATTTTCAAATAAAAACAATTCAATTTACCTAACCAGCAGATACACAAGATCACAACCAGCAGATACACAAGATCACAAAAAGCTTCAACAATAATCTTAGTTTTAAGTAGACATAAAACTGCTATTCCACCCAATCTATGTGCCAAAAACACTTATTTATAACTGTTTTACAATATTTTGCATGATAAACAAATAAAATGCGTGCTGAAGTTCCTAGGCTAAGGATACTTCCCTTGCAATCCAAGCGAGCTTTAAGTACACAATTGTTTCCAAATACATCATATAAAATAAGAAATCTTAAAATAGAATATCTCCAAATAGATCTTCTAAAAGATCATCTTGGGATAGCAATCTGCCCAAGATAGCAACAACTAAAATAGTTGTGCCTAAAAGTAACACGAGATGAAAATAACTAGTCTGATAATTGGCTTCTTCTAGTGATTCTGATGATCCTTGTCTTCAACAAGGTAAATACTTTGAATAAAGTTGAAGTTTACAACCCACCAAACAATCTTAGTGACTTGAATTGTAAAACCCTATCATCCTTTGTTCTCTTTGCAAACTTGCAAACCTTGATGTTTTGAAACCTTTAAGCCTTTTTACATTATGACCCTTGACAATCTGCATGTGGCCCAACCACTACATGATCTTGAAACACCTTGAATGAAGAGTGAAGGAAATGATAACTTCTTTGCATTTTATTTTTGAACTGTCATTATGCTATGGCAAATCTGTGAACTTGGTGTTATGAAACCTTGCTTTATTTGTTTAAAGGATACAAACAAGTGCTGATCCTCAAACAATTGCAATGGAACTTGAAGGATCTGTTGTGAATTATCAACAAGATGCTGGGAAACTTGCCTTGGTGGCATTTGTTTGTCTTTTTGTAATATCCCCAATGCAATCTGTTGTTGTTCATATAGACATATTTTGGCAGACTTTGAGGGGACAAATAAAATGGTTTCTGTAGTTATCATTTTCCAACAATAAGAGTTCTTTGTTTTTTCTGATAATTTCTTGGTATTGCTTATATTCAGTGTATTTTCATTTTTGATTCTGATGTTTTCTATTTCTGTTTGATATTGCTCATCTACACTATAGTTAACAAAAAGAAGGATCATAAAATCAATTATTTAACTGTCAGATTGTTACACTCAACATTAATGGTATGTCACAATTTAAATTATAACATGTACTTGGCAGGCCAAAGCCATAATGAAGCTAGCCAACAATGGAGTAAATAGCAAACAGGCCTACACAACCAATACTCCCACATCTTTTGAGTCCTAGGTACGAAATTCAAGTTATATTTACATTTATGATTTCCTCCAAATGTTGTGATGCAGAGGGAGATAAAAAGTCTCACTTGTTGTAATTGTTTGTACTGTAAAGTTTTCATGATTTTTCACATAAAAATTAAATTGCTTTCTTCAATCAGTAAACTTTAGAACAAATTGACACACTCATTAAACTAACACATTCTTTTTAACTTTAGAATATATCATGCCTTAATTTTTGTTAATTATGTGATTTAGACATTTTCTTACAAATTTCTATACTCTTGGATTGCAACAACAATTAATTTAATAATCTACAAACCAAATAGTATAGTTATTGTACTAATGTACTTCTTTTCGCCGAAGCATCCGAAAAATAAAAAAAAATTTAATTTCGATGTCGGCAGAATCATTCTTTGAACCAATGCAACAAGTACATTGCTTCAAAGAGGGGCAAAATGTAGACATGCAAAACTGACATCATGCATTTGTTTCTTCTACTAATCAATTAAAGCAATTTATTTATTTAATCCTAAGGTTCATCAAGCTTAATTAAATAAATCAAATTATTTAATTAAGTTCCTAAGGTTCTTCTTATTTGATTTAATAAATCAAACTGATTTAATCAAATGTCAAATCCCTAAAACTCCCTAAGTTAATTAATCTAAATTAATTAACTTCTAATCATGATTATCATTCTCCAGCTTTTGACTCAACTAGAGTCAAATCCAAACTCCTAACTAACCCACCCACTTGCACCAATAAATCATTTATTTGATTTATAATTCCTCTAATTACATTCAAAATGGCATCAAAATGGAATATTCTTCCATTTTGAATCTTCCCCCCAAAAGGGACTTGTCCCTTCCAACAAGGTTTTAAATGCTATTTGCACAAGTCAACATAGCATTTATTGCACCTTTCATCCCCCCAAAACATGTCAAGTCATTCAAATTCAAATTTGAAATTGGCACATTTGCCAAAACTTGCACATTCCTCACCCTCTCACACCTTGACAAGTGGCATCTTGTCATTGGCCCATGAATGATCCCACATTCATCAATTTGGCCTCTCCTCTCTTCAAGCTCAACTATAAGTTGAAGGCTTCTCTCCTTCAAACAACACAACAGCCACATATCCAAGCATCTACACTATAGGCAACTTGAGTTCAAGCATCTCATTGTCTATATCATTATCTTGGCAATCTAAGCTTATCAAGGATTGGGAAAGGGCATCCTTTCTACATCATAAGGAGCACCAATCCAATATAGGATAGATTTGTATTTAGGTTTTATATGCTTCCTTTGGTTTTGTTGTTTAAATGTCTCATGTAGCATATCTAACTTGATGTAATATCTCATAAGGATGTATGTTTCTGTTTATATTTTTTTTTTCATGTTAACTAACCAATTTGCAGATTTCACCATCCTACAAATGGCGCTAGAGGGAGGGCATGACTGTAATAAATCACAGAGCAACAACCATGTCATTAATCTTGATAATCATTTCTTGGTGATCATCCATCAGGAATTTTCTAGTGTGTCATCATAATTTCATTCTACTCTAGATTACAAAATCATTAGGACAAAACAAGACCATCTAGTTTGCAATTGGCTTGTGTAATTTCCATGGATTTTGTAAATTCCTTGCAGATTTGCTCTCACAAATTCCTCTCCTAAATTGGTGATGAAAAGTTACGCGGATTTGATTGTGATCTTGGTAATAATGCCTCGGAAATGCTTATATTTTTGCCTTTTTGCTCTGCAAACATACTGCAATACAAGTTTTTAAAGGCTTTTATAAAGATTTTCCATTACCATCTTATTAGTGTCGTCACACGGCTAGATTGATAAATTGAGGTTATAGTCCCTGGTCATGGATTCAATTTTGTTTTGGATAAAAACGACACTTATGTAATAGGTGTTTGCATGCTTTAATAGTTGATAATGATATTGTCTTCTACATGGCATCGATAGAATAAACAAATCTTGAAGGCATCAAAAGCTACGCCACTGATCTGGAATATTTAATTTCGCTGCTCTCACTAATCCATGGTTGTGCAGGGAGGGTGTACGAGGAAATCGTATTTGTTCATTAATTGTATGCACTGTATCCGATCTGCTTAGAGGATTGTAAGGATACGCTATCTTGACACAGGCATAGATCAAACGGTGAGTCATAAGAAAGGTAATGCACTGGTGAGGCATATTTAATGATGACCAGGCTATGTTGTTGTTTTATTAAATTTCTTGCAGCATTTATAACATTGTGGACATTGTTTGGAAGCTTCTAAAAAGACATTCATTCATTGGTTTTACGCCTGCTAGTTGCATTTGCTTTAAAATTTCTTGTCTTTTCAACAAATCCTTTTGGGTGAATCCTGTTGACTATCCTCAGATTGTGTGAATCATATTGTTGCGGCCATTTCATTATTATGAGCATTTTTCTTTATTGAATAGCAGCGCATTCATTTCTTTGACTTGCCTTTTAGAAAGCTATTCATCGTTTATTATGAGAAATCAATGACAGTGGATTCAGCGCATCTGTTTTTAAGGTAGTCTTGTCAATGTTTTTGAGTATCAGAAGATTTCCTCGTAGGTATCAGAAGATTTTCTCGTATGGATTTGATTTTATGATATGCTGTGGTATATGCATCATGACTACCGTAGTATCGTCCTGGCTTGGCTTGGCTTAGTTGTGACATCTTCCACTAGTAAAGGCTGTGGAATCCAGCTTACACCTACCAATCACATCTACTATAAATTTTTGTTTTTACACCTGTCAAATGAACCTACCAACTACATTTACTCAAGAAATTTTTAATGCCTTTTTCAACAAAAAAAATCTTCTGCGCAAATCCTACAATCAGCAAATTCTGACAAAGTTTGTGAATTCGGTTTTACACCTGCAAACATTATCATTTGAGTTTTGCATCGGGGGAAGAGGGGTTTGAGCAATGTCATTGGAAGTCTTCCAGAGGAGATGTTGTTGCGATGACGTGACTCCTTGGGAGTGAGTCGCTGGTCTTTGATGATTCATTCTGACTCGCCTTCAAGCCATTCTTCATCTATAAGGGTTGACTGGGATTGTTACCTTGTGCTGGCTGAATATGGTGTAGATTGCTGGAGCTTGCAAACATTTCATGACCATCATGCAGCGGCATGAACTCCTTTGAACTCTTGGTTGCATGGTTACAGGTTAGGTTAAGACAAGAGGGTTCTATGCGAATCAAGCTTCCCTCCTATAAGAACTTTTGTACGCAACAGTAATGAAATTTGAGAACGTGTTAATCAGAACAAAGATCAATTACGACATGTGAAGGATACTGTGAAAATTCTAATCGCTCAACCTAAGGTCCCTTAAAGAGGTTTTCAATTTGACTCTGAAAAGGTTGGTGTTGAATGGTTTTAATGTTTAAATTACCTGTGGTAGCAAGTCATGAATGTTATTTATCCAAAACATTAATCACTCTTTGGGGCGGGCAATGCTTATTTAAATGTTGCAGTCATATTTCAAATCTATGGGTTTTGTGAGGGACGTTGTCTCCTTCTTCAAAAATCATTTATGAAGATCATTACTAAGTATGGGATAAAAACAATTATTCTTACATTCAACAAATAAAAAATCAAAAGTTAACACTCTTTCACGAAATATTGATACTTACTTGGATTGTGTGTTGACTCATTGTGACTAGCAAATTGAGTATCAAAATTTTATAAGGTTTGCCATTTCCATGCTAATATTTTCCTTGCAAATTGCAGATTCATACAGGATGAAAGTAACAATTGTAGATTTCTTATGAATACTTTATTTTTTGGTTCAAAGTGATTAGTCTTTTCATTTGAAATCATTGTTTTGTTTAAAATGAGTGCTTAAAAATGTTACTTAATTTTCACATGTTTGTCTTTTTATCTTAAGGTACAAGGTTGACATCGAGATTGAAGTTGAAGGTTGACATCAAATGAAAACAAAGGCGAATGGAGTAGAGTTGGAGATATTTTTTGAAATCAAGACTTGGAAAAAGCATTTTTTAATGCTTATTTTAAATCTTAGAGCTTCAATTCACTACCCTTTTTTTTTCTGTTTTAAACCAACTCACATTTCCTTTTGGGTTTAAAATTAACCACTTGACTTGATCTTTTCAAAGTTGGTTAAAAAGAACCTTAGACATTTACTAGATTTCAATTTGGACTTAAAATTGAACAAGGCAAACTTCACATTTCAATTGGTGCTTCTAAAACGAACTCATCATTGCTTTGAGGTATAAAATGAACAAGTGTCTTTCATGTCTTGCAATATTTTTCACAAATTAACATCATTGAAATGCGTATGCACTTCTCTCGCGCTTCACAACGATCTTGAGAATCAAAAGTATTTTGGTGATATTAACTTGTGAAAAAGATTGCCTCCACACTTCGATTTGGGATCTAAAAATTGAACAAAACATGCGAGTGTGAGCACGACATATTGCGGAGGTTTTCCCCTTTGTTTTTCAATGAAGGTTGTGTGAACAACGGGATATGTTAGCTCATTTTTGTTTATCTTAGAGGGCCTGCCTTGTGGGAAAAAGTAATCACCCAAGGGAACGACCCAACCGAGAACATGCTAAAGCCAAGCGACTTCCACCCGGGATATAAGTGTGGATATTGGAACAAAGGCCAATATCACGAGGATTATTCCGACGAGATGGACAGCAATGGACTCTCGCCGATGTTGGATAATCCCCCACGAACGGAATGCCCGAATTAGAACCCCTTGTTTAGAAATTGGCCAAAACCTTGTCTATCTTGTTGGTGCAAGAGGTCATGTCCTTTGAAGCCGCCCCACGTAACATGCGGTCTTGTTGTGGAAATGGAAAGTATGCCATGGGAGATTCATGGGTACTAATGCTTGGCTGACCTGAATAAGTGAGTGCCGTGGAGGGGAGCCAGTGTGGTCAAGCATTTAGCCATTCGCACAAGATATGCGCAGCTGGATTTATCCAAGTGGGAACCTAACAAGATATTGCCTCATCATCCTAGGGTTGTAAAAAGTGCTTGGAATCAAAAACACTTTTCTTGGATTCAAAACATTGAAAAAACGAACATTCACATGAGCCTCAAATTTCAAACGCCTTGGAAGAAACAAATATCCTTGACGAATTTAAGCACTCTTTCTTTCCCTAGGGATCATATCCTTAGAGGTTTCTAAGTGTGCAAATTCTATCATCATTTGTTTCCAATAAGGATAAACATAAGGAACTTTTGCCCTATTTTCCTCGATTTCCACACAAAGGACATTGTGGGATGAGAAAGAGAATGGAACACTAGACATATAGTTTGAAAAACCTAAGCAAGCAAGTGTCTTGGCTAAAAAGAACTTCATTTAACGAAGATAAAAAGACAAATTTGATTACACATGTGTTTTCTAACATTATCAAAATCCCAAAACCGAAGTTCAAAAAGCTTAGTGTGAAAGCTAGTGAGGAGCATCTTGAGATCCTGAATTGTTTGAAAGGTTTACTTTCCTCTCATAGGAAATATAGCGTGTCCTTCAACACCGAGGTCTTGTAAGCAGAAGTATCATCTAGGTCAAGTCTAGGATCAAATTCAATCACTTCCATCCATCTTTCAACCATCAAAATCAGTCAAATTTCCATCTCACCAAGAGCTCTTGGAATCTTTGTCATCTTTTATGCTAAACTTTTATTTGAAACCAAAACCTCTTTGTTTGACTTAACACAACTAGTCAAACCATCATCCTATACACGAGTTCTCTCTTGGATAATACAACTTCCTAGGGTTTACGATTTCATCTTGTTTGGCTTAACACAACTAGCCAAATTATCAAATCATCATCACATTTGACTTGACGCAATTAGTCAAACTACCATCTTGTAGGAGTTCACTCTTGGATAATACAACTTCTTAGAGTTTTACGATTACATTTATCACTCTTGTTTGACTTAACACATCTAGTCAAGCTATCAATCCAATCACGATCAATCAAAGTCCTAGAAAGTTTAGCATTTCCTTCAAAGTTTCTTTAAGAGTTCCATTCATCCGTATCGCTCATCTTTCATTTATCTCGTCCTCATTATCGCTTTGATCCTCCAATTATCCTAGTTCTTCACTTCTTTGAGCTTAATGTTTAGACCGATCTAAAGGATTAGAAGTTCATCTCTTACATTCTTGAAAATCGATCTTCATTTTATGGTTCAAACTCGATCTCAACACAAGAGGAACATGGAATATAAACTTGATCCATCCATCATGAGCAATTCGATTCAACCAAACTATCCAAGCCTTGCAATACCATTTGATTATCAAAGCTTGTACAATGCATACATGGGAGCATTATCTCATACAAACATCAATGGTAGAACGAATGTGAGTATGCCTGATCCAAAGTTCGGAACACCTTTCCCAATGATAGATTTAAATCCAAGTCCAAATCTGCAAATCTATCAACCAAACGCTCAATGCATGAGCTTTCCAAACAACATTATCCCAGCAAATCCATTCATGGCAAGTGCAACTTTACCAAACATGACCATTTCAAATCCACACTTGGTAAACTTTGGGGTCGACATGTTTACAAATCCCCCTAATGTTTTTCAAAATCCTAGCAATATGTTGACGACTCTAGGTATTGATCCAAGTCAAGGTAACGCCATGCAAAATCAAAGTTACCTAAATCCAAGCAATATGATTCCCAACCACAACAATGTTCAATTTCAATCTATCATGCCAAATCAAAACATCATACCAAATCATCCCATTTTTCCATTGATATCGCAACAATAGATGGAAACCATCCAAGCAACCCCAACAATCAACACCATTCCCATTCCACCACCACCGCCACCACCGCCAAAGCACAGCACGACCAATTTATTCTCCATCATATTGCAAACCGCTCAAGAAGCTTCCCGCAAAAAGGCACTCCAAGCCCAACAAGCTGCACAAGCTCAAGCACAAGCGGCTCAAGTAGCCCAACAAGCGCAAGCGCAAGCAGAATTCTACACGCTATTGCAAGCAATCCAAGAAGAAGTAGCACAAAAAAGATCCCAACAAAAAGCTTTGTTGGCACAAAAACAACATGACGAACAACAAGCGTTGTTGGCTCAGCAGAAAATGCAGACATTACTCGCTCAACAAAGCTTGCAACAGATTCCCACCACAATTGTTGAAATCAAAAATCAAGATCAATCTATAAATAAGCACTTTGAAGATGTTTCAACCTTGACCAATGATCAAATCAACATACACCAAGAGCTACTTTTCAATTATGATCAAAACTCACCAACGATGCCCAACAATGATCAAATTCAAGAAATATCAACATCACTTGATCATATGGTTGCAGACATTGGTAATCTCTCTTCCACAATTGTTGAAAACAATGTTCAAGATCTTGAAGATGCTTCTACCCCATCCAGTGATCAACTCAACATTCATCAAGAGCCACTTTTTAGCGATCTATTTCAAGATGTGTTACAATTATTTGATCCCATTGAAATAATCTATGATCCATCGACCAATGATCATATCAAAAATGTCTCTACATCACCTAACGAGTTAGAGGAAATATTTAAAGAACATATTCCAAAGCATGATCAAAATTTTCCATCAAGGTCTAGCAATGGCCCTTCCAACAACATATTGACATCCTTTGACCTCATGGTTAAAGATATTGAAGGAATCCCTATCTCAACATTTGATCTAGATCCTCTCAAAGTTCAAGAGAACATTAATCCACTTCCTATGCCTAATGAAGATACCAAAGAAAGAAATCCATCCTTTGAAATTGACCCATGTCAAGAACTTGATCAAAAGCATGGTGAAAGCAATTCCAGAATTATTCAAAATCAAGAATTTGTATCTCCGAGATACTACAATGATCTAATGGGCACTCTTTTATCTATAAAAGATGCCGCAAATGATGACCATATCCGCATAGCACATACTCTTCCATCTACCCATGAGATGCTTTCTTTGGATGGACTTGTAGATGATCTTCATTCAAAACAAGAGTCTCATACTCTTACTAAGGAACAAGAGTCTCCTACTCTTAAAATTTGTACACATGATCAAGATGTAGAAAAATGCAGAGACATATCAGAAATGGGTCATGAAGAAGGCTTGTACATAAGTCATGAATCAGAAACATCCTATGAAGTGAGTCATGAGGAAGACTTTTGTGTAGATAGTGAAGCATCAACACTTCTTGAAGAAGCACTACAATATGTTACAAGATCAAGTTGAAGATATCAATCAGGCATTCATCCCACTTATGGAAGATCCTATCACTTATAAACTTGGATCACTCACCTTTGTAAGGGAAAATCATCTTATCAATGAAAGAGCTATGACATTTGAAGATCCGCCACAGAGCAGAGAAGGAGAAACACCTTGTTTCCAAGGGGAATCATATCTTATGGCAAATAAATTTTTTCAACAAATGAATTATCAAGGCAAAGGATTAGGCCTACATGAACAGGGTATCCTAGAACCAGTGCAGATTTTTGGAAATCCTAAATGTCAAGGCCTTGGCTATTCAACAATCAAGGGATCTCAACATATCAGTAATACTTCCACAAAATTGGGGGCAACTTCGTCTCGAGCAAACGTCAACATGGGGAGCACGAAGAATCCTTATGATGAAACCAATGCCAATACTACAACCTGCCATATCACGAATCTTCATCCACCGATCACCCCATCCACGAATTGGGACCAACATCAAAAGAAAGACTTGAATCAAAGCATGAAGAACGTTATCAAAGAAAAAGAAGCTAAGAAGCATATTGGACAAATCAAGTACATATGGATACCAAAAAATACAAAGAAAGATTATCCCTATCAAACTCCATCAGTCAAAGAAACTATGGGGCAAAATAAAAATGGGGCAAGTATCCATCAAAGATTTCCACAAAGGAAAAAGCAGGCTTCTCAAGCAACGTACAAAGTGTATCAAGCAGTTGGTCCAAATTCCATGCACACTTCCATATCCACCCATTATTGCTCATCTTCCCAAGTTTGGAGAGTCAAAGGTTCCAAACCATTGACCAATCCATCTGTTACTCCTAAACACACTCCATCCACGCCTCTACGCATGATATCCAATTCTCACATTGACCATGTATTGGCGGCGACCCTTCATCATAAGGATTCAGAAGGCACCCTATCACGATGGGCGCACAAAGACAGAGTTAACTCCGGTATCAGCAAAGCAGATCAAGAATCTCAAAAGTTGCATTCAAGTGCATGTATCTTGGCAAGACAACTTCTACAAGCAGGATATCAATGGAACATTATGACAGAAGCATCAACATCAGCACCACTAGGTGGTTCAGTATCAGCTTAAAATCTCTCAGAAAATACAAAAAAATCAGAAAAATGTCCTGAAAAAATGGTCACCTTGATGAAAACCTGGTAAACAGGTGTCTTGGTGACAATAAAAAAATACAAAAATACAAAAAAATCCAAAAAAAAATCAGAAAAAGGATTGAAAACAGTAAAGAAAAAAATCATCCTCCAGTGAAAACCGCTTCGGTGGCGCTTTGGACAAGTACCATGATGAAAACCTGGCAAACAGGCGTCATGTGTAGAATCAAGCATCTATGTGCGCCAGTTCACAAGAAAGCATCTTATCACATCCATAATGAAGCCAACATTCCATCCATATCATCCGTTCATCCATGAACCGTTTATCCAATCCAGTTTCCATCTACATCCATACTCCAAGTTATCTTGACCTTGGAAAATTTTGGTGCATGCTTTACACTTGTTTATGGTAAACATCTTGACACGCGTAATTTTCATTGATCCCATCCTATCCAACGCTATCTGAGCCTTGAAGCATTATCCGAATGAGCGTTCCTCTATTCTGAGCACCCTTATCTTATCGCAAGATAATCCATATCCATTTGTATCCAAGAATTCACCCATGGCCGTTCAAACATTGCTAGACACTGGGGGCAGATATTTGCATCTTGCTTCGAGAATAAATCTTGATGTATATCATCCAACTTATGAAGTGATCCGAACATTGGAAAATGTGAAATCAACTTGGTCAAAGCATTTGAGAACCAAAATCCAAGTCACTAGCCCATGGCATATTTTGACAGGAAGACATTCCTTATCATGCTCTATCTTTTGTCGAACATCAATCCAAGCAATTCATATCAATCACGTCTAATGCGCACATCTGTGTCACATCAAATCATCAAAATAATTTTGTTCCAAATCAAGCTTCATCAATCTTGATCAATCGAATCCAATCAATCATCATCTTGTTTTACTTAACACACTTAGTCAAACTATCATCTTGTGAACGAGTTTACTCCAGGATAACACAACTTCCTTGGGTCTACAAGTTCATTATCATCACCTTGTTTGGCTTAACACACCTAGCCAAATTATCTTTTTTGTACGAGTTTATTCTAGGATAACACAACTTCCTAAAGTTTACAAGTGCATTATCACTTTTGTTTGACTTAACACACTTAGTCAAACTATCAATCCATCAGTCCGATTGATCAACATTAAGCTTGGTTTTCAACAAAATCCCAAAACAGAGCACTGATATCATCACATATCCAAATCGTCAAAAATCATGCGAAAAATCAAAAACATTCAGAAAAATCAATCAAAAAACCAAAAACATTAAAAAAAAATCCATCAAAAATTTCAAAAACATCTAGCAAAATTCATCAGAAAATCCAAAAACATGTCAAAAGTAAAAAAAAAAATAAAATCAAAACTAGAGTCACCTTGTCGAACTACGTCGTCTCTGAGCTTGAACGTAGGAAAGGTTGATCTTTGATCATCCCCCGAGACGATTGGGTCAGTCCCTTAGGCGTCCGTCGCATTGGCAATCCATTTGCCCATCTAGTCTGCATCTTAAGTCAGTCCTTTAGGCAATAAAATGGCAATCCATTTGTCCATATTATCATCAAGTCAATCCACCACCATTCGAACTACGTGGTCTCTGCGGATATAACGTAGGCAAGGCTAATCTATGGATGAGCTCCCGAGACCCCTAGGATAGGTCTTTAAGTTAGTCTGTTCGTTGTAAAATCTTGAAAATACCAAAAACATTGGAAAATCTTGAAAATACCAAAAACATTTGTAAAATTCCAAAAATACCAAAAACAGCCTCAAAACATTTGAAAAAAACCAAAATGGTGCATCCATTTCATCTCGCTTTCACTCGTGATTGTCATCACTCATAATAAATCATCGTCGCTCTCACCCTTTAGTGAGTTAGTCAGAAGCAAGTTTAGTAGGTTCTAAAGTGAACGCCTAATCGTCAAAGTCTCAAAGGTGTAAGTCAGTAAGTTAGCAAGTTGGTCAACTCGGAGTATCAATAGCTTATCACGCAATTAGTCTCACCAAAACCCTGATCACTACATGTCCTAGGATGAAGCTTTCCTGCGATGGACATAAGCATCAGGTACCCCACAGTAGTTTAGTGTTGGCTAGCGATACGAAGAACATTAGTTTGTTTGTTTACTTTATTTTGGTCTTTTTGACTTATCTTATTTTGTGCTCATTCCAAGGACCTCTCGATGATGCCTAAACAAAACAGGTTTAGAGAGAAAGGAATGGGGCAACGATCATTATCTTTTTATCTATTGTGCTTGTTGGATATTCTTGTAAAATAACTTCGTCACGCATATTTTGTTTTGTTTGTAGGAAGGATTTTTTAGGTATCTTGTTGACCACATAAGAAGGCTTTCCTTCTTATGTTTTGGCCCGAGATGTCTAGAATATCTGAACTGCATTCTGAATAAGGTCATGTTTGTCAAGTGTGAACAAGAGTACTCCTATCTGATTGTCAAGTCAAAGTCCATCACACTAGGTGCAATGCCATCCTGGTTCTTGATACCTTGATGCATCGCACCTATGTGTGTTATCAAACATAAAGAAAGTTACGCTCTTTATCTCCCATTCCTGGATAAGCAATACATCATCTTTCATCATCATCTCTAATAAAGTTGGCTTGTTGAACTTTTGCATCTTCTTGGATTCAAGGGTTGATCCCTCTCATTCTTCTATCCTCTCTTGTTCTTCCATCCTCTTTCACGCTAACAATGCATCCATCCTGCATTTGCACTCTCATCCTGCATAATCATGTCATATCATCATCCATCTCATCCATCTCACATGCATTGCATAATCATTTAACATGTTTAGGATAATATAGATTTGTTATTCTAAGCATCTTCCAAACATCTCATTTACATCATCATTATCATCCATACATCCATTTTGAACCTCTTTGTCGTGAGATCGACCTCAAATCAAATCTTTCGCTCGATCTCTTGAGGGGGCAATGTACTAACGTACTTCTTTTTGCCGAAGCATCCGAAAAATCAGAAATTTTTTAATTTCGATGTCGGCAGAATCATTCTTTGAACCAATGCAACAAGTACATTGCTTCAAAGAGGGGCAAAATGTAGACATGCAAAACTGACATCATGCATTCGTTTCTTCTACTAATCAATTAAAGCAATTTATTGATTTAATCCTAAGGTTCATCAAGCTTAATTAAATAAATCAAATTATTTAATTAAGTTCCTAAGGTTCTTCTTATTTGATTTAATAAATCAAACTGATTTAATCAAATGTCAAATCCCTAAAACTCCCTAAGTTAATTAATCTAAATTAATTAACTTCTAATCATGATTATCATTCTCCAGCTTTTGACTCAACTAGAGTCAAATCCAAACTCTTAACTAACCCACCCACTTGCACCAATAAATCATTTATTTGATTTATAATTCCTCTAATTACATTCAAAATGGCATCAAAATGGAATATTCTTCCATTTTGAATCTTCCCCCCAAAAGGGACTTGTCCCTTCCAACAAGGTTTTAAATGCTATTTGCACAAGTCAACATAGCATTTATTGCACCTTTCATCCCCCCAAAACATGTCAAGTCATTCAAATTCAAATTTGAAATTGGCACATTTGCCAAAACTTGCACATTCCTCACCCTCTCACACCTTGACAAGTGGCATCTTGTCATTGGCCCATGAATGATCCCACATTCATCAATTTGGCCTCTCCTCTCTTCAAGCTCAACTATAAGTTGAAGGCTTCTCTCCTTCAAACAACATAACAGCCACATATCCAAGCATCTACACTATAGGCAACTTGAGTTCAAGCATCTCATTGTCTATATCATTATCTTGGCAATCTAAGCTTATCAAGGATTGGGAAAGGGCATCCTTTCTACATCATAAGGAGCACCAATCCAATATGGGATAGATTTGTATTTAGGTTTTATATGCTTCCTTTGGTTTTGTTGTTTAAATGTCTCATGTAGCATATCTAACTTGATGTAATATCTCATAAGGATGTATGTTTCTGTTTATATTGTTTTTGTCATGTTAACTAACCAATTTGCAGATTTCACCATCCTACAGTTATAAAAATAAGGTTTTGATCAATGAAGAAAAACACATATGAATGTACTTTGTTTTACTTCTCTTGCTAGATTGCGTTTCTTCAAAGTATCCTAACCATAGTTTGTTGATGAATCTCATCTAGGTCTTTTCTTAGGCTATTCTTAAGACCTAAACGATTGCAGTTTTTAAGGCTTAGTTAGTCTAATTTAAACTCCCATTCTTTTCCCTCCTCTTGACTTACTACGAGGATTAGATACAAGCACCTTTCTAGAGTTGGATTTAATCACATTGTCTATGTTTAGAACTCTAAAGCTTCTAAATGTATTAGACATTCATACTTGTTAATTTATATTCTGTACTATATGAATTAGAATTATCTTAAGTTTCGTATTATATTATGTTAATTTATGTTTGTGGAATGCAGGCCATCTCTAAAGTCATCTTGTCAAGTTCATCAAGGAGACAATGGGCAATTTAAAAATAAGGAAGCAAGTAATTGACCAATGATAAAAGAGCATGGTTTTGTTTGGGGTAGTCTAGCTTATGAATGTGCCAAACTTTAAGTCTTTTCATGAAGACTGTCATCTTTCTTTTTGTTCAGTTGTGAACCTAGATAGGACAATTCCACAAACAAGATATTACATGCATAGACAATGAATGATCATCAAATGGCATGTCTATTGAAAGAGAGGGACAACAGATTTATGGAGAATGCCAACTCAATCATTTGGAGGATCACAGAGGATAAAATGTGGCTGATAGAAGCTCTTTGTTTCACATGGGCAGCGTTGTATAATGGAGAAATGACACTTGAAAGCATTGTTATAGTTTTTATCATAAGTTCACATGCATTTCCTCTTAGATAAACATTTGGATAGCTTTTGAACATGCCTTATCAAATATACCTGTATCAAGTGGTAGTGTTGCTAATGATGCACCTTTTAGTCTTATCACCATTGAATCCATTACTGAGCAACTTCACAGTCATATTGCAGATTAGTGCTCTAAAAGAGTCACTCTGTTTTGAAGCCTTAATTTGCATGGAGGGGCATTGTTATGAGGCTCATTGAAGGAAGGGGATAAATGCATTATTCAATAGCCAACATCTTCATGTAAGTACAACCCCAATGGTAGCTTTGCTTAATGCAAACCTATTGTAAAGAAAAACACAGTCACAACGTTCCTCAGGCTCATCATGCAAGTGGAATCATAGAAATAAGTTGCAGTGATTGTTGTAGTAATGGCAGGGGTAGTAGATTTGCTTGATGAAAGTGCTTTGGAGTTTTATAATTCTGAGTTTCATAGCTTTGTCTCATAGAAGGATGACTGAGTAAGTCAAAGGTTGTAGTGTTATTCTTCAAAAGAGGGCAGTGATGAGAGAAAGCAGTTACAGTCATTATGATGCCTTTAGTGTGTGTAAATGTTATCTTCAGGGTACAAATGCATGGTTTCCATGATCTCTGAGATACCAAGAATATGAAGGCACAAAGGTGAATTTCTAACAACTTGGCAAGATTTCTCAGATTTGAAACACTGCTTAAGGGTCTTGATTTTTGGGAAATTTTGCACTGATTTTGGCAAGGGCAGAATTTATAAATCAAATTAGAAACACTTCAATTATTTGCAACAGTAGAGGAAAGTGTCCAGATTAGCCATTTCCTTCAGTTTGAAAGCTAATTTCAAGGTGTTTGTAGCAGTTTATCAGAATTAGCAGCCCTTTCTTCGATGAAAGTTTCTGATTTGAGGATTTCTCTTTATAAAGGCTACTCTTAGGACTTTTATTTTTTATTCTTGCTATTTTTTGCTGTTCAAAGAAAATCATTGTAACAAAAAAACTCTTTTCAAAATCAACAAAATGGCAGTAGGGTTCCTTCTTAGTTCTCTTGTTTCATTTTTTCAAGGAGTGATTTGATGTAGAAATTGTGATTTCATTTATGAATCCTTTGTTATGTCTCATTCATGCGATCTTGGACTAGGAATCTCATGTTAAGTGCAGGTCATATGATCTGTTGAGTTGTTTTGAGTGGATGTAGTTGTGAAAAATCAATTTTCCTTCCAACAAACAAGAGGATGATGAGAATCTGGAAACATTGAATGTTGAAAACCATACTAAAAAAATTAAAATAAGTTTTTAATTTTTTTTAGCACATTTTTTCATATTGTCTCTAGAGAGACAATTGTTGGGGTTTAAAACATATTGTCTCTAGAGAGACAATAGTTGGGGTTTAAAACATATTGTCTCTAAAGAGACGAAAATACATTTGTTTCATATTGTCTTTAGAGAGACAATTTTTAAGACAATAACTTGAGACACTCGCTTAAAGACAATAAGCAAGTTTTTTTTGGTCTCATGTTAAGACAATAGACTTAAAAATTGTCTCAAAAATTGTCTTAACCCCCCTTATATGTAGTAGTGCTTGACTTCAATAAATGGGCTAGTTCCAAGAAGCTCTCCAACTCCCAAAGTAGTTCATGAAACCTTATAATTTCCTAGAGCAACTAAAAAAGTAGTACAATGGAATGCTTATCACGAAATTAACACAATCTTGTTGATTTCAAAGAATATGAAATTATTAAATGATTTTTGTAGGTTTCACTCAAAGGTTATTCAACATAAAAAGGGTATAAATAAAAGTTAAATCCCTCTAATATTATTATTAACCTCCAAATTTCACCATTAAGGAGTTCTACAACATAAGCACACCACATGCTAGTCAAGGATTGTTCCCTGCATTAGCTCCAATATCCCCAATCTACATTTGTCAAATAAGGTATACTTTCTCATCCTCCCCTTTAGCACTTATACATTTACAAATAATTTCCCATTGAATATAATCCACATACCCCCTTATGAATTAATCATTGTTCTCAGCTAATCATTTTTCTCCATTTTAATAAAACTAGGTCACCTCCTAATTTCACTTAAAGCTTAGTACCTATTTCTATTGGCCTATCTAATTATTAAACCTCAAATGCCTAATAAAATGTCTAAAAAATCACCCTCAATAATTTAGAGCTATTATTTCTTCCAACTAGACCCTACAAAACCATCTTATTTTCCTTACTCAAATAATCCTAGTTTCTAAACTAGTTAAAATGAGGTACAAGTACCAAGGGTATGAGGAGATTTAAGTCCTTGAAATTGAAATACCAAGGTCAAGGATTTAGTGCTAAGGAATGTAAATATGAATGAGTTATGGGAAAATGGTCGAGAAATTTAAAAATCCAATCACCCTAAGGATTTTTGAAAGTGGATTGGCTCACACTATAGTTTTCCTACAGCTATATAATGTGCTGATTTAGATTCTTGCCTAGGTAAAATGTTATGGTTGAAACTAGATAAATCAAGGCTATTAAAAGTAAAGTAGTTGTTAGACTAGATAGGAAATCCTTAAACACCACTTTCTCTCTCCCACAAAGAGAAGAATATGCTAAAGTTACTAAATAAATAGGTAAGAAACATTATGAGGAACTTAAGGTTGAATACTAAATGCCACTAGCTTGGTCTTCGCTAAGTGAAAAAAGGAAAAGGCTATCTAAATTTCCAAATAACTTATACAAGTAGACATTTTATTAAGATTTTTTTGAATTGATTACTCATTTAAACAGGGTCATAGGCCATATTGAGACAAATACCTCTCACTACTAGATGTGATTATTCATTATTATTTGTCAAGGATAATAATTCATTGATTGTGAATAGATCACAACTGATAACATTTAAAATCAATTGGTCAAACTTGAGAAGACCCAACAATTTTACATGACTTCATATCTATTTTACGCAATCAAGTAATAAGACATGGCCTAGCATTAATTAATCAAGGTGTATTTGATGAAACAACTCAAATTTATTCTTATTTCTCTTAATTGGTGTTGGGGGAAATCAACATACATTTTAGCAAGGTGAATGATGCATTCACAATGATAACTATGAGATGTCATGTTCCTTTCCCTGAAAAAATGGTTGTAGAGTAGAATTCGAGGATTCTATCATATTCCTCCGTAGGAGCTCATATCAATTTGTGGTTTGGGATGTAGTATATGTAATGAAGGCTCCACAACATACCTAGATCTCATGGAAAACACATCATCTTCGGAAAGATATCACCATCAAAAGATCATCAGTTCAGACTCACTTTACCAGGACAAGGTCAATTCTAAGAGTCCCTTTGTATTCCTCTAAAGGATCATGTTCAGGTGTATAGTTTGGAACACAACACCTATGATGGAACTTGTGCATCATATCCAAAATTCAAGAAGGGAGGATTGGACAACATAAAGATATCGCTAACTGAAGGTCTTGTGCTAGTCTACTAGCATCCACCCCTATAGACTTGAAGGATAAGGCATTGCAAGATCATGTAGAAGTAATGGTTAAGTTTCAGGAAGTTGAAACAAGTAAGAAAAGAATGTTGATGGGTCCACAAAAAGGCACACTTATTCCAAAGGAATCTACATTGGCCTTAAGGCCGACCTAATGTAGCATGTTGGGAATTTGAATTTTGGGCTTTGGTGCCAATTGGGCTCAAGGCCGACCTATTCCTTAAGAGGAATGTTAGCATATAAAGGTAGAGTAAGTGCAAAAAGATGGGGGGCCAAAAGGGGGTCTTAAGTGGCCACATTTTTTTTTGAAATGAGGAAATATTGACCTTGGATGAGAAATTGAGGATAGTTACACTCAAAATTTAAAGATGCAACAAAAACAATATAGCAAGTGCTCCAAGTCTTCATTCTAAATTACTATTTATTTTTTTAAATGGTATAGATTTAGGGGTTCGAAAGAGGGAGCCACAAACATTGGTGTTGTTTTTGTCAAAAAAACATAACATAGCAACTTTTGTGGCTACCTCAAAAGGTTAATTTTTTTGGTATTTTTAAAATCGCTTCAATGAGAAATTAGCTAACATGTAGTTTATTCTCAACTTTTTTGATAATTTTTTAATGAATATTTGATATTTTACTAATTTTCAAAGTGGACACATCCTAGAAAATGAAATTTTGGTTGTGCTACCCCTATAAATTTTGAAAACTAATTGAAAATCAAATTTTTAAATATGCGTAGAATGGAATCTAGTTTCTAAAAATGTAATTTATTTGAAATTTCAATGAATGGTTAATTTGTAAATAAAAAAAAAACCAAAAACTAGACACAAAAACAAAATAAATTAAAGATGAAAGGCTTAACATTGTCAAAATGTGAACACATTACATTGTTAAATAGCTAAGAGAGAGCCTAACATTATCCAGGTGTTCAATTTGTTCACCTTGAAATGCATGAGAACTTGACGGTTAGCACAAACACAATTATGTGAAATATTGTAGAATATGAAAAAAATATATCTTTAGATGTTGGGAAGGAACTCCAAACTTTTGGGTTGGTAATGCAAAACAAATACCAAGCCTTAGGCTTGGGGATTCCCAAAGAAATAAATAATTCAAGTGCATTATATGCACTTGCGGTATGACGTGATCACGTTATAATGTGCTTGAGTTATAACACGCTCACATTATAATGTGTTCATGTTATTTCATAGTTTTGACAGTTTTTTGTGTTTGTGTTTGAATTTCCTAATCAAGACATAATGTGAGAATGTTATAAAGAACTTGCATTATGTCTTGCTTTGTGTTAAATGCTAGTTTGTTAAAAGTATGTATATATTTTTGTATGTATGTATGCAAGATTGTATGTACGTATGTATGTATGCTTATATGTATGTAAGTATGTATGTATGCATGTATGCATGTATGTTTTCTTATATGTATGGATGTATTTAGAGGGAGGGATAATTTTAAGAGAGATAGAGAGAGAGATTTGTGTGTGCTCGCATTATAATGTGCCCACTTTATAACATGCTCGTGTTATTTCATAGTTTTGACATATTTTTTGCATTTTTGCTTGAGTTGCCTAAGCAAGACATAATGCAAGCACATTATGACTTTCTCATGTTATGTCTTGCTTTGTGTTAAATGATAGTTTTTTTAATGTATGTATGTATGCTTGTATGACATGTATGTATGTATGTATGCATGCTTGTGTATATGTATGTACACTTGTATGTATGTAGGTATATATGTATCAGTGTATGTATGCATGTATGTAAGATTGTATGTATGTAAGTATGTATTTATGCATGTATGTATTTGTGTCTACTTATATGTATGTATGTATGTATGTATTTAGAGGGAGAGGGAATTTTTAGAGAGAGATATTTTTCTAGGTAGCATGGGAGGGAGAGAGGGAGAGACCTGGGAGAGAGAGAGAGAGGGCGGGGGTGGGAGGGAGAGACTTGAGAGGGAGAGAGAGAGAGAGGAGGGATTGGGAGAGAAGGGGTTGGAGTGAGAGGGACTTATCTAGGTAGGGTGGGAGGGATAGAGGGAGAGAGAGAGGGGGGGAGGGGTTGGAGTGATATGGACTTATCTAGGTAGGGTGAGAGAGAGAGAGAGATTAGGGTTTAGGGTTTAAGGTTTAAGGGTTGAGATATTAAGGGTTTAAGGGTTTATGGTTGAGGGTTGAGGGATTAGGGTTTAAGGCATAGTTTCCAAGGTTGAGGGTTTAGGGATATGGTTTAGAATTTAAGCTTTAAGGGTTCAAGGTTGATGCTTTAGGGATAGGGTTTAGGGTTAAGTGAGAGACCTAGATGGATAAGGAGGGATGGAGAGGAAGACAAGGAGTGATTGAGAGACCTAGAGAGGGGAGAGGTAGAGAGATGAGGGTGAGATAGAGGTGAGAGATAGAGAGGTGAGGGGAGAGAGAAGAAAATGAGAGAGTGAAGTTGAAAACTTGAGGGAAAGATAGGTAAGGAGGAGGGAGAGAGATGGAGAGGTTTGAGAAATAATGAGAGAACCACATGAGAGATATAGAGGTGAGAGACCTATAGCCTATGGAGAGAGGGTTGAGATTCATAGGGGGAAAGATAGGTGTGAGAGAGATAGAGGTGGGAGAAGGGTGGGTAATGATAAAATAAGTTAGGAAACCTTTAGAAAATCAATATTTTCATAACGCAAGCACATTTTGAAGAAGTTGAAATATAGTCATTTTGTATAGCCAGAAAAAATGTGCTCATGTTATAATGCGAGTGCTTTTTGGCTTGCTCTAAAAATGGTAAAAAAGTTAGCAAACCCATGATCTAAGCCCACTTGTTCTATTATTCTACTTGTTATGCATGTGTTCCAACAAAAAAATATTTTTGATGCTATTGGGAAGTGCACATGGAAAGTTTTCACATTCTACCACTTTTGCATGAACTTTCCACCACCTTTTTATGGTTTTCCAACTTAGGAAGGAGGAAGTAATAAAGATTTCACATCAAATTTGATATATATCAATTCAAGTTTTAATTTTGTAGCATTGCAATGTTAATTGTGATTGAATTGTAGGAATTTAGCATTATACATTGGTTATTTGAATTGTTGTTATTAATTCTATTTGAGTGATATACAATTGAATGTTGAAAAGAAAGCAAGCTTGTGAAAGATTCAAATTGTTAAGAAGTTTGATTCTAGAAGAAAAAAAGACTACATAATTGGGTTGTTACTCCATTCGAATCTTCATTTTTTAGGTATGTGTTATGTTGTTTTCACACGCATGCCCACCAGGGGTAGGTACCCTTTTTCTGCTTACATTTTTGTATTTTGTTTGATGACTAGTCTGGTCTCCCTTGCAAGTTGAATCGAGATCTAGTTTGAAAGTTGGAGTCTCCTTTATCTTGGTTCAAGATTCTAAATCTCACTCTGTAATTAATGTTTGACATAGGGGTAATGGTTTGTTGGTTATTCATAGTTGCCACTTTACATCTCGTGGTATATTGGTCTTACACTAATCAGTATCTCATAGGTATAATTAGAATACATTGGGTATTTAAATTTTTTGAAATTAAACCTTGATGATGCATTAATTTGAGTTGTTGGCATTTTGCACTAATCATGCTTTACAAGCATGCACGGTTAATAACAATGGGTTCAAAATTTTGCATTTGGAGGATATTTGCAATATTTAGTTGGGCTTGGATTAATTCAAGAACCAAATTCTGGGAGTATTTGGAGGCACATAAACTATGCGATGGATCAATGAGACATTGAGGACTAATTTTCCATGGTATATGAATTTATGAGAAGGAAACATGGGGAACTCATGAAGTTAAGATATGAGTGTATTCATAGTGAACAAAGTAAGGAGGTTAAGCTCTCGAAGCTCTGAATATCCACAAAAGTCACCATAGGGGAGAGATTGTATTTCACAGTCATGGTTGGTTGTCTTCATTCGTATCATGGCTTGATAGTTGCAGAATCATTGAGGATTTAGGTGTCCATTATCATGCAACATATGGGATTTAAAAGGGTTGCTAAGTTGGAAAATTGTGATGATCATTTATGAATTTTGATACACTTATGAAAATTGTGATGATCATTTATGAATTTTAATCAGATGTAAGTAAATAAATAAATGTTAGAGAAATCAATCCAAAAGGGAGGGGAGAGCCAAGCCTCCAAGGGTTTTTTTTATTTGGGGACAGTGGTGGCCCCTCGGGGTGTAGATTCATTCCAAGTTGTTCGGAACGAATATGTACATTCACTAAACCAACCATTTGAGCCGTATATAATTCCAAAATGGAATCTGTAGTAAGAAAGAGGCGGGGATAAATGCACAAGTTGTTGTTCGTTTATATCAACAACCTAAAATTCCATGATGAGCAGTACTTGTTAAAGAGGAACGTGTATTTCTTATTATAATAGAATAAGGTGTTAAAATGATTTTTTTTAACTCTCTCATTGAAGGTTTCAATGAAGTTCCTTCACACTCCATTTTGGCTAAATGACTTGTTCTTAAAATTAGGAAAAACACAGAGAGTGTCATTCTCAAAGTCTTCATAGCTTTCTTTTCTACAGAAATCAAGCTCCTTTAAATATCTTTGGCTTTGAAGAAATTCTTCGAAACCCTTTCAACATCAAACAAGTATTTGGGACCACATTGGTTCTCAATGAAGGCATAAAGTCACCATTGTTCCATTTCAAAAAAATTGAGGATCCTAAGAACCTTTTTAGCTCCTAAAGGCATTTTGAGAACCACACAAATTCTCAGCAACTAAAAAAGTAGCACAATGGAATGCTTATCATGAAAGTAACACAATCTTGTTGATTTCAAAGAATATGAAATTATTAAATGATTTTTGTAGGTTTCACTCAAAGGTTATTCAACATAAAAAGGGTATAAGTAAAAGTTAAATCCCTCTAATATTATTATTAACCTCCAAATTTCATCATTAAGGAGTTCTACAACATAAGCACACCATGCTAGTCAAGGATTGTTCCCTACATTAGCTCCAATATCTCCAATCTACATTTGTCAAACAAGGTATATTTTCTCATCCTCCCCTTTAGCACTTATACATTTACAAATACTTTCCCATTGAATATAATCGACATACCCCCTTACGAATTTACCATTGTTCTTAGCCAATCATTTTTCTCCATTTTAATAAACCTAGGTCACCTCCTAATTTCACTTAAAGCTTATTACCTATTTATATGGGCCTATCTAATTATTAGACCTTACATGTCTAATGAAATATCTACAAAATCACCATCAATCATTTAGAGCTAATATTTATTGCAACTAGACCCTACAAAACCATCTTATTTTCCTTATTCAAACAATCCTAGTTTCTAAACTAGTTAAAATGAGGTACAAGTACCAAGGGTATGAGGAAATTTAAGTCCTTGAAATTGAAATACCAAGGTTGAGGATTTAGTGCTAAGGAATGTAAATATGAATGAGTTATGGGAAAATGGTCGAGAAATTTAAAAATACAATCACCCTAAGGATTTTTGAAAGTGGATTGGCTCACACTATAGTTTTCCTGCAACTATATGATGTGTTGATTTAGGTTCTTCCCTAGGAAAAATTTTATGGTTAAAATTAGATAATTCAAGGCTATTAAAAGTAAAGTAGTTGTTAGACTAGATAGGAAATCCTTAAACACCACTTTCTCTCTCCCACAAAGAGAAGAATATGCTAAAGTTACTAAATAAATAGGCAATCCTTTGACAGTTTTTTGTGTTTGTGTTTGAATTTCCCATTCAAGACATAACGTGAGAATGTTATAAAGCACTTGTATTATGTCTTGCTTTGTGTTAAATGCTAGTTTGTTAAAAGTATGTATATATTTTTGTATGTATGTATGTACACCTATATGTATGTATTTATGTATGTGTCAATGTATGTATGTATGTATGCATCTATATATGTATGTGTGTATGTATGTAAGATTGTATGTACATATGTATGTATGCTTATATGTATGTAAGTATGTATGTATGCCTGTATGCATGTATGTTTGCTTATATGTATTTATGTATTTAAAGGGAGGGAGAATTTTAAGAGAGATAGAGAGAGAGATTTGTGTGTGCTCGTGTTATAATGTGCCCAATTTATAATGTGCCTACATTATAATGTGTTTGTGTTATTTCATTTTTTTAACTTTTTTTTTGCATGTTTGCTTGAGTTGCCTAAGCAAGACATAATGCAAGCATGTTACGACTTTCTCACGTTATGTCTTGCTTTGTGTTAAATGATAATTTTTTAAATGTATGTATGTATGCTTGTATGATATGTATGTATGTATGTATGTATGTATGCATGCTTATGTGTATGTACACCCATATGTATGCATGCTTGTATGTAAGTTATGCTTTGATGTTGCAAGCACTCAAAATTTTCCCAAGAGATAAAGAGTTGGCCACCATATTGTTGGATTGGTGGAGTCCCAGAGATGAGAAATTAACATTCATTATTGTGGGAGAAAAGCATCAAGGGGATAAGTATCCTATGGTTAAGTCAACTTATCAGTTTGTTAAAGGGGTTGTGGAGAAAAAGTTTCAGGGATACATTGCCCCTATGGAATTAAGGATCAAGGAGTTGAATTCCAAGTATGATAAAGTAGACCTAACTCCATTACCAAAGATTCTGCAAGTTTGGAAGGACCAAATGAATAATATTATGATAGCTAAGACAAATGGAATATGCAAGAATGTTGATATTGGTATGTTGGAGAATACACTTGAGAACCTATCTTTTGTTATTAGTTTCTTGGAAGATTTTGTTAAATAGGCTACTTCAGTGATGGTGAAGTATGCACCATATAGGGAGATGATTAATCAAGTTATTTCTTTCAAGTGGTCATCTAAGGAGGAATGTGAATTAAGTTTGAAATATGAGTGCCAGGGTCGAGAAGTGTGACTTGGTCAAGTATGATACAGGTCTAGCCTCAGAAGTTACATTTGAAAATACACATGCTTTTCTCAGCTCCAGGTACAAGTTGTTGAGGTGGAATAAAGTGCCACAATGGTTAAATATTCCTTTGATGTGAACAAGGTGCCTTTTGGGAGGCTGGTTTCTTTCTCCACAGGAATTGATGAGTACTTTTGTCTTATGTCTTTTACCTCTAATTGCAAGATGCAAATATAGTTGTATGAGGGAACTGCAGTCCAATAAAAAGTGGACATGTGTACACTTCGGCCTTAAGCTTATTTTGCTCCCTTGTTTTAAAAAGGAGAATTTTGGGTCGGGGTACGAGGTCTTTTGTTGAATCTAAGATTTGAGAGAGTAGAATTTTGTAATACAAAGAATATGAATATTGAGTCGCTATCTTAAGGTTTAGAGTCAAATAGAAGAACTTGGTCAATTATGGGGTTCTTAGGCATGTTTGTGTTAAATATGAAAAATCTTGAGTATATTTTCTCTCCAATTGTGATGTACTGCATGAATTATTAATGAAATATTAGTCAAATTCTGGTTTCATTGATTTTAATTGTTCTTTACTATGAATTATACTTTAATGGTGGCTCTGGTTTTAAGGATCAGTTAAATGCTTCAGTTATTGTGTAAGTTCATACATGTTATCAACCGGATTTATAAGTAGTAATAGATTTTGTACAAATACGTGGATTGTAATGCAATGCATGTAGATCACAACTATTTAAGATGAAATTTTCCTTGTAGTTCAACTCTTTCTCATTTGAATTCGTGCATTAGGATATGGCACTGGTATCTGAATAGTGGTTATGTTTCTCATGTCTTTGGTTTTGATTTTGGAACATTTATTCAAAATATTTCTTATCGGCCTATCTTTGGTGTGTTTGCAATTCTTTGCTAATAGGACTTGAGTCTTTGAAGGAATTTCCAATTTCTTGAAGGATTTCATCCATTTGGTGTCAATGAAGAGTCTATCTGTTAACATGCAATGTGTATTTTGAATTGATTAGTGGTATATGAGAAGCACATTGTGGGGATCACCCTCCTAGGTCTTGCAGAGCCTGAAGTGTAGGAGAATTAGAAATATTGCTTCTTCTCATTGAGTTGGCCAATCGTTTCTCAAGCTTTCATTATTGAACGTAGAAAATTCATAGAAGCTTTGAGGATTTCTGCTTGGGTTGCAATAAAAAAAACCAAAAAAATGGTGACTTTGTTGGGGACCTATCAAATTCAAAGTCTCTAGTGCATATCTGTTATAGTCAGAATCAATTGTCACGATATTCTTCGATTCAGGAGAATAATTGTTTTAAATTTTAGTTATTTTTGTCATGTCTAGTACATGAGTCTAGTCTTCGTTCATTCTTTGTTAGTCTATCGGGTAATGTTTAGGATATTATCAGAATTCATGAGTGCAAAAGCAAAGTGCAATCAATTCATAGTTCCCAACATCTTGGGTGGCAACTCTGATATCTCAATCACAAATATTCATATAAATTTTCAAAAGAAAAATGCAAAGGAAGATCCTCATGCACCAAAAACCATGAGGAAGACTAGGAGCTATTCATAGGAGAACCTAGAGCCAGTGCTAGAACTCAAACCTGGAAAGGACAAATGATGGGTGAAAGTAAATGATACACCGAGTAAGTCAGTTTCATCTCATGTTGTTTCATTTCCCACTTTAAATGATAAGGTAAATAGTGCTATCATCAGTGGGGACTCATTCAAAGTTGTTGTATATTTAATATGGATCATGGTAGTTTTCCTATTGAAAAGACTCGTGAGGTTGAATATGACATATCTAGAGAAGAAGAAAGATGGGTTTTCTAGGAACAAGATAAACGTTTCCTAAAGGTCATGACATTTGACACTATGTCTGTTTTCACTAGACAAAACTTCAAACCATGAGGAGTATCTCTGGATGAGGAGACACCTCTTCTTCAAGAGGAAGATTAGGTAGATCAACCTTATTACACTTGTGCTCCAAGTGAGGCAGGAGATATCCTCAAAAATGAGACTAATATAGATAAGGATATGCAAGCCTTGATTGAAGAAGAAAAGAGGTTGCAGGAGGAGGAGAATAGTAGGGAAAAGAAAAGAAAAGAGGATATGGAAAGATTTCAAGCCAAGAAGCTCAAGAGAAATGCTCAGAGGCAAAGGGTGGAAAATATGAGAGAAGATGTTGCTAAGGGAAAAAACCTTTGAAGAAAAAGTAGCTAAGGTAGTTGCTGAAAGGGCCCGTGAGGTGCCTAAGGTGACAATCTATGGGAACCTCTACTACGACTACATATACCTCTTCTATCTCGACCATTAAGGCCTCTGACCCATTTTTTGGATCTAAGAAGACAACCTTTATGGATCATGAGAAATCTCCCATTGATCAATCCAAGAAAATTTCCCATGATTTCTCTAATTCTAAAAGAAATACTAATGGCAGTATTGAAACCAACACTATTTCTGACAAAGGGGTCAAAACTAAAACTGGATCATTAGATGCCCCCCAAACCCTAAACTCTCGAGACTACAATTGATAAATGATCATTTGTAGGAAGAATTGAGGAAGGCAGAGATAGAGGTGCCAATGCCGAGATGGCAAGAAAGATAGCTTTCTTGAAGATGTCTACACCACCCCTGAGGCCTCTAGTTCTAGACATTGTCAAAATGAGTCACTAAGTAAGAATTATGAAAAGAAGATCCCTAAATAGGGTGGTGGTGGTAACCAAGGTGGTGGAGGTGGAGATGGTCATAAGAATGGCAATTTCTATTCAGAGGATGAGAAAGGAAGCAGCGATAAAAATAGAAAATATGGTGGTAATGGAAAAGATACAAAGGCAAGTAATAAGAAGGATGTTGAGCAACATGATACCCACAACAATGTACACGATAGGGGAGCACCCCATGTTGATAGATATAGACAACTATGTTTTGACAAAATTTGGGGGTACCCGAATCCGGTCCCTAACAATGCACGCAAACATCTCCCAAAGTTTACTAGCAATAATGTTTTTAGTGGGGAAGATCACCTAAAAGCTTTCCAAAGTTTTGTTGAAGATTTTGAATTATGGGATGATGATGTAGCAATGATATATTTCATGCTGTCATTAGTTGAGGATGCCAGAGATTGGTATAGGGGGTTATTGGATGCTAGTATTGACTCTAGAGATGCCTTTTACAGGGTCTTTAGGGAGCAATATGGAGATCAGACTGATCCTAGGTTCAAATTGAATGATTTCAATAATATCACCAATGGATACAATTAACTGGTTACTAGGTTTAATGCATGCTTTTAGAAAGCTATGATAAGAGTTCCTACATATTTAAGGCCTAATGAAAATGCATGCCTAGCTATATATTGCAATTCTTATTATGCAAAAATGTGTTATCTATTGAGAGATAAAGATCCACAAAATTTAAGACAAGCATACAAGATGGAAATAAATATTGAAAATAATAGAAGAGCTTCTGGAAAAGTGGGGAGAAGGGAAGATCCCAAAGCTTCCAAAGGCACAAGAAGTCAGACCGAGAAGGTTAGAAAGGCCACGGTTGCTGATGAAAATATAGATCAGGTCTTTACCGTGCTACAAAAGCAAGCCAAAAATGACAAGCCCCATTTTCAAAGGAATGGAAGGCCTCCCAGATTGCAAGATTATCCTTATAACACTAACTGGAATAATGGGAAGCCCATACAAGGAAATCATAGGAACAATCAAATTCCACTTGATCCCTTGTCTAAGCACTTTGCAAATGTAACAAAAAAATTACCATGGTGTGAGGTGTGTGATATGCCACATTCTTCACAACAATGTGAAATGGCACAATTAGTCGTGGAATCTCAAAGTGACGAGGGAGAGAATCAGTCTTTGCATGATCAGGATGCAATGACTAATGTATTGCTAAGTCCAGCCGATTTTGCTTGTGAGGACTATTCCTCAGATGATGAGCCATGTGGAGGAGATGTTGATCTACAAATACAAAAAAATGATGTACATCACTAACAAGTATTTTCAAATGAAGAAGATGATGATTATTTTGTAAATGAACTTGAGATAGAAACACTATTCTGAGAAGACCATCTAATGAGGAGATTGAAAAATATACAATTGCTCTAATATCTAGGGAAAGAAACAATATACAGTTAAGGAATAGAATTATTCTAGGGGATTCAGGAAAACACTACAGTCTATTTGTAAAGGAGAAGGATACAACTAGGGTAGCTGTCAAGGTGGAGGCAAAGAATATAGATCCAAAGCCCAAGGAAATTAGGGAACCTAGGATCTGGGCAAAGAAAGTAGATAAAACCAAGATGAATGGTGAAACAACCTCTCAAAATGCTAAGGTCAATAATCAACACCTTCATGATAATAAAATTCTAGGGGAAACAAGAAGGTAATATCAAAGGATATATTTTTTCCTGGATTACCAAAATATACTATAGTAGATATGTTCCCAGTACTTTCCCAAGTCAAGGTTACTATCCCATTTTTAGAAATGATGCAGATAGATGAACATAAGGATAAAACTATTGCACTTATTAATAACATTCCTACAAGTAAAGGGGGTAAGGTGATGACTGATCAGATTGAGTCAAATAAGAATCAGGAAAAGATAGGTGTTGTGGAAGAAGTGACCACTAACAACCCTCAAGTATATCTAGCAACTACCATCACAACTAACCCCAATCATGTGAATCCATTTTTCTTGAGTTTGATCATCGTTGGAAAAATGCTGAGAAATTGTATGATTGATTCAGGAGCTTCTAATAATGTGATGCCAATGAAGATAATGCATGCAATGGGATTGGAATTAGATAGTACATAAGATAAATGTTATGCCATGGATTCTGGAGAAGTGCCTATTAGAGGGATTATAAATGATGTTCCATATAGACTGACAATGTTCCCTGAGAAGGAGTTACACATGAGTGTTACAGTGGTGGATATCCCACCTACTTATGGGATGTTGTTATCTTGGCCTTGGAGTGCTTCCATGGGTGGGAGTATACAGTGTGACTTATATTTTCATACATTCTCTATTGAGTAGAAGGATGTTAAAGTTAATAGGGAAAAGAGAGCCCCTCACATGATCGAGAATGTGGAGCCACTAGAGCTTGTCAGAATAAATTTTGTAGAGACAAATTTAGAAAAAATTGTGTTGAGGAGGATAAATTAGAAGAAGAGGTCCAAATTGCACCCATTAATAAGGAAGTGCTGAATGTATCATCAGAAAATGACTTATGGACAATGTACTTTAATGGAGCATGTTCCAAAGACACCTTAGGAGTAGGAATCATTTTCACTTCCCCTCAAGGTAAAACATTCAAGTACTCTTTCTTGCTACAATTTGCTTGTACTAATAATGTTCCTGAGTATGAGGCTCTCTTACTTGGTCTGAAGCTAGCTTCAAAACATGGTATCAAGGCATTAAAAGTATTGAGGGACTTTGAGTTGGTTGTCTCCTAGATTAGATCCCATTTTTCAGCCAAGGATAAGAGACTTAAGCAGTATAGAAATGCAGTATGGGACACTATTGAGACCTTTTATGCTTTGGCATCAAATGGGTCGAGAGGGGGAAGAATGCTAGGGCTGACTTATTGGCCAACATAGCTATTAAGCTTGATGATGTCACCTCTGATGGTATTTAACAAATAGAAATAAAAACTAGGCCTATAGTACCAGACAATATTTTTAACTAGCAGGTATTTGATGATGGCACAAATATTTTGAGGCTTCACCATTGTATTGATCAATATGAGAACCAGGAAATTGACTTAAGCTCATTTGTAATCGAAGTTGATGGAAAAGAGACCTTGTTCGAGAATGATATAATTGAGTTAAAAAAAAATACCATTCCCCGAGGCTTGGTTACACTTGAGAGGGTTTTTGATGGCCCTAATAGGTCAAGCACTAAGCATGCACCTTCTTATAAGGAATATTTAGAGGAAATAAATTTGGGAACGGAAAATGCTCCTAAGAAATTTTATATTGGTAAGAAAATGAAGCCTCATGTTAGAAACATGTTGATTTCCCTGCTTAGAAATTATAGACATGTCTTTGCTTGGTCATACAATGATCTCAAAGCATACAAGGAGGATATTTTCCAGCATGAAATCCCATTAAAGCCAGATATGAAGTCATTCAGGAAGAAATTGAGGCGAATTAATCCAACCCTACAACCCAAAATGCAGGAGGAGCTTGCCAAATTAAGGGATGCTGGAATCATTAAGCCCATTAGGCATTCATCTTGGATCTCCAACCTTGTGTCTACAAGAAAGAAAAATGGGGATATTAGATTGTGTGTTGATTTCAAAAATTTGAACGTTGCTTCCTTGGAAGACAACTACCCACTACGCAATATGGAAGCTATGTTGCAAAAGGTCACAAGGTGTGAACTACTCTCTATGATGGATGGGTTCTCTGGTTATAACTAGGTAATGGTCAAGGAGTCTAAGCAATTCAAGACTACATTTACTACACCCTGGGGGACATATGTTTATGTGAGAATGCCATTTGGATTAATGAATGCTGGTGCAACTTTTTAAAGGGCTATAGATGTAGCCTTTGCAGATTTTATTGAACTATTCCTCACAATATATTAGGATGATCTTACTGCTCATAAAAAGGAGGAGGATGACCATTTTTCTCACTTGGAGAAAATCTTTATTAGGGCCTTGGAATATGGGATATCTTTGAACCCTAAGAAATGTGTGTTTGGAGTAAAAGAAGGAAAGTTGCTATGACATATTGTCTCAAAGGATGGGGTTTGAATTGATCCAGAAAGAGTGGAAACTATTGAAAAAATCACACAACCAAGAAATGTAAAAGGTATTCAATATTTCTTCAGGCTGATTAATTTTGTAAGAAGATTTGTTAAAAATTTTGTAGAGATTATTCACCCAATTTCTAATATGCTGAAAAAGTGAGAAAAGATAACGTGGACAGAGGATCCATCCAAAGATTTTGAAGCTATTAAAGATGCTATCAAGCTGACCCCTGTTCTTAAATCACCTGACTATTCTAAAGCTTTTTAGTTGTTTACCTTTGATTCTTTCCACACTATAGTTGGGGTTCTATTGTAGAAAAACAATAATGGTTTTTAGCAGCCAATTGCATTTTTTGGTAAATCATTGTAGGCTATAGAATTAAAGTATGATATAATAGAGAAGTAGTCATATGCTCTGGTAAAATCTGTCAAGAATTTTAGGCCCTACTTAATGGGATCAATTGTTATTGCATATTTTCCAATAGCTGTAGTTAAGTATATCTTCACTCAACAAGAGACTAGAGGGAGATGGTGCAGATGGATAAATAGGATTCAAGAATTTAATATTGAAATACAGATCATAAAGCTCATAAGGGGTCAATGCCTACCTAAGTTAATGGCCGAAACCAACTTAGAGGCCAATAAAATAAACCAAATAGAACAAGAGAATTTTGCACCTATTTGTGATATGCAAACTTGTGTCTGGTATAGAAGAATTATTGAATATTTACAGACAATGCAGTGCCCTGAAGGTATGCTACTTAATGAGAAAAGGACCCTCAAATTATGAGAAATTAAGTATGTCATCATTGATGGTGAGATTGGGTGGAGGAGTCCTGAGGGTGTTATACTTAGATGTGTGGATGGGGATCAAGTTGAAGATTTATTTGTGGAAATGCATAAAGGAGCTGGTGGAGGCCACTACATGGCTAAGACAACAAATCACAAGATTTTAAGAGCTAGTTTCTGTTGGCCTACTATATTAAAAGATGCTCATATGTGATGCTTGTCAGAGGTTTGTTAGGAAGTTAATTTTTTTTGGTAATTTACCATTAAGGCCAATGTCTGCTCCGACCCCTTTTCAGCAATGGGGCATTGACTTCATAGGAGAAATATTTGAAATATATGGTAGTGGGAATGCGTGGATATTAGTGGCAACCGACTATTTTACCAAATGGATTCAAGCAATCCCAACAAGAAGAGCCATGAGTAATGTAGTCATTGAATTTTTTACGAATTTTATGCAGGTTTGGGGTACCTGAGAGAATTGTTTCAGATAATGCAATGTGTTTTAGGTCTGAGGAGTTCGTTGATTTTTGTAAACAATATGGTATAACTATTTCATATTATTCTTTGTATCTCCCCCAAGGAGACAGACATGCAGAGCCCAATAATAAGAACTTAATGAAGATCATTAAGTAGATGATTGAAAAAAATAAGAAGGCTTGGGATTCAAAGTTTCATATGGAATTGTGGGATGACAAAACAACTGTCAAGAAAGCAATTGATTATTTTCCTTTCAACCTAGTCTACGGGCTAGAAGCATGTATACCGCAAAATAATCTGCTAAAGATGTACGAGTATTTCCAAGAATATGATGATGATGTGTGCAATGAAATGCAATATACGATGGAAGAATTGAATCAACTATATGAGACTTAGAGAGAGGCTCACAAGAGGAATGAAAAATTACAGCTTCAAGTGAAGGACCTCTATAACAAGAAGGCAATTGAAAGAAAATTCAAGATAGGAGTGATGGTGTTGCTCTATGTTGGTGTAATTAATTGTTTTGTACCTTGTCCTAGGTCATAATTACACCAAGTAGTTAAGTTTACCTAGGGACCACATAGGAGTTGTTGGAGAATTTCCGCCTTTGGTGGACTTATCTTCTTATTACTTTATCACCTCCACCTTTCATGGACATATCATGTGATTAGGTTTTCACCTTTTGTGGGTGATCCACTATTTGTGGTGGTTATCACATTATCACTTTCCACTTTAGGTGGAGTGATAGATTTTCATTGTTGTCTCATGTCATAAGATTACAACACTTTTCATAATCTTATGCACTCCTATGTTCTCACCTTGGCTATATAACCAAGGGGTCTCTCATTGTAAAATCAAACATTGAAGCAATTTCCATTATCATTGACATTGAATACAGTTTATTCTTGTCACATTATTTTATCTCTTCTTTGTGCTTTCCATTTGGTTCATAAATCTTGGCATCCATAGCCAATTCTAACACTCTGGAATACAAGATTGGAGGATAAAGGCAAACATGGAAATTTTGATCCCTTATGGCTAGGCCCATATATAATTGCAGACATACATGGGTATGATTCATACTTCATGCAATCCCTTATAGGTGACATCCTGGAGCTGATAGTACATGGGCAGTTCTTGAAATACTATTTCTCTTGAAATAGCTCTTTTCCATGTACAATGTACACTCCTATAGCTAGTGTATATAGGTATATGGTGTGTTTGGTTTTGCTATGTCTGCTTGTCTTGTCTAGAAAAGTCCCCGATTTCGGTTCTCTCCGTGTTTGGTATGCTCTCCAAAGATTTTGGTTTCTTGCTATGCCCGCAGGAGGCATACATCCCTTGTTAGAACCATTGGTGGATCTCTTAATTTTTTCAATGAGTATGCTCATTCATGCATCCTTGGTGCTTGACACTATTGGTTTATCTTGGGGGTTTTGGGTTTTGGGTTTTAGCCATAAACTTTGGCTTTTGGTCTTTTGATCGCTTTGGCTATTGTAATCATGCGTTGACCTATTGTTATAGGTTACCGATTGCATAAGTTGTGGTTTGAACCCTTTTAGTCATTAGTGCTATCGACCCCTTTTAACCTGCCCTATCAGTTTTTATTCGTTGGGACTGTGTTTAAATTTTCTCTAAATGTCAAGTTGATAAATGTTATAACTTTAGACCAATTTCAAATTTTTTCCTCACGGGTTATTTCCCCATCTGCCTAGTTAGTCCCCCTTTTTATGAATAATAATTATCACATGTGCAGGTTTACTAACCATCAGATGAAATGGTTAAATCCTGACCGTTCCTCGCTGGCCTCACAAGCTTTTCAATGACATCACAACAATGTTGTGAGGTATGTGAGATGCTTCCATCTATCACCTATGATCGTGGGGTACATTCCTTGTTTGCTTGTTGATTATGGACATTGAAACTGGAAGTTGTCCTGTAACAATGCATCATGGTCGTTCCTCGCTGACCTCATGCAATAAAAATACCAGTTTTAATAATGTTGTGAGATGTGTGAAATATTGACGTGTGGACACCGATGCCAAGTATGAGATGATCGAAGTGGGACTTGCTTGAGCTGAGATGGTGTCCCATAGGTGGATTTTCATTCGCCTAGAATTTGGTAAGTAAACATGAAAGTTTTAAACCATATTGACTCGATCTGAGTCGTTCTTTCTCACCTACATGGATTCAAATCAAGAGATGGTATATAAAATGAGTAGGTGTTGTACTCTAGCCATTTTATCTCATGCGAGTGAATAGTAATGGTGGAGTTCGGATTGTGCTACCAGAATTTAATGCTAAAAGTTCATTGAATTGCTATTTTATGCATAATTCCATACCGAAGAAGAATTCCTAGGTACCAAGCAAGGCAGGCTATTTTTGTGTAAACTCAACATCACTACCATTAAAATGATCTATGGGAGAAACCATAAGTAGTGTATATCTCACATTCTATGTTTTCAAAAAATCTTGTGATGTCTTGAGAACAAATATCAATTGTGTTTTTCTTTGTTTTAAAAGATTGTATTGGTTCATGTTTTCTTTAAAAAAAATTTAAAGCTTTTTCAAATAACTACTGAAGCTTCTTCAATTGTGAAGTATTTTTTTTTGAGGCTATAAGGCATAGGCTACATCCTATAACAGTCTAATATTTCAAAACCCTAGCTTGAATTGTATTTTGTCTTGTGAAAATGGTACCCAAGGCCCAAAGCTCTGGCTCTGAAACCTCTACTAGGTCCTTTTCCCATGATGTTATAGATTTGTTAAAACCCTCTACCAACAAAAAGGTCGAGGGAAAGGCTTTTTTTTATGGTCCCCTACTCCTGGAAGGGTTAACTAATAAACAATGTGCAATTCGGGATGATGAGGTACCATATACGGGATGACAATTGTTCTCAAATTGGTTTGGGAATAGGAATCTGTGTGCTTCTCTATGTAACCCTTGGAGGTTGGATCTCAGTAAGCTAGTGGTCTCAAATGTTTCTCTAGATGTAGATTTTCGAAAGGATGTTGATGTGAGATATGACCCCGTAACTCAAGTTATTAGGATATATTCTAGTATAGAAATGGTGAAAATAACTAGGTAGGAGATTGCAAAGATTTTTGATTTGGACGAATGGAATAAAGATATGGTTCCCATTAACCTTCAATATTCCAGAGAAGAATACAAAAATACTAAGGGGTTGTTTAGGACTTCTTTGATAAAACCTCATTTGTAAACCACTGGAACTAGATAGAATAAGATGAAGATAGTTATTGGTCGGAAAGAGCCAGAGCCTTTTCCTATAAACTACTTTTGCAACTATTTCAGAAAGATAGTTTGTTCCTTGTGTCAGGTTCTTGGAATTAGTTTAAAAACTACCCTGCTTACTGACCTCATGTAAATGGCTATAAATCTTCAACATCCAGTTTTAATGTGGTATATAATTTTGCCACTTGTTTGGGAGACATAATGCATGAGTTTCAGGTGGCTCTTAAGGAAGGAGGAACCCTAGTTGGTTTCAGATGGAATTCCCTATTGATGCATATGTTTATATACAAAGGTGAGCCAATTTTTGGGTAGAATATGGAATTGAAGAAGATAGAAGGTGATATTGAAATTCTTGTCCAATACTGGACCAGAGTTCTTGATAGGCATGATTGTAAGTTTGATTATTTGGCATTCCATAATGCTTTTGGGTCCAAATTGAGAAGATCTTTGGTTTATAATCCACCTAGGATTCCAAAGGAGATTCATGATTTCTTGAGGCCAATGGAAAGGAGACCTTAGTTAAATTTGACACATAATTGGGGAGACATTATCCCTTATTATAATACAACCATTTTTAGGGTATATGGCACTAATGTCAACCCATATGTTTTTTTCTAGGGATGTACCTCTGAGAATTGGGTTTATAAAAATCATGAGATAGTTGGGATGTGCTGAAGATGCACATTTCTAGTAGAGCAAAAGAAAGGATCTTTCTTTCCTAAGTATACATCATTTGCCAACTTTGTCATGGAAAAAGGAGGATGGAAAGATTTGTGGACATTGATTAGAACTTATGGGTTAAAAAACGTACGCCCTAGGAATCATGATCCTGGGGGCTTCATTTATCAAATGAAGGAAAAACACTGGATTGGAATCTTCATTCACAATTTCTATTTTCCTAAGTATATTATCATAAACATTTTTTATTTGCAAATGCAGGAGGAAAGAAAAGCCAAATATATAGCTTTTACTAAGATGATGAAGAAGAACAAAGAAAAGAAACCTGCATATGATCCCATACCAAATATCAATGGTGAGTTTAATAGGGCTATGTATGCTATTGATAATTTTGAGAGCCTGGTGGGGGCCTTGAAGGCTAAATAGGTTGTGGAAGACAAGGGAAAGTCATAGGCTATTGAAAAGTACCATGAAATAAGCCTCGAGGAAAGACCTACTTATCAGCCTCTAACAAAGGTTAGGGTATATTCCAAAAAGAAGGGAATGATAGCTGAAGAAATAGATAGGCCCACTCATGCTACTTCAAAAAATTCTGGAGTAATGTCACATAGGAACGTAGTGTCATTGTCTTTAGGGAAGTTATTTCCTAATATTGTTGATCTAGATTCCCCTTCAAGGCCTTCCTTTCCAACACATCCACCATCACCAAAGAGATAGAAAATTGAAGAGATAGGGGTGATTGATTATCCTGAAGACGATGATGAAGAGATCATGGTAACGGGCATGTGCAAGATCATCATGGAAAAAAAAGGCCCTTAAGTGGCAATAAAATTCAGAAAAATCAGAGTTAGGCAACTTGATGTAAAAAAATAAATAACTTAACTATATTATTTCAAAAATATGTAAGAATAGAATCTGTTGAAAATTGAATATAGTTTCTAAACTACTAGGTTTATATTTATTTCAAAAAAATCTATTTGGTGAAAATTTGAAATTTCAATGCATTAGTACTTAAATTTCAGGGAAAAAATAAGAAGTAGGTGTCTATCTGACCACCCTAACCACAATAAAATGATAATAATTTTTTATAAGATTTTATATATAAGTAGAAGACTCATGTCCCAATGTGATGCATATTGTTTTGTAATTTTTTTCCATGTAAATAATTAATTATGATTTTTTTATTACAACTTTTAAAAAATATAAAAACTCATACATCTGACCACCTTAACTTGGTCAAAACTTCATGAAATTCAATTCTTGCTTTTTTAATTTTATAGTATGTGAAGCATAGAATGTGATGTGTGTTTTAGATTCAAAAAAAGTGATACCCTTTGAAAGATATAGATGTTTTTCAATCATCCTATCAATCAGGACTTTAGTCATAATTCAAATAGAAAATGAATAATATTATTTATTAAATTCAAAGTAAATCATAATTTATATTGGTGAAAAGCTAAGAATCTCCTTTAAAAACCCTTTTTGTTTCATCAATTTTGGGTAAAAAAAAAGTCGTTAGCCACATGGGCCACAATATCACTAACATATCGCCACTTTTTGGCCCATCATGATCCTGCACATACCCTAACCCTTGATGATATGCAGCAAGGAATGCCATCTTTTCCACAAGACATTCCATCAAGTTTTGGAGCAGTTGCTTTGAGGCTTGGAAAAGATGAGATAAGAGGGATAACCAATAGTGATGACCTGAGGATGGAGGCTTGCAGGGAATTCATGATGGATGACTCTTTTTTCAAGACAAATTCATTTAAGGATTTTGTATGGAGGGCACATGTTCCATTATATGCTGAAAAGGTAGCTCAAGAAAGAAGTGTACACCCAAAGATCCCAAAAAAGGTCATTCAATCCAATGTCAGGTTGTAAATGAGAGATATTTTAACATAAATAACACCAGAACAAGGTCGAGCATTGGTACAGAAGAGTGGAATACTATTAATTCCTGAGTGGGATATTTATGATGTTGCGGTATTCGATATAATAAGAAGAGTCAAAAGGCCACTTCTTGCAACTAAGGAGGAAGCTACATTGACACTTAAAGGTTAAAATTTTAGTGAGGATTGGGATGATTTGGTGATTTGATATTTATATACCAGCTCTAGGAAGCCAATAGTTGTAGAATCATCTAATTTCAGTGGTCACCTAGATGTAAGAAGAGTTTCTTATACTCTCGCATTATAGGTTGCAGATATGGCAATGAATGTTGCCAAGTTCACTAGGGCAACTGTTGAGGATTTGACCAAGTATCAAGATACTTTGAGGGGCCACTATAATGACCTTATTATTGAATATAATAGGAGTCAATAGAAGGTTGCAGAGCTAGATATTGAGTTGGCATTACTGAAGCAAAAAATGAAGACTTTGAAGTCCTAAGGGCAGGCTAGCTCTAGTCGCACTATTTTTGACTCGATAGTGGAGCAACCTCATCCTGCTTCACAAGGAAAATCCTTAGCTATCATTCCATACAATATGGGACAAGTTCCCATCACAATTGAAGGGGCTAATAGACCAAGCAGAGGACTCTCAAGGGAAAAAATAATCTGTCAGGTTGAGGAGTATAAAGAGATGTTGCAACAGGTCCAGAAATCAACAATGAAAAGAAATTCAGTAATTGTGGATACTGTATTGAGACACTTGAACAAGAAAGTCCAAAGAAAATTAAATAGTGTTCATGAAAGTTATTCTTTGATGTTGCAAGCACTCAAAATGTTCCCAATAGATAAAGAGTTGGCCACCCCATTGCTAGATAGGTGGAGTCCTAGAGCTGAGAAATTAGCATTCATGGTTGTGGGAGAAAAGCATCAAGGTCATAAGTATCCTATGGTTAAGTCAACTTATTACTTTTTTAAAGGGATTGTGGAGCAAAATTTTCAGGGATATGTTGCCCCTATGGAATTAAGGATCAATGAGTTGAAGGCCAATTATGATGAAGTAGACCTAACTCCATTACCACAGATTCTGCATAGTCATGATAAAGTGAAGCCACTATAAGTTTGGAAGGACCAAATGAATAATATTATGATAGCTCTCACAAATGAAATATGCAAGAACATTGATATTGGTATGTTGGAGAATACACTTGAGAAGCTATCTTTTGTTATTAGTTTCTTAGAAGATTTTGATATAGAGGCTACTTCGGTGATGGCAAAGTATGAACCATATAGAGAGAAGATTATTCAGGTTATTGCTTTCAAGTGGTCATTTGAGGAGGAATCTGAATTGTAGAAAAGGGTGTTCACTAATGAGTTTTAAATATGAGCACTAGGGTCGTGAAGTGTGACTTGGTCAAGTATGATACAGGTCTAGCCTCATAAGTTAAATTTGAAAATACACATGTTTATCTTGGCTCCAGGTATGAGATGTTGAGGTGGAATAAAGTGCTACAATGGTTAAAGATGCCTTTGATGTGAACGAGCTGCCTTTTGGAAGGTGGGTTTCTTTCTCCACAACAATTGATGATTACTTTTGCCTTATGTCTTTTCCCTCCAATTGCAAGATGCAAATATAACTATATGAGGAAATTGTGGTCCAATAAAAGGTGGACATGTGTACACTCCAGCCTTAAGCTTGTTTCTCTCCTTGGTCTTTAAAAGGGAATTTTGGGCCGCGATACGAGGTCTTTTGTTGAATTTGAGATTTGAGAGAGTAGAATTTTGTAATATAGAGAGTATGAATTTTGAGTCCATGTCTTAAGGTTTAGAGTCAGATATAAGAACTTGGTCAATAATGGGGTTTTTAGGCATGTTTGTGTTGAATATGAAAAATATTGAGTCTATTTTCTCTCCAATTATGATATCTTGTATGAATTATTAATGAAATTATATTAGTCAAAGACTGGTTTCATTGATTTTCATTGTTCTTTACTATGAATTTTAATTTAATGGTGGCTTTGGTTTAAAGGATTAGTTAAATGCTTCAGTTATTGTGTAAGTTGATGTAGGTTGACAGCTGGATTTATAAGTAGTAATAGATTTTCGGTACAAATACGTGGATTGTAATGCAATTCATGTAGATCATAACTGTTTAAGATGAAATTTTCCTTGTAGTTCAACTCTTTCTCATTTGACTCTGTGCTTTAGGATATGGCACTGGTATCTAAATAATGGTTATGTTTTTCATGTCTTTGGATTTGATTTTAGAACATTTATTCAAAATAATTTTTATCAGCCTATCTTTGTTATGTTTGTGATTCTCTACTAATATGACTTGACTTTGAAGGAATTACCAATTTCTTGAAGGATTTCATCCATTTGGTGTTATTGAAGAATCTATCTTTTAACATGCAATGTATATTTAAAAGTGTTTAGTGGTATATGAGAAGCACATTGTGGGGATCACCCTTCTAGGTCTTGTAGAGCCCAAAGTGTAGGAGAATTAGCAATATTGCTTCTTCTCCTTGAGTTGGCCAATCATTTCCCAAGATTTCATTATTGACTATGGAAAATTCATAGAAGCTTTGAGGATTTCCGCTTGGGTTGTAACAAAAAACACCATCACCTTCTACTCTCACACACTACCATCTTGCATCCATAGCCAAATCCACCATCTTTGCATCTAAATCAAGCAAAAATCAAGCAGGTATGCTACTGAAATCAATCTAGGAGCACACAAATCAAACGATCAATAGGGTCAATCAACTCATCAACTTGGGCAAGGTATAACACTCTTTTTATCTTCCTTTTGTTCAAGTTCAGCTAGACTAATCGTTGAGGTGTTTTTTAAAATTTTCCTTGCTTGCATTTCCTTTCGTTTTGCACTTTTAGGCTAGGTAAATTCACCTACACATAGATACATTTTGATTAAAGTGGAAACTTCATGGGTCCTACATTAACATTGATACATTCTTTTATAAGTGACACCTCCATGGGTCCTACACAACCCCTTTGTGGTTGAAATGACACCTTCATAGGTTACTTTTAAATTTGATGAGTGATGCAATTACATAAATGCAAAATCATAATAATTTTGTATGTTTGGTATAGGTTCTACTAATGTTGTGTAGGAGAGAGGACCAAATACTTGAGCATGTTGCAATAGTTGTGATAGTATTTGTTTATATAATGCCCAATATTTTTATCAATATTGGACCAATAGTTGCAACTTTAAAATTTTTAGTGTTGATGATAACTACCCATAGTTAAACAAAATGTATTCCTTTGATCTAAAAAATAAACCAATCATGTTATACCACATCAATGCTCGATAAAATATGTCATGAATGCGTAAGTATTGGTCTCACTTTTTTTTGGGCCTTTTTAAACACCTTGACAAAAAGCATGTTGATGTCACATCATCTTCGATGATGTGGCCTTGAAACCTTAGTTATAATTAGGGGACTTGCCATGTAAGCTGCTGTAAAAAATTGGGAGTGATTTGAAATTTCCACGTAGGATAATTAGAAGTGTGAAGCTAGGGTGCTCAGCTACTAGGTCCTCTACCCTATGTATGTTTATGTAGATTAGGGAACATGGATCTATGAATAAGACAAAGTCTTGTGTAATTTCTTATTCTATTAATCAAGGAGGATTTGTACTTCAACCCTCTTATAACATGTCTTCAAAGGTACATCTTAGCGTCTCATTGTTTCAAAAGCACAAACTTTACAAGTACATAAGTACTAAAACTTGCAATAGCAAATACTGACACAACAATATAAATGATCACATCATTCCAAAACTAAATCACATATAATACCATCTAAACACAAAATAAATATCAAAAACAAAGTTATAACAAAATATATAATATAAATTTAATCCATTGAAAATTCTTTATAATTTACTTTGTTCAACATATTTATTTTTCTTTTTTATAAAATTAGATATCCCATCATTAAACACTTTATCTAACTATATCTTCTATATTATCAAAATTCCAATTAGTTAAAAAGAAACTAAGACTATTCTTACCTCTCATTTACTTATCAGTGACCAATCTCACCTTTTATTTATTTAATCTCATTATCTCATTTATTATTTTATTAAACCCTAGATATACATAAAAATGTACCCTATGAATGTCCATAATTTTTTTTATTATAAATTTGTTCCTACTTGACTTACTGTAAACCCAACTTTAACTTGGTCATGGTTATAGTTATTTTAAGTGTGGAAGAGAAAATCTTTCTAACCCATATAAACAGTGGATGTGGACAAGATTTTTGGGTTGTGGAAGAAATTTGTTAGGTACTTCCATCCTACATGTGCTTGGCTATCACGATGGGTCCCCAAATATATCACGTCAAAGTCGAGAAATATGAGTGAAAAAATGCAATTATACTATGAATAAGAAGTGATAAAAATGATATTCATTGAGTGTTATTACGCCAAGAGGCGTATTCAGTTGTAGAAGGAAGAATGTTTCTGCGTAAACATTTACTCGTTTTCATTTTTTTTGACAGCCTCATTGGCTGTCACGGTGGCAGTTACAAATTGGAGAAACAGTGGAAGACCAAGCAACACATTAACGGAAGATTCGTGACAGTAACACCAAATGATTCCAATTAATTTGCATGGGAACCATTTCAAAGAATCGTCTCTACTAGTGTAATGCCTCTAATGGAAGTTATATATTTCAATTGTCGGGAAGATGGGTTTAGATTTCTACATTGTATTGTGTTGCACTTGCAGTTGTAGAGTGGTCTTGAGTGTAGGTAATGGGAGCATTTCGAATGGAAGGCTGGTGATGAATTACTTTAGGGCAAGTGACCACAGGTGGAAGTGATCATTTTCTTGATGAATTCATGTTTCTGGTTGTTTTAGGATTCTTTTATGAACTTTCCTATTTCTGTTGTTTGAGTATTCCTCTATTTTTATTGATTGATAATTTTAATGAAAACCCTTGTTTCCATTTAATAGGCTACTCAATAGGCCTTGGAGTCTCTTTTCTGTAATAATAGTCTTTTACAAAACTAGTTGTTTGGACTTGAGTTTTGCTGTATGTTTCTTGGGTTCTTTCTAATCTCTGCAAATTAATAATTTTGGTGTGTATTGTGCAGGATCAACCATTGATGGATATGGATACTGTTGGATGTTGATCATTCTTTTACATGTGGCCTTGGCTCCCTCTTTACCTATTGCTCTTTCATGTTTATTTTACTTTGCTTTTCTTGTGAATGAATGGTCTTATGATTTGCACCGAATGTATTCATAAAAACGGTGTTAGAAACTTTCAAATAGATATAATTATCTGTTGTTTAGTCTAGCCCACACCCTTTATGTTGTTCACACCATATGGAATTTGTAAAACCTTTCAAGCAAATGTAATTGGTAGGAGTTAAGTAAGATTCAATGACCTCTACCATGGTTTATTTCACACATGCCTGTTCCAAAATGAAGCATTTGAATAGGGTACGTCCATCTACCAAAACATAATAAAAGTGGGTTTTTATCAAACATAATAGTTGCAACTATGTTGTAAACATGCATGCAAGGCGTGGAAGCATAGACAAGGCATGTGAACTGCTTAGTAGAACACCTCAAAGAAATTTAATCTAATGGAAGCGTATGACTGTAGGACATGCAACAAATGGAATTGACAAGCCGTAGAAGGATTTGGTCTGATATTTGATTGTAGATTATGTTCATGCATTATATGGAAGCATAAACAAAACACAGACTGTTTGATACTCCCTCTGTTTTCATCTCAATGTATGGTTTTATGGAGATTTAGAAATCTCATGCAAATATAAATATCAGATAAAGAGCTCTATCAGATGTTGAAGTAGCAAGCACCTTTGGGTAATACTCATGCAAAGTTAGAAGGACAGAGTTTATTGTATAGATTTTAATCATTTTTCAGCATATGAAGATGGAGATATAGATTGCTTCTAACATTTTTCCTTTTCATACATTGTTGCTGATCTAAGTCTGGAAATACTTTTATTTTTTAAATATTAATTGGCTTACTTCAGCATTTTGGTTAAAATTTATTTTTGCATTATAACATCTGATTGGTTGATTGTTGTTGTTAGAGTTTCATAACAGATTTAAATGTTTTTAAATATTAATTGGCTTACTTGGTTATAATTTATTTTGGCATTATAATATATGGTTGAGAGCTTTTGTTAGGGTTTCATTAATAATTTATAATTTAATACTAACCAAGATAAAAAACTATACATACAAAAAGTTAAAAATTAGAAAATTCAATATGAAAGATCTTTTCTAAATTTTAAGTTTCTAAATTAATATTCTTAAAATTTCAAAATATTCAAAAATTTTAAAATAGAAAAATATTTTTTGATGTCATAGAAATAAAATTATAAAAGAATGAAAAAACAATTGTTTTGTTTAAAAACTCTAAATTAATGTGTTTAAAATTAGAAAAATTAAATAAAAATATTTTTTTCCTGAATTTATTATTACACATAAGAGTATGTTTCTAAATTAATATATTTAAAACATAAAAAAAATCAATTGATATCTTTTAAATCTAAGACTATATATAAAAGGTAAGTTTCTAAATTAATATTCTTAAAACTACAAAATATTCAAAATCTTTAAAATAGAAGAATAATGCCATAAAAATAAAATTATAAAGGAATGAAAAAACAATTGTTCTTTCTAAATACTCTAATTAATGTGTTTAAAATTAGAAAATTTAAATAAAAAATAAAATTTCCTAAATTTACTATTACATGTAAAATAGTTTCTAAATTAATATATTCAAACATAAAAAAATATTCAATATCTTTTAAATCTAAGATTTTTATTGTAAAAAATATAGAAACTTTGTTTTAGTCTACAATAAAGGCTTTTCATAATAAGTGCACATCTAAAAGTAGTTTAAAACTAGCATATCTATCTTTGAAAAAATAATGTAATTAAGAATTACATTTACATTTACATTTATCATATAAACTAAAAATAATTTATAAAACATTATTATTATTTAGAATTGGGTTATGAGTATGGTTATGATTTAATAAATGTTAGTATTTAATTAGAATTATAAGATAAAGCTTGGAGTTAGGGTTAGGGTTAGGGTGATTGAAGTTAGATGAAGCTTACAATTAGGGTTAGAATTAGGTTAGGGTTCTTGATTATGATTTAATTAGTGTCAAGGTTAGAGTTAGGTATATGAGTTACTTGTTAAGATTAGGTTGGGGTTGGAGTTAGGGTTAGGATTAAGGGTGGGGATTAATTAGTGTAAGGTTAGGATTTAATTAGGTTTAATATTCAATTAGGGTCATGGTTAGGTTTCATTTGGTGTTCAATTAGGGTTACGGTTCTAGGATAAATTTTTGGATTAGGTTTAGGGTTCAGGTTAGAGTTTGATTAGGATTAGGGTCAGACTTGCAATTATGGTTAGGGTTAGTTTTTTAACTAGGATTAAGGTTAGGATTTAATTATAGTTAAGGCTAAAGTTGGATTAGGGTTAAGATTTAATTAAGCTTTTTTCATTAGAATCAAGGTTAGTGTTAGAATTAGAATTATGAGTAGGGTTAGAATTATGGATAAGGATGGAATTAGAATTAAGTTATAGTTAGAGTTAGGATTATAAGTAGGATAAGCATTAAGATTATAGTTTGGGTTGGTTTGGAATTAAACCCTAACCTTAACCCTAATTATATTTACATTTAATTTTATCATATAAACTAAAAATATTTTATAAAACATTATTATTTATATATTTATTATTATTTAGAATTGGGTTATGGTTACAATTATAAGTATAATTAGGGTTGGGTTATGGTTCAAGATTAACTAGGGTTAAAGTTCAATTAGGGTTAGGATTTATGTTTAATTATGTTTCAAGTTTAATTATAGTTGAATTACGGTTAAAGTTAGAGTTGGAGTTCAATTAGGGTTAGGGTTAAGGTTTCTAGTTATAAGTTAGGATTAAGGTTGGGTTGGAGTTAGGGTTATGGTTTGGATAAAAAATTAATTAGTGTTAGGGTTAGGTTGGGGATTAATTAGTATTATGGTGAGGTTTTAATTAGGGTTAAGATTCAATTAGAATTAGGGTTAGGGGTCAATTAGTGTTCAACTAGGGTTAGGGTCATATGATAATGTTTGGGGTTATGAATAAGGTTAGAATTATGGTTAGGGTTAGAAATATAATTGGGGTTAAATTTCAATCAGGATTATGGTTAGGGTTAGGTTTAAGATTAGAATTAGAATTCCATTAGGGTTATGTTTAGAGGTAGGATTATAGGATCAAGTTTGGGATTAGGCTTAGGGTTATAGGATAAATTTTGGGGTTAGGGTTGTGGTTGGGGTCAGGATTGGGATTAGAATTCAACTAGGGTTAGTATTAGAGTTACAATTATGGTTAGGATTCAATTAGGGTTTAATTAGGGTTATGATTAAAAAATAACACCAAGAAAGAAAATAAGAAAAATTGAATAAAAATGTAATGGATAGAAAGCAATCTCCTCTCACCTAGGGTGAGGGAAGCACTTTCATTCAAAGTTAGGATTATAGTTCAATTAGAGTTAGGGTTATCGTACAACTAGGGTTAGGGGACCAACCAAGATTAAATTAGGATTAGTAATTAATTAGGGTTCAATTAGCATTCAACTAGGGTTATGGATTAATCAAACTTAGGATTAGGATAAGAGTTAAATTAGATTTACAATTAGGTTTTGAATTAGAGTTAGGTTAGGTTTGGGTTGGGGTTTAATTACAATTACATTTCAATGAGGGTTATGATTATGGTTAGGGATTCAATTTATCTAGGGTTACAATTCAAATAAAATTAGGCTTGAATTAGGGTTAGGGTTAGGGTTAAAGTTAGGATTAAGTTTTAATTATGGTTAGGGTTAAATTTTAATTATGGGTAGGGTTTAATTAAGGTTATGCTTAGAGTTTAATTAAGGTTACTGTTCACTTAGGGTTATGGTTCAGTTAGTAGTCAATTTGGGTTAGGGATCAATTATGGTTATGATTCAAGAAGAGTTTTAAAGGGTTAGGGTTAAATTATGGTTAGGGTTGGAGTTAGGGTTAAATGAGGGTAAGGACTATTGTTAGTTTTAGGTTTAGGGCCAACTTAGAGTCATCTAGGGTTATGATATAGTTAGGGTTAGGGTTCAAATAACCTTAAGATTTAATTAGGGTTAAGATTAAATAAGGATTAAATTAGGGTTAGGATTAGGGTTAATATTTAATTGGGTTTAGGGTTCAATTAATATTAAAATTTAATTAGGGTTAGGGTTCAAGTAGGAATCAATTAGGATTAAGGTTTATTTAGAGATAGGGTTAGGATTATAGTTTAATTAGTGTTAGAGTTATGATTAGAATAAGAGTTCACTTAAGTTAGGATTAAGCTCCACATGACAAATGATCGACCAAAAATCATCAACATTAGGGTTAGGGATAGGGTTCAATTAGGGATATAGTTAAATTAGGGTTAGGGTTAAAGTTAACATTAAGTTTTAATTATGGTTAGGGTTAAGTTTTAATTATACTTAGGGTTTAATTAAGGTTATGCTTAGAGTTCATTTAAGGTTACTATTCACTTAGGGTTACAATTTAGTTAGTATTCAATTTGGGTTAGGGATCAATTAGGGTTATGATTCAATAAGATTTTTGTAGGGTTATGGTTAAATTATGGTAAGGGTTGGGGTTAGGGTTAATTAGGGTAAGGGTTACTATTAGTTTTAGACTTAAGGTTAAATTAGAGTTATCTAGGGTTATGATATAATTAGGGTTAGGGTTCAAATAACATTAAGATTTAATTAGGGTTAGGGCTAATTTAGAGCTAAGTAAGGATTAAATTAGGGGTAGGCTTATATTAGGGTTAAGATTAAATTAGGGTTAGAGTTAGGGTCAGATTAAGGGTCAATTAAGGTTAAAATATAATTAGGGTTAGGGTTCAAGTAGCAATCAATTAGGGTTAGGGTTTAATTAGATCTAGGGTTAGGATTAGAGTTAAATTAGGTTTTGAATTAGAGTTTGGTTGGGTTTGGGTTGGGGGTTAATTACAATTACTTTTCAATTAGGGTTATAATTATGGCTAGGAATTTAATTTATCTAGGGTTATAGTTCAAATAAAATTAGGCTTGAATTAGGGTTAGGGTTAAAGTTAGGATTACGTTCTAATTATGGTTAGGGTTAAGTTTTAATTATGGTTAGGGTTTAATTAAGGTTATGCTTAGATTTCAATTAAGGTTAGGGTGATCCCATAATAGTGGTTTACAATTTTTGGCCAAACTGGACACTGAACATATTATTTTTAATTAAATCTTCACATTCAGGCACCTATAGTGGCTAAACTGTGAGGAATTTGAAGATGATGCAAACTAGATTCTCATCACATTTTGTCTGTAGATTCTAAAAAAAAATTTGGAATAAGATTGCATGTCTTTTTCCATCTCCCATGAAAACTAGTTTATTTCATAAAACAACATTTTAAAAAAGTGATGCTCACCCTATACAACATAACTTTTTTTGTATGAAGGATAAAATTCTAATTTTTTCGAATTTAGATTTGTAACTATGATATCTAGCACTTTCATTTGGTGTCATAGTTTTTTATTGAATATTTTTTCATTAATAGAGTTTTGAAGTCAAACCAATTGCAATTCAGAGATAGGCGGACTGTATACAACATAACTTTTTATGTATGTATCAAAATTCAATTCTATTTATTTAAAAAAAATTATTTTGATAATTTTCTATTTTTCCACATGTGCAAAACAAAGAGCTTGATTTTCGATGAAAAGTTTAATAAAACTAAAAATACACATACATAATAAAACCAAAAAAAAATAAAATTATATGCATGTGATAGCTCCTTTTGAGGACTACCATAATCATTTGAAATAAATTTTAAATGAATTCATTTGATCCCCCAAAAAGTAAATCAAAAGTGATTTTTTATCAGCATTTTGATAGGTGTAAAGGAGACTCATTTATAGGTATGGTTTAAAACTAGCAAGGTTCTATCCAAGGGGGTTTGATCTAAGGTGGTTTGATCAAATCCTCTTCAATTGGAATCCTTAAAATAGAAATTTTTAAGGCTTAAATCATTATATTTTCTAAAAATATGTGATTTCAACAAAAATCAGTTCCTCTCAGAAATTGTAAACCATTTTTGTGGGATCACCCGTTAATATTCACTTAGGGTTATGGTTCAGTTAGTATTCAATTTGGGTTAGGGATCAATTACGATTATGATCCAAGAAGAGTTTTGTAGGGTTAGGGTTAAATTATGGCTAGGGTTGGAGTTAGGGTTAAATTAGGGTAAGGGCTATTGTTAGTTTTAGGCTTAGGGTCAACTTAGAGTTATCTAGGGTTATGATATAATTAGGGTTAGGGTTAAATAAGGATTAAATTAGGGGTAAGCTTAAATTAGGGTTAGGATAATTAGGGTTAATATTTAATTAGGGTTAGGATAATTAGGGTTAGGGTTAAATTAGGGTCAGGTTTCAATTAATATTAAAATTTAATTAGGGTTAGGGTTCAAGTAGCAATCAATTAGGATTAGGGTTTAATTAGAGATAGGGTTAGGATTATAGTTTAATTAGTGTTAGAGTTATGATTAGAATAAGAGTTCACTTAAGTTAGGATTAAGCTCCACATGAAAAATGATCAACCAAAAGTCATCAACATTAGGGTTAGGGTTAGGGTTCAATTAGGGATATAGTTAAATTAGGGTTAGGGTTAAAGTTAGCATTAATTTTTAATTATGCTTAGGGTTTAATTAAGGTTATGCTTAGAGTTCAATTAAGGTTACTATTTACTTAGGGTTACAGTTCAGTCAGTATTCAATTTGGGTTAGGGATCAATTAGGGTTATGGTAAATTATGGTTAGGGTTGGAGTTAGGGTTAAACTAGGGTAAGGGTTATTGTTAGTTTTACACTTAGTGTTAAATTAGAGTTATCTAGGGTTAGGGTTCAAATTAAGATTTAATTAGGGCTAGGGTTTTAAATTAGGGTTAGGATTAAGGTTAAATTAGGGTTCAATTAAGATTAAAATTTAATTAGGGCTAAGGTTCAAGTTGTAATCAATTAGGGTTGGAGTTTAATTAGATCTATGGTTAGGATTAGAGTTTAATAAGTGTTAGGGCTAGGCTTAGAATTAAGGTTCAATTAAGCTTCTAGGTATAATTAGGGTTACCATTAGAATTAGGGTTAGTGTTATAAATATGATTATGATTCGAGTTATGGCTCAATTATGGCTCAAATAGGGTTAGGGTTCTACAAAAAAACTTGGGGTCATGGTTAGTGTTAATATTAATTTAGAGTCTCATTAGGGTTCAATCAAGGTCATAGTTAAAATTATCCTTCTCAATACGCCTATTTTCATCATTTTTTCTTAGTGCAATAGATACCTCAATAATGATAACTCTCGACGTATTTTATATATATTAATATTTAATATATGTATGCTAGTTAGTACACATCCCAAAATAAACTGAGCTATACACAAACAATATTAAATAATTAAAGTGGGGCCCATCACTACCTTTTTAGAAAATCTCGAAACATGGGAAATGTTTGTGCCTATAGAAATGTGAGAAATAGACATCTTTACCAGAAATGACAATTTTGTTAGACATTTATTTACCCTACACTACCATAAAAAATCACTATTTTTTTGATACACATTTTACGAATTAAAATAGATTCACTTTCTTATTTGATAAATAAATTTTATATAAACATGTTAGGTTACATTATATACTATATATAATATAATATTAAATTATATAAATATATTATATATTATGATATAATATATTATTTATTATATTATAATAAATATTTTATACTATATATTATTATATATTAGATAAATATATATTATAACATAACATAAATATTATATTATATTATATAGTATAGTATAATATAATATAATAAATTAATATGTTTTAATATATAGTTTATTTTAATAAATAATATATCTTAATATAAAATTTATATATTTTAATAAACAAATTTATTTTAGTTCGTTAAAATAATAGATAATATATTATATTAATATAAAATTTACATCTATTTCTGACATTTCTATAGGCATGAGCATTTCATGAGTACCTAGACCCCTCTAAGCTTAATTTTCAGTCGGTTGCCACCTATAACTGGCCCTTCATGCTTGTGCCAACTCACGCCACTTAATCAACCATTATTTACATTTATTTTTAACTCTAGCAAATTGATCTTGTAATCATAGTTTTTTATTATATTAATATATTTCAATATTTATTTAATATATAATTCATTTGTTTATTAAGTCGAGAGGCTTCCTACAGTAACAACCAATGATCTATATAAACAAAAATGAATCAGGTTCAAATTGACGGGCAACTGGCAGTAATTGAAGAGGTGGAACAGGAAAGAAATTGAAATTGATGAGGGAAAACCATTCCACAATCTTCAATGCAAATTGGTGCTGGCCATCATTTCAGATGATCGCTAGTGGTAGCCATCAAATCATCAGTACTTGTTGCCCAATCTTCCTAATAACATATTCATCGTATCTGTAATATAGATATTCAGTCTGTCATCAACATGGCTTGAGTATCCTTGTGAGGAGCTTGCTTATTTGCAAAAATCTAGCAGAAACACAATGCAAAATAAAGATTCAAAGGTTGGTAGGAATTGGAAAAGGTTGCACGTATGCTCTGCCCAATGCTTTCACAAGAACAACACCACCTATTGCAGACTCATTTTTTCCTGAATACAAAGCTTTAATTGAGATTCCATTCTCTTCAGTCTGGAAAAGGCAAAAGTACCTCCGATGTGGTGGCATGCGTGCACCAGATCTAGTCAAAAGCTATCTACATAGGATAACGTACAAAAATAAATAAAAAGATACATGTTCATAACATAGTATGGTCGGAAATGGATATTATAGGTTCCTAAATTTAAAATCTGAAATTACATCTACATTTGAAGTCTAATTTGAGCTTTCTTATGAGATGCTATAATTCTTGAGATTTCTTGTCTCGTTATCATCTTTTCAAGCCCCAATTATTGTGTTAGTCACTAACTCTTTTCTTGCATTCGATCCTTGTCAACTTTGTTAGGAAATACTTTCTAGGTCGAATCGTTTGATAGCAAAAAAATAGGCAGATACTATTCCAATCCTATTTTTTTTCTTTTTAACATGTTTTTCAGTCAACGGTCAATATAAAATGCAATACAAGAAGGGATCTTTTGAAGCCCCAATTATTTTGGTGGCCACTAACTCTTTGTTGGTATGAACATAGTTATCAGTGCCTTTATATGCTTTGTGGACCCCTGTATTTTTGCAATGCCATGTCTTATTGGAAATTTTTTTCAATTTCATTTTGTTGGGTGTTTTATGCTTTTGGTAATTGTGCAAGATTCCTGAGCAATCTATTTACACATATGCAATCGATTGGATCAATTTGCACCAGTTCCAAGTCAAAGACTTAACATGGATCAATGTACATGCAATGACTTAACAAGAGCTTGAATTCTTCATAACATGCTCTCTACTCACAGCTACTTTAAAACAAGTTTGGCCAATCTACAGAAAGCTACTTTAAATAAGTTTGACCAATCATGTCCAATTAGAATAGCATGCATGTTGATATGCAATGTCTACAAATTAAGATAACACCTTCAAATAAACCCATCTAGCATCATTTGCACAAAAATAGCTTCAATAAGTTTATCCTCTGTAGATGATTGTGGGCCTTTGGTTTGGAGTTTTGTCATATCTTTTCTAGGTATTCATAAACATCTTCATCTTCAAAGGATGAATCAACTATAAATTCAAAAACATCCCAAACATCCATAAGTACCTCTCCATTTTTCTTGAAAAGGTCTGAGATATGAAGATAATCAAGATCTACTGCCTTTATCCTTGATAGGTTCCTCATTTCCTTTTATGCCCATTTCAAGTCTCCTTGAACATATCTCTCTATAATAAATATTGAAATTATTTGAAATTATTTTGATTATCATTGTATAGCTAATAATCAGATTATAAAATTTATTTTCTCCATCTTTGCTTCAATTAAGTGGTAGCTTGGTTGGTAGTTGGTTGTTATTGTCCATTATAATAGTTAAGTCTTTTGCAAAAAATCATAAGAATGTGTATTAAAAATATACACCTTGAGAAAGATATCTCTCAACTTTTATATATATATTTATTTACAAATTAATATATATATGCTAGTATATATAATTATTTAAAGTTAAGTTTTATAAATATTTTTTTAAAATTAGAAAAATCATTAATAAATATTATTAAAATAAAAATTAATATTTATAATTTATAAATAAAATCAATTGTAGATTAATTCAAAAATATTTTAGAATAAATAAATAATAGTAAAAAAGATAATTATAAACATTATTTTGTATCTTAAAAGTAAATATATTTTAATTTCATCATTTAAATAATATTGAAAAATCTTTAATTTACAAGAATTTAAATATATGTATAAGATATTCTAAAAGTACTTAATGCTATTTATATTACATTTATTATTTTATATTATATTTTTTCTTATAATGTAATCTTTTACACAAATAATATTTTAAAATTAATTTTAAAGATAAATTTTAATTTATATTAAATAATTTAAATAGTTAAAAAAGTAAATTATTTTTAATAAGGTTAATTGATTTTAAAGTTTGACTAAAAATCTTACTAAGTATGATTTAAAATTTTATATTAATCTAAATAACCTTAAATTTTAAATATATATGTTTTTTTAAATTCTTTGAAATATTAATTAAAAATTTAAAATACAATTTTAATGATAATTTACATTAAACACATGAAATTTTCATTTTCTGTGATATCAAAATGATAAAAAAGGTCAATGGGCCCTTGGTCTACTGGTGAAGTTGAAAGGTTCTAAATGAGCCCACCAGGGATCAAGTCTTATTGAGTGCAAAGAGGTTCATATCGGGTAGTAAAAACGAATTTGTGGATGACCTCCATCAAAAGAAAAAAATAAGATAAAAAAGATTACATAAGCAAAATCCAAAAATATTATCATATTAATATTTTGTATATTAAAATTAATAATATTTAACTAAAATCTGAGGGTACCTAGGCCCCTCTAGGCTTGATTTATATTACATTTATTATTTATAAATAAATAAATATGTTTTTAATAAGGTAATTGATTTTAAAATTTGATCTTTGATTAAAAATCTTACAAAATATGATTTAAAATCTTATATTAATCTAAATAATCTCAATTTTTTTTATTATTAAATATTACTTTTTCAAATTTTTCTTTAAAATATTAATTAAAAATTTAAAATACAACTTTAATGATAATTTACATTAAAAAGATAAAATTTCTACTTTCCATGATATCAAAATGATAAAAAGATTACATAAGAAAAATCGAAAAATACTATCTAACTAAAATTAGAAGTCGTCTACTTCATCATTAGATATATTTTAACCCTGAATTTGAAAACGCGTTACCTGAGAAAGCGGGAAAGGCCATAATGGGAGATTAGATGTTGAGTGGGGCCCAAGAGAGGTGCCATGCAGTCTGTTGATAGAGCTCATTGACGAGGACTTCATCCACGTGTCATCTTCTGAAACATCTTCTGCATGCGCGCTTTATTAGCATATCTCCACTCTTTCGCTGATATAAAAATAGCAGATGCTTGTTGCACACATACTGACATCATCCTGTCTTACGTTGTACAAAAAGATTACATAAAGCAGAGGTGCCATGCAGTCTGCTGATAGATTTCGTTGACGGGGACTTCATCCACGTGTCATTTTTTTGAAAAATCTTCTGCATGCATGCTTTATTAGCATTTCTCCACTCTTTCCCTAATGTAAAAATAGCAGATGCTTGCACACATACCTACTGACATCATCTTGTCTTACGTTGTATACTCTGTGTCTATATATCTGTGACGTTTACATTGTCTCTACTTATGTGTATATATAGCACCCCTTGTTTCAATTTTATTTGCAGGAAAAATGGCAGACGAGAATTTGCATGCTTGTAGCCCTCTCCGCAAGCATGCAAATTCTCCTCTGCCATTTTTCGCAAGCCTACGCAGGACTCGAATATCACGCCACTACAATTCGGTGGAAGATGAAACGAGTCTGAATGAGTGCAACTACAATCTCGTTTTGGGTACTCCAGATCAGCTTCGCATGAATTACCTCGATTTATGCGTCAAGTATTTGATGGGTGTTTATTCTGGTACCAATTATGGTTTTATCCATGACTACACGGAGGTCCCATTGAGCTTGTGGGAGGATGTCGATGTTAATGACCATCTCTCAAGTTAGAAATGAATCGTTTTATAAGTTGGCCTGTGATTTCGAAAATCTATAATACTTTCATGGAGTTAATGTTATTTGATTATACTTAACAGACGGAGAGTACGATTTTTATGCAGTATACTCTACACTGTCACCTTATTCATTCTGGACATTTTTCCATTATTCGTGTGTATATTAATCAGATGTAAGTAAATAAATAAATGTTGAGAAATCAATCCAAAAGGGAGGGGAGGGCCCAACCTCCCGGGGTTGTTTGTATTCGGGGATAGTGGTGGCTCCTGGGGGTGTAGATTCATTCCAAGTTGTTCGGAACGAATCTGTACCCTCACTAAACCAGCCATATGAGCTGCTGTATATAATTCCAAAACAGAATCTGTAAGAAGAAAGAGGCGGGATAAATGTGCACTGTTGTTCGTTTATATCGAGAACCTCGAATTTCATGATGAGCAGTACTTGTTTAAGAGGAACGTGTATCTCTTATTATAATAGAATAAGGTGTTAAAATGCTTTTTTTTAGCTCTTTCATTGAAGGTTTCAATGAAGTTCCTTCGCACTTCATTTTGGCTAAATGACTTGTTCTTAAAATTAGGAAAAACACAGAGAGTGTCGTTCTCAAAGTCTTCATAGCTTTCTTTTCTACAGAAATAAAGTTCCTTTAAATATCTTTGGCTTTGAAGAAATTCTTCAAAACCCTTTCGACATCAAACAAGTATTTGGGACCACATTGGTTCTCAATGAAGGCATAAATTCACCATTGTTCCATTTCAAAAAAATTGAGGATCCTAAGAACCTTTTTAGCTCCTAAAGGCATTTTGAGAACTACACAAATTCTCAGCAACTAAAAAAGTAGTACAATGGATTGCTTATCACGAAAGTAACACAATCTTGTTGATTTCAAAGAATATGAAATTATTAAATGATTTTTGTAGGTTTCACTCAAAGGTTATTCAACATAAAAAGGTATAAATAAAAGTTAAATCCCTCTAATATTATTATTAACCTCCAAATTTCACCATTAAGGAGTTCTACAACATAAGCACACCATGCTAGTCAAGGATTGTTCCCTACATTAGCTCCAATATCCCCAACCTACATTTGTCAAACAAGGTATATTTTCTCATCCTCCCCTTTAGCACTTATACATTTACAAATACTTTCCCATTGAATATAATCCACATACCCCCTTACGAATTTATCATTGTTCTTAGCCAATCATTTTTCTCCATTTTAATAAACCTAGGTCACCTCCTAATTTCACTTGAATCTTATTACCTATTTCTATTGGCCTATCTAATTATTAAACCTCACATGCCTAATTAAATATCTATAAAATCACCCTCAATCATTTAGAGTTAATATTTCTTCCAACTAGACCCTGCAAAACCATCTTATTTTCCTTATTCAAACAATCCTAATTTCTAAACAAGTTAAAATGAGGTACAAGTACCAAGGGTATGAGGAGATTTCAGTCCTTGAAATTTAAATTCCAAGGTCGAGGATTTAGTGCTAAGGAATGTAAATATGAATGAGTTATGGGAAAATGGTCGAGAAATTTAAAAATCCAATCACCCTAAGGATTTTTGAAAGTGGATTGGCTCACACTATAGTTTTCTTGTAGCTATATAGTGTATTGATTTAGGTTCTTGCCTATGAAAAATGTTATGATTGAAACTAGATAAATCAGGACTATTAAAAGTAAAGTAGTTGTCAAACTAGATAGCCAATCTTTAAACACCACTTTCTCTCCCTCACAAAGGGAAGAATATGCTAAAGTTACTAAATAAATAGGTAAGAAACATTATGAGGAACATAAGGTTGAATACTAAATGCCACTAGCTTGGTATTCACTAAGTGAAAAAAGGAAAAGGCTATCCAAATTTCCAAATAACTTATACAAGTAAACATTTTATTAAGATTTGTTTGAATTGATTACTCATTTAAACAGGGTCATAGACCAATTAAGACAAATACCTCTCACTAATAGATGTGATTATTTATTATTATTTTTCAAGGATAATAATTCACTGATTATGAATAGATCACAACTAATAACATTTACAGTCAATTGGTCAATCTTGAGAAGACCCAACATTTTTACATGATCTCATATCTATTTTACGCAATCAAGTAATAAGACATGGCCTAGCATTAATTAATCAAGGTGTATTTGATGAAACAACTCAAATTTATTCTTATTTCTCTTAATTGGTGTTGGGGGAAAGCAACATACATTTTATCAAGGTGAATGATGCATTCACAATGTTAGCTATGATATGTCATGTTCCTTTTCCCGAAAAAATGGTTGTAGAGTAGAATTCGAGGATTCTATCACATTCCTCCGTAGGAGCTCATATCAATTTGTGGTTTGGAATGTAGTATATGTAATGAAGGATCCACAACATACCTAGATCTCATGGAAAAAGCATCATCTATCAGAAAGATATAACCATCAAAAGATCATCAGTTCAGACTCACTGTGCCAGGACAAGGTCAATTCTGAGAGTGATCCCTTCGTATTCCTCTAAAGGATCATGTTCAGGTGTGCGATTTGGAATGTAGAACCTATGATGGAACTTGCACACCATATTCAAAACTCAAGAAGGGAGGATTGGACAACATAAAGATGTCGCTAACTGAAGGTCTTGTGCTAGTCTACTAGCATCCACCCCTATAGACTTGAAGGATAAGGCATTGGAAGATCATGTAGAAGTAACGGTGAAGTTTCAGGAAGCTGAAACAAGTAAGGAAATAATGTGGATGGGTCAACAGGAAGGCACACTTATTACAAAGGAATCTACATTGGCCTTAAGGCTGACCTAATGTAGCATGTTGGGAATTCGAATTTTGGGCGTTGGTGCCAATTGGGCTCAAGGCCGACCTATTCCTTAAGAGGAATGTTAGCATATAAAGGTAGAGTAAGTGCAAAAATATGGGGGGCCAAAATGAGTCTTAAGTGGCCACATTTGTTTTTGAAATTATGAGGAAATATTGACCTTGGATGAGAAATTGAGGATAGTTACAGTCAAAATTTTAAGATGCAACAAAAACAATAGAGCAAGTGCTCCAAATATTCATTCTAAACTACTATTTTTTTTCAAAATGGTTTAGATTAAGGGGTTCAAAAGAGGGAGCCACAAAAATTGGTGTTGTTTTGTTAAAAAACATAACATAGCAACTTTTGTGGCTACTTCAAAAGGTTAATTTTTTTTTGGTATTTTTAAAATTGCTTCAGTGAGAAATTAGCTAATAACATGTAGTTTATGCTCAATTTTTTTGATAATTTTTTAATGAATATTTGATATTTTACTAATTTTCAAAGTGGACACATTATAGAAAATAGAATTTTGGTCGTGCTACCCCTATAAATTTTGAAAACTAGTTGAAAATCATTTTTTTTAAATGTGTAGAATGGAATCTAGTTTCTAAAAATGTAATTTATTTGAAATTTCAATGAATGCTTAATTTGTAAATAAAAAAAATACCAAACACTATTTTTTGCCAAAAAATAGACACAAACAAAATAAATTAAAGATGAAAGGCTTAACATTGTCAAAATGTGAACATATTACATTGTTAAATAGCTAAGAGAGAGTCTAACATTACCCAGGTGTTTGATTTGTTCACCTTGAAACACATGCAAACTTGATGGTTAGCACAAACACAATTATGTGAAATCTTGTAGAATATGAAAAAACACATCTTTGGATGTTGGGAAGGCATTCCAAAATTTTGGGTTGGTAATGCAAAACAAATACCAAGCCTAAGGCTCGGGGATTCCCAAAGTAAGAAATAATTCAAGTGCATTATAATGCACTTGCGGTATAACGTGCTCGATTTATAACACGCTCACATTATAACGTGCTCATGTTATTTCATAGTTTTGATAGTTTGTTGTGTTTTTGTTTGAGTTTCCTAATCAAGACATAACATGAGAATTTTATAACACACTTGCATTGTGTCTTGCTTTGTGTTAAATGCTAGTTTGTTAAAAGTATGTATGTATCCATGCTTGTATGTATGTATGTACACCTATATGTATGTATACCTATATGTATGTATGTATGTATCAATGTATGTATGTATGTATGTATGTATATATGTATGTATGTATGTAAGATTGTATGTACGTATGTATGTATGCTTATATGTATGTAGGTATGTATGTATGCCTGTATGCATGTATGTCTGCTTATATGTATGGATGTATTTAGAGGGAGGGAGAGTTTTAAGAGACATAGAGAGAGAGATTTGTGTGTGCTCATATTATAATGCACCCGCTTTATAGTGTTCCTACATTATAACGCGCCTGTGTTATTTCATAGTTTTGACATTTTTTTCGCATTTTTGCTTGAGTTGCCTAAGCAAGACATAATGCAAGCATGTTATGATGTGCTCACATTATGTCTTGCTTTGTGTTAAATGAATTTTTTTTAAATGTATGTATATATATATATATTTATGTATGTATGTATGCTTGTATGATATGTATGTATGTATGTATGTATGCTTGTGTGTATGTATGTATGTATGTAAGATTGTATGCATGTAAGTATGTATGTATCCATGTATGTATGTGTGTCTACTTATATGTACGTGCGTATGTAAGTATGTATTTAGAGGGAGGGATAATTTTTAGAGAGAGAGAGTTGTCTAGGTAGCATGGGAGGGAGAGAGGGAGAGACCAGAGAGAGAGAGGGGGAGAGAGAGAGAGAGAGAGGGGGGATGGGAAGGAGAGACTTGAGAGGGAGAGAGAGAGGAGTGGAAGAGAAGGGGTTGGAGTGAGAGGGACTTATCTATGTAGGGTGGGAGGGATAGAGGGAGAGAGAGAGGGGAGGAGAAGGGGTTGGAGTAATAGGGACTTATCTAGGTAGGGTGAGAGAGAGAGATTAGGGTTTAGGGTTTAAGGGTTGAAGGTTGAGGTTCGAGGGGTTAGGGTTTAAGGCTTAGTGTCCAAGGTTGAGGGTTTAAGGATATGGTTTAGGATTTAAGCTTTAAGGGTTGAATTTTGATGCTTTAGGGATAGGGTTTAGGGTTAAGTGAGAGACCTAGATGGATAAGGAGGGATGGAGAGGAAGACAAGGAGTGACTGAGAGACCTAGAGAGGGGAGAGGTATAGAGGTGAGGGGGAGATAGAGGTGAGAGATAGAGAGGTGAGTGGAGAGAGAAGAAAATGAGAGAGTGAAGTTTACAACTTGACGGAGAGATGAGTAAGGAGAGAGAGAGATGGAGAGGTTCGGGAAATAATGAGAGAACCACATGAGAGATATATAGGTGAGAGACCTATAGCCTATGGAGAGAGGGGTTAGATGCATATGGGGAAATATAGGTGTGAGAGAGATAGATGGGGGAGAAGGGTGGGTAATGAAACAATGAGTTAGGAAACCTTTAGAAAATCAATATTTTCATAACACGAGCACATTTTGACGAAGTTGAGATATAGTTATTTTGTATAGAAAGAAAAAATGTGCTCATGTTATAATGTGAGCACTTTTTGGCTTGCTCTAAAAATGGTAAAAAGGTTAGCAAACTTGTGATCTAAGCCCACATGTTCTATTATTATACTAGTTATGTGTGTGTTCCAACAAAAAAATCTTTTTGATGCTATTGGGAAGTGCACATGGAAATTTTTCACATTCTACATCCTTTTCATGAACTTTCCACCACCTTTTTATGGTTTTCCAACTTAGGAAGGAGGAAGTACTAAAGTTTTCACATCAAATTTGATATATATTGCAATATTAATTATGATTGAATTGTAGGATTTTAACATTATACATTGTTTATTTGTTTTGTTGTTAGTAATTCTATTTGAGTGATATACAATTGAACGTTGAAAAGGAAGCAAGCTTGTGAAAGACTCAAATTGTTGAGAAGTTTGATTCAAGAAGAAAAAAAGACTACATAATTGGGTTGTTACTCCATTTTAATCTTCATTTTTAAGGTATGTGTTGTGTTGTTTTCACACACATGCCCCACCATGGGTGGGGACCCTATTTTCTCTTATGTTTCTATATTTTTCCTGATGACTGGTCTGGTCTCCCTTGCAAGTTGAATCAAGATCTAGTATGAAATGTGGAGTCTCTTGCGTCCTGGTTTGAGATTCTAAATCTCACTCTATAATTAATGTTTGACATAGGGGTAATGGTTTGTTGGTTATTTGAATTTTCCTCTTTGCATCTGGTGGTATACTGGTCTTACACTAATCAGTATCTCGTAGGTATAATTAGTATACTTTGGGTATTTAAAATTTGTGAATTGAAACCTTGATGATGCATTAATTTGAGTTGTTGGAATTTTGCACTAATCATGCTCTACAAGCATGCACAATTAATAACCATGGGTTCAAACTTTTGCATTTGGAGGATATTTACAATATTTAGTTGGGCTTGTATTAATTCAAGAACCAAAGTTCAAGAGTATTTGGAGGCACATAAACTATACGATGGATCAATGAGGACTAATTTTCCATGGTATATGAATTTTATTTGAAGGAAACATGAGGAACTCATGAAGTTAAGATACAAGTGTATTCATAGTCAACAAAATAAGGAGGTTAAGCTCTTGAAACTTTGAATATCCACAAAAAGCCACCATAGGGGAGAGATTGTTTGCCGCAGTCATGGTTGGTTGTCTTCATTCATATCATGGCTTGACAGTTGCAGAATCATTGAGGATTTAGGTTTTCATTATCATGCAACATATGGGATTTAAAAGGGTTTCTAAGTTGGAAAATTGTGATGATAATTTATGAAAATCGATACACTTCTTGAGAAGGGCCAAATTGATGTAAACGGCAATCCCGAGATCTAGGAGTAAGGAAAGTGAATATTACATCATATGTTACTATGTGTGGTAAATATGTGTAAGTGAAATAAATAACAACACACCTTAATGCAACATTATTAAAGAATTGAAACAATATATTTAATCTAATTGAAACATAATTAAATCTCTAAAATTGTTCCATTGCTCTCTAACTCCAAGGATTTATTAAATCAAATTGGCTCTCAGATTGTGTGTACTATGATTATTAAAATGACAACCTAGAGAATGAGAATGATGATTTAAATGATATGTTGTGATAAGATGATTGATAATGAAAGTTGTGACTATGATATGATATGAAATGTTAAACTAGGATACAACTAACATGATATGATGTGACATGATTATAATCTAATATGATTGGTAAGATGATTCTATTTGATAATTGCTAAATGTTGTATGCTAAATGGTCCAATATGATTCTTGCAAAGTAAAATTGTATAAAAGTGAGATTTATTTCTTGTAGAAAGAGGTTGCTTTTATAGATTTTCAAAGACAACTCATGATGTGGTAGCAAGCAATGGTTCAAATTTGATCTGGATAAATCAATGGTAGAAGATGAATAATTTGGTGAAGAAGAAGGGGAAATGCTTTCCCTGAGAAAAAGATTGTGGCAAATTATTAGGAAGAAATTATGGATCCATGAAACCAACCATTTCCAACTATAAAGTTTGTTTGGAAAAATAAAGTAAAATTGAATGCAAGTTAAAGCTTTCAACTTTATTGAGAGAAAAGTTGTAAACATGTGATTAATTGGAAAAGAACAATTGAATACAACTTGAAGCTTTCAACTTTGTTGAGAGAAAAGCTATAGAGATGTGCTCAATTGAATATTTGATTTATTCAATTTTGGAGAGAAGATATATTATTAAATAAAACATTTTGAAATTTGTTTATTTAATAAATGGGAGATGATATTTAAACAAACTATGTGATTTTAATTTATTTAATTAAAATAGAATAATTGGATAATTTAATTAAAACAAACTATTAATTTTTTTTATTTAATTAGGATAGAAGAATTGGATAATTAAATTAAAAAAATTTATTGAATTTGTTTATTTAATTAAGATAGAAGAAATATAGAATGTGAACTACATAAATAAATATTTCTATTTATTTATAAGTAGATAAATTAAAGGTTAATTAATCAAATAATTATATTTATCTAGACCATTTTTAGGTGTATACAGTTACTAGGTGCTAATTCAATATATCTTCACATTTGAACTTGTCAAGGGTACAATGAGAAAAATATGATTTGTATATAAGGTTCCTGGAAGAAAAGTATGGAGTAGGTTATGAAATCATGATCCATAGTGGAAATCGTGCTTTAGGAGAAATGTAAGGATGGGCCTTCGACAGGGATATCACTATGTTTGTGGAGATTTGAGGAGTTTACATTGAAGAGTTACACTTCAATTGTGTGAGTTCAAAGGAGTTTGAAATGCATTAGGATTGGGATTTGAAGACATCTGCAATCCATGATGGATCGAGAACATCAGATAGGTCAAGGCTAGGAGTACACAAGTTCGGGGAATTCTTGAATGTATGGATTTTTTGAGAGTAAATAGGTTTGATGATTTCTTTAAGAAATGAAATTCGTGAAGTAATGATATTTCGAGGAATCGGTATATTGACGAAATCCACGAAAGATGAAATATTCTGAGGTTTCAAAGATTCTTTTGAAGTATGGATTTCACAAGAAGGGGAGTGTCAGGGATTCTGCTTTATTGTGAATTCTGCGAAGGAGAAAAATTTGGGAAATCCTCAGGCATGATAAATTCACAAGTCATTGAATTTATAAATTTCGTGAGTACTTAGAAAACACATGAAATCCACGAGGATAGTTCAAACTGCAAGCTGTTGTGCAAATCCATTAGGTGGAGAGCCTTGCATTTATTTAGAAACTTAAGGTGGCATGTAGTTTGTATTGATAGGGTAGATAAACACATTTTATGAATTGTCACTGATGATAAATTAAATGGAATTATATAAGGAAAACATGATTCTTATTCTTATTTCGTATGACCTGTAAAATGTGAATGTTCAAGGTTGAAACATTGTGGGCTTGAGGATTAGTTGCTTGGTTGATGGTGAGGTTCATGAATTTGGTCACGTTTTAGAATCTCAGAGGAGTAAGAAGTTGAGTAAAATCTACAAAGATTGCTCACATATTTCATATATGAAAGGAGTCTATGACATCGCTAAATCCACAAGAAAGTGGTTTTTGGTAGTTTTAGTTATTATTGGTCAAAGTAATAAGGTGAAGGCACTGCAATCACAATGCATAGATGTAAAAATATGGGACAATACTCAAAAATCCACGAGGAGGTAAAATGCATGAAAAAATCAAATTAACGAGAGTTAAAGCCCAGGGATTCCTCTCTGAAGGTCAGAGGTAGAGGAGTAGATAAGAAATAAATTAACTCAACTCAGAATGAACACAAAATTATACAAAGAACAAAAAATTTAAGTCACCTAGAATAAACCCAGAAATTTGATTTTTGTATTAATTCATTCAAAAATATATTTTTTCGCAGAGTTGCTGCTCTTAATTCATAATTTTATTTTGCAGAGCAATTCCTCACTACTTTTCTCTTCTGAGTACCAAACTTAATAATAATACCTCTCTTTACATAATACATAAAAAATACGATAAAAACTTCATTGACAAGCAAATGGAGGTGAAAAATAAATGCCATTAATTACAACATCAGTAAATTCTTAATCACATCAAGTGAAAATATTTTTAACTCAGGTTACAAACAAAATCACATTAAATATTTTCCTTGATGTATTAAATAGAAAATAAATGTCATAAAGACATTTCACGTCAAAAAATGTTGTTGAAGAAATACATCACCACACAATCGCCAACAAAAAGAAACACCATGCGAGACCACGGGGACACTGCACCACCACACGAAACCTAAGAAGAAGCTGTGGTATTGTGATAGATACTGCACCATCACACGAAGCTGCAGAAGAGGATGCGAGAGTGTGGGGAAACCTAGGAAGGCACAACAGTTGGGATTACAATCCAACACTCCGCCTTAATCACAACTACTACAACTTATGATGCCCAAGTGATGTCTTTGATAAATGAAGTTTTATTTTCCAAGTGCCTTTGTGAAAATATTTGAACACTTATCTTCAAATCTGCAAAATTCTAAAAATAATTCTCCATTATTGATTAAATCTCTAATGAAATGATATCTTGTATCAATGTGTTTGCTCCTTTTGTGAAAGACTAGATTCTTTGACAATGCTATGGCATAATTATTGTCATAAAATATCTTTGTTGCATCCACTTGTTCATTATTTATCTCTTTCAACACTCTTCTCATCCATACTGCTTGGAAAGATGTACTTGTTTCTGCTACATATTCTGCTTTTGTTGATGAAAGAGTGGTTGTTGGTTGTTTCTTTTACGTCCATGAAACTACACCAGTGCCAAAGTGAAAGATATAACCAAACGTGTTTTTTTGTCATCAATACTTCCAACACAGCCACTATCAATACACCCAATCAGTTTGAACTCCTCTAAACTTGAATACATAATGCCATAATGGGTACGTGCAGGATCATGATGGGCGAAAAAGTGTCGATATGTAAGCCATATGATGGCCCATGTGGTTGACGACTTTCGTTTTACCCAAAATTGATGAAACGAAAAGGGTTTTTAGAGGACATTCTCATATTTCCACCAATATAAATTATGCTTTACTTTCAATTTAATAAATAATTATTATTCATTTTCTATTAGAATTACGAATAAAGTCCTAATTGATAGGCTGATTGAAAAACATCTATAACTTTCAAATGGTATCACATTTTTTGAATCCAAAACATGTGTCACATTCTATGTTTTGCATACTATAGGATTTAAAAAAATAAAATTGAATTTCATGAATTTTTGACCAAGTTAAGGTGGTTAGATAGATGAGGTTTTATATTTTCTAAAAGTTGTAATAAAAAATTCAGAATTAATTATTTACATGGAAAAAAATTATAAAAAAATATGCATCACATCGAGACACGAGTCCTCTACTTATATTTAAAAGCTTATAGAAAAATATTATCATTTTATTGTGGTTAGGGTGGTTAGATAGACACCTACTTCTTATTTTTACCCTTATATTAAATACTACTGCATTGAAATTTTAAATATAAAGGTCTAGTAGTTTAGAAACTACATTCAATTTGCTACAGATTCTATTTTTACATTTTTTTGAAATAATATAGATAACTTATTCAAATTTTTACATCAAGTTGTCTAACTTTGATTTTTTGTCTTTTTATTGCCACTTAAGGGCCTGTTTTTTCCATGATGATCCTGCACATACCCAGTTATGCTGATTTGATAATATATTTTCTGGATACTAATCTCATCATGGGTGCCTAAGTGCACTTGAGCTATAGGTTGTTGAAGACCAAGGGTGTGGCTAAGGTAGAGTAGGTTAGCTTCTTGGCAGGGTAAAACAAGAATGGTTCTCTTGATCACACACAAACACTTAGTTTCATATAGATGCATTTAGCATTTAGCTTAGATAATTGTTTTATTTTAAAATGGTTAATTAAATTAATCAGCAAAGAAATAAAAGTATAAAGAAACAAAATAATTAATTATAATTTAATTGTAGATTTTATTTTTGCAAATACATGATGATGCTTGATTAATTAGAATAGCTATTTTATTACTCCCAATTGAATTCTATTTGTTTATTACTATTTGGAATAAATATTCTATTTGCAACTAGATGAAATTTCTATATATAGTGTTTATTAAGAGTAAATATTTCTTCCACAATTTAAAAATGGAATTTCTTCATTATTTACTATGGATAATTACTTAATTGAAACTAAAATAGAATTTCCTATTATTATTCACCAAAGATAAATATTATGCATGAAAAAGGAAATATTATTTTACTTTTCTTTTATTTCAAGATTAGGGTAAAGGAAAACAAGAAAGGAAATCTTTAGAGGAAAGAGGGGAGTAACAAAAACTCATGGCTGGTGATTTTTCTTCATTTATCTGCAAAGAATAAATTGAATATGAGTTCCAAAAAGAAATTTTTTTGAGGGTAGTAGATTCAAAATAGCAGCAATAAGAAGAGAAATGGAGGAAAAAGGGAAATAAAAGAAAAGGAGGAAGATTCTACAAAAAGTGATTTTTAGGGAAAGCAAGAATAGGAAAAGAAGAAGAAGAAGAAGAAGATCCGAAGGAAATCTTTCAGGTTTCTAAATCTCTTTCATTGTATTTTATTTTCAATTATGAGAATATTTGTTTACACTGTGAAAGATTGAAAGTATCTTGAAAATTATTTGTGTGTGCTTGTTGTAAGAAATTCCCTATTATGGTTGTGCAATCTAAACAACCTTTCCTATTTTAAACTACACCTATATATATATATATATAATATGGGAGATGCATATATATATATATATATATATACATATAAACTTCTGAAAACCTCTCTAATATATAATTTTTGAATGGATATTTTCGTTTGATTTATTTCATTTAACCCTGATAGATTGTGAAAGTAATATATATTTAATTACATATACATACACTATGTTGTATATATACATATATATATGTTATCATATATTTAAAATTATTCTTGCATATATTTTGAATCTAATTATAATTTTGTTTAATCTATTTGGGGTTGAAATAATTATGGTGAGAGAGGGGCTCCCCAGCTGTTTCCTCCCCATGGGGAAGGACTACGTTGTTGGGGAAAAACCCTCCATAGGTTGTAGCCTTTGGAGATGCATTGCCCTCCACAGGTAGCACCATCCCATGGGAAGGCCGATGACCTCCACCTTGTTGTCCGCTCTCCTCACATTGCATATGGACTACCTTCGAACCTATGATTTTTTGTAATATAGTTTTAGTTTGGAAAATATTATATATATATACATATCAATTTTAATATGAGAAAGAGCTTTCTATGCTATGTACAATCTATTCTATAGATTATTTTTATATAATATAGTTGAACACACTTAGATAAATGTATGTATATATATATACTTATATATATACATAAAAATTAATATGTTTAATGCTAACACGAGAATAGAAACTATGAGAACGTGATAAATTCTAAAATGAATAGATATTGCAATCTGCCTTGGATTGAAAAATATTTTTGTTTTACATTGTTATACTACTATTTTCAGCTTGTTATATTTCTTAATCTATACATATATAGATATACTTAATACAAGTAGTCAACTAATAGGTGGATGTATATCAAACTATAAAGAGTAACCAAATAACAACCAATAGATATATCTATTATGAGTCCACTTCAGCTTAAGTCTGATTTCTAAGAATCTACTTTTCCTATTTAAGTATATATACATATATATTTACACATAAACTCCAATATAAAACAATGAGTAGGAATGCAATACTTAGTATTCGTAATGTACATATAGTGAATGGACAAGTGTTTTTGATGGAAATGGATTTATTAATGTGTTAGGCTGATTTCTTCATGAACATGTGTAAACTTAGTTTTATTTTTATGGGAACCAAGTTACTCTTAATGTGAAGACATGTTTTCATGGAATTATCCTTCAATTTCAACAAGTCTCTTACTTCTTGAAAAATCTATTGAAAATGACTTACTAAATGCTTTGAAACACATTAATTTGAAAATGCGTTGTTTTTCTTTTAAAAAGTTAGAAAATGGACTCTATACAAGTCAATTGTGAACCACAAACCAGACATAGAAAATCTTTCCTTGTGAGTTATTTTCTTAGAAAATTGGGTAATGCATTGTAGATTTACATACTGAATTGATAAATGCTTGAACTTTATGTAGCTTTGTTAGAGACTATGTGTTAATTTATCTTTTATGAAAAGATTCCAGGACAGGATGCCAAATGTGGGCATATAGAGATGGTAGTTTATTCTTTTCATAAACTACCATTCAAGTTTCTAAAGTTTGGACAAGCAATGTACCATTGAAAAAGATAGATTAAAATCCTAGAATTTGTATACTATATATGTGTCTCTGCCACATCTTTCTTTCAAGAAATATGTTTTCTAGTATAGGAATGCATATAGGAAAACATGCATTCATTGAGAGCTCCCTCGTGATTTATTGTTCTAGGTTACTAAGCTCCTCGTGTAGGGTTAGGGATTTCTTTGAGTTAAGAATAAATATGGGAAGTCATGTACTTCATGGTTGGGCGGAAAAGGCACCTTAACCGCACTCTTGGCCTCAGTGTAGGAAGACCAATGGTGTCAAGGAGGATGAGGTTTAGAGGTTCTATTACTATGGATGTACTTCATATATTGTTATTGTATGGCTTGGTAGCCAAATTTTAAATTGTTACTCTATTTCATGAATGCAACTACTAATGTAATCTTGATGATGTATCATTGAAATAGATGATTTGTAACACCTTGTGGTGTATGTAATTTACAATGTATAATCCATTTAATGAAGGTACTTTGAGCACTTATGAATACTAATTTTGCACATGTTATTTCTCTTACCTTACTTAAGATGTATAGTGAACTTGGAAGTACTTTATTTAGAATGTGTGTGTTTTTTGAGCTTTACATTTTGGTATCAGAGTGTCTAGTTTAAACTATAGGACCTTCACCTAATTATGGTTAATTTTGTGCGTTCTAGAGTAACTTTGATGGATTTTATAACTTATCACCATGATAATCATGGGGATAGATCTCATGGTCATAGAAATGAAAGGTTGGATCAAATTCCATCCCTGTTGAATCAACAAGAGGCTGGGATCAACAACCTTGAGCAAGAAAGGTGCATAGCTCTATAAGGACCGAATTCTAGAAGGAATGAAGAAAATACTAATGTAGAATAGCTTGAGACTACTCAAATCAGCTAAGAAAGGTGGTTGAGGAGTTGGGAAAGGACCTCAAAAAAGTCACCCCACCAAAATTTGATGGTAAAACAATTGGTGATGGGGTGGAAGCATGGATAATTGAGATGGAGAATTATTTTTCTTTGCGAAATTTGTCCAATGAAACTAAGGTTGAATGGGGTGTTGGAAAAATAAGGATAGACAACTAAGAGGGGGGTGAATTAGTTGTTACAAAATTTAAAACTTATTTAACCTTATCAACCTTTAATCTCAGATCTGATAAATAACAATGGAATAATGAATCAACAACACATTAGAAACACACATAACACCAATATTTTTTGTGCGGAAACCCTCTTAGGGGAAAAATCATGGTGGAGGTTAATCCACAAGTTATACCCTATTAAAAGTATAAGAGAAATAAATAATGCGAATGCACATGCATTCAAGCACACTTCCTAGAGCTCACTACTCAAAAGGGAAGGCTCACTGCCTTACATAAAACTTTCAGATTAAATCCATCTGAAGAGATTGAATTGAGAAATTAGCTTCTTCAAAAGCCTAATGACAATTCCAGTTAGGCACAAAAACACTTCTTCACACTTCACTCAAAATCCTTCATACTCTGCTCTGCAATCAAATAATCTGATCTTTATTCACACATAGCACATGTACACTTCGCATACATTCCACACAAATGAAGAAAACAATCACTCTTATATCCACTTCAAGGAATTACTCCAACAACTTTGTTGGCCAAAAATAAAAGAATAAGTGAATACAAACTGTTAGCCCAATTCATGAGAAAATCACAATACGCACCAAATGAAGCCGATCACAAAATAATGAGGACCTAAAATGACATCCTCAAACACACCAAGAATTAAAAAATTCATCCATGAGGATCCGCAACATGCTACAACCACCATGTCAGTTAAGAACATGAAAACCCAAACACACAAAGGAAACAAATTTGATCATGAACACACCGATCAATGTGAACTTGCAACAAGGATAGAGCATGATCTAGAAACATCAACAAACATCATAGGAGCATACACAACAACTAAAATAACCATAATTACATTCTCTTCTTGTAGAAACACTAGGTACAGTAACAAAATAATTGTAGGAACACAGAAACTCGCAACTTGCTCCAATCTTGATGTGTAGCTCTATAACTTTTGGAGGATAAATTAGATAGGCTCACCAAAAAACCATTTAATGTGAAACTTATGAATACCAACATACTAAAATTTCCACCATTATGAACTTCACAGCTTCATAGACAACCTCCAACATATTTATTATAATTTTCTTAATATCCTCAACATATGCAGCCTTCAAGACATTAATTCTAATAGTGTTGACATCAATGACAACCACATATTAGAAACATAACCATAGCATCCAAAAATCTCCCCCTTTGGCATTGATGGCAACACATGATGTGAAAAATACCATCAACACAACTAGCTCTTCTCCAACAGTTTTCTCATTGGATATTGCACTCTTCTCCCCTTTTCTTCATATGAATCTTCTCCCCCTTTTCTTCCTCAAAGGTTTTTCACATTACTCTTGTCCCCCTTTGAAATCAATGACAAACGTATACAAGCTCTAAACCACATATCTGAATCATCTAACTACTCCCCCTTAGTAGTAGCCACCATATCATCAATCTAAAACAAGATATGACTGTAAGTACATGGATTGATGCAAAGAATTGCATCTTAGTTCTGATTAGGAGGGGAAATCACCCTTAACTTCCATCTAAGATACTCAAAATTATCCTTATGCAATGGCTTAGTAAAGATGTATGCAATTTTTTCCTTAGTAGACACATACTCTAGTTTGACTTCTTTATCACTCACTTTATCTCTCAAGAAGTGATATTTGATAGATATATGTCTTGTCTTTGAATGCAGCACCAGATTCTTGTAAATGTTTATGGAACTTGAATTATCACAAAATATAGCAATAGGATCATCATACTCAATCCTGATATCTCTTAGCGTCTGCTTCATCTATATTACTTGAGTACAGTTATTTGCAGCAATAATTTATTCTACCTCAACAGTAGATAATGAAATGGAATTCTTCTTTCTACTTAACCAGGACACCAAATTCTTCCCTAAGAAGAAGGAACCACCACCAGTATGTTCCCTATCATCCACATATCCTACCCAATTTGCATTAGTAAAGTAATTCAAAGTAAGATCATCATCTTTAGGATAGCATAGGACAAAATGATTTGTCTCTTTTAAGTATCTCAAAATTCTCTTTACAAAAGTCACATGTGATTCCTTCAAATCATATTGATATCTAGCAACCATACATACAACATTCAAGATGTTAGGTCTGGTCTGAGTCAAATAAAGTAATCCATAGATCATTGACTTGCATCTTGTTTGATTAGCCTTAGGAGAATCATCATTTTGTGTTAACTTGCATCCAGTCACCATGGGTGTACCAACAGGCTTTGATTCTTCCATGCCAAAATTTATTTGTAACTTTTTCACATACTTGGATTGATATATAAAGATTCCATCATCCAACTGAGTAATTTGCAATCCCAAAAATAATTTCATCTCTCCAATCATTGACATCTCAAACTCACTTTTAATTTTATCAGCAAACTTCATACATAAGTCATCATCTCCTTCAAAAATGATGCTATCAATAAAGAATTCAATTATCAACTCTTTATCCTGATCCATCTTGAAATATAGATTATTGTCGGAAGTACCTTTATTGAATCCAAGCTTCAACAAGTATTTATCTAGTCTAGCATACCAGACTCTAAGGGCTTGCTTGAGTCCATAAAGTGCTTTCTTCAATCATCTAACCATATATCCTTTGTCAGTCAGTTGAAGTCCATTTGGTTGCTCAATATACACCTCTTCTTCTAATTCACCATTTAGAAATGCCTACTTTACATCCATTTTATAGACTTTGTAGTTCTTGAAAGTATCATAAGCAAGAAACAATCTTATAGCTTCAATTCTAGCAATAGGGGAAAAAGTTTCTTTAAGATCAATACCTTCCATTTGTTAGTACCATTTACATGCTAGTCTTTCTTTATTCCCGACCACTTCACCTTGTTCATTCATCTTATTCCGAAAGACCCATTTGGTTCCAATAACATTCTTATCCTAAGGTCTAGGAACAAGAATCCATGTAACATTTTTCTCTATCTACATCAATTCTTCCTTCACTGCTTCCATCCAGTATTGATCTTTACATGCTTCATTGACTTTGTTAGGCTTAGTCTTGGAAATTAGAATATACTCTTTTGCAATTCTTCTTCTATTCTGCACACCTTTCTTCTTGTCTCCTATAATCTGATCTTCATAATGATTTAGCTTTACATACCTTAGAACTTTGAGATTTTCTTAAACTTCTGGTTCTTCCATTCTTTCTTTTGCACTTCCACTAGCTTCTCCTTTTGGACTCTCTTGATTCACCGAAACAATTTGGAATTGATTCTATGTCTGAGCATTCTTTCCTTTATCAGTACTATCATGTTGGTCATCTGAATCATATCCATAGTATTTGGATGATTTGTCAGTATCCTCATCAACTCTGACATTTGCACTTTCAATCATTTTCTTCAATCTTCTATTATAGCACTGGTAGGCTTTTTTCTCTTAGTCGAGTAACCTAGAAAGATTCCTTCATCGCTCCTATAATCAAAATTTCCTATATCTTCATCTCTTTTGATATAACATCTACTTCCAAAGATTTTGAAATATTTAATAGTAGGCTTCACTCACTTAGAAAGATTTTTGATTGCTTGTGTGGAGCTTACTTTGAGAATCTTATCAAAATTCACATGACACAACCTCCTATGCCATAACCATCTTACATCAACTTGAGAAATTAATCAAATTTGACTAGTAGCACTTAAGTTAAAAATGTTACCTCTTGTCTTTGTACCTAAAGCAATTAAATTTCTAGAACTTCCCAAAATCCTATATTTTCCATCCTTGAACTGAAGATTGTACTCCTTGTCGACCATTTGTCCAACACTCAAAATATTATGCTTCAATCCTTCAACATAAAGGAAATCATCAGTATTGTATTCACCACCAAGAGAAATAGTTCCTTTTTCACAAATCACACTAGCATTGTTATCTCCAAATCTTACAACACTACCATCATATTTCTCCAATCTTATAAACTTGCTTTTGTCACCAACCATATGATGTGAGCATCTGCTATCAATAACCCACTCATACTTTTCTTCAATTGTGGTTGCAAGAGCTTTCTCAATATTGTTATTACTAGCAAATTCAATGGACACTAGACCATTTTCCTTCATAGCAATGAATACCCATCCATCTTCATTTCTACTTTCTTTATTAGATTCATCATTAGTAACACTTTCTTCAACATAATAACATTTCTTTTGAAATCTAGACTTGTCAGGTTTGTAGTTAGGAACTCTTTCAGAACACCTTGATGCAAAATGACCTATCTTATTGCAAGAAACAATTAATAGGCAATTTTCCTTTACACTTACCTTGTCCTCTGGCTTCTCTTTTCACAATCAATGCTTCTAGCTCTTATAACTCTCTTTCTTCATCCTCAATCTATTTCATCTCATCTTCATACTTGAATGTCTTCCTTGAACTTTCTCCATGATCATATCTTTGTCGGATTTTTCCAAATACAGTAGCTTTAAATGCAGATTCTATTTTAGGAGTAGATTCACCAAATTCACTCAAATCAAAGGCAACAAGCTTACCAATCAGGATGTCTCTTTCATGAGCTCTTCAATAGCATAAGCTTTCATTTTGTAAGAAGTAGACATTGATATGAGACTCTAGCCACAATCTCATCTTCTTCCAAGGTTCCACCGACACATCTAATACCCATCAGTAGTTCATTTACCTTTTGCATGAAAGAAATAATGTTTTCATCTTCACTCATCTTCATGTTTTCCCACTTTCCTTTCAGACTTTGTAGCTTAGAAAATTTTACTTGTGCATCTCCTTTATACAATGTTTCCAACTTCTTCCATATCTCATGTGTTGTTCTTAGACCTATCACATTTGTCATCTCTGAATCTGCTAGAGCACTCAGTAATGCTTCTATAGCCCTGATATTAGTTTTAGCTTCTTTGATCTCATCAAGAGTAGAGGGACCATTGCGAGGAATAGTATATGTGTTCTATGTAATCTTCTTGAAAGGTTCACCAATGAACTTTAAATGACACTCCATTCTAACCTTCCATAGAGAGTAATTTGTACCATTGAATCTAGGACTATCCTTCTTGTATGATGCCATCTTGGATCACCTCAAGTTGTTAAAATTCTTTAGAGGAACCTGCTTTGATACCAATTGTTGTCAAAACAAGGATAGACAACTAAGAGGGGGCTGAATCAGTTGTCACATAATTTAAAACTTATTTAACCTTATAAACCTTTAATCTCAGATTTGATAAATAATAGTAAAAGCATGAATCAACAACACATCAGAAACATAATTAACACCAATATTTTTTGCATGGAAACCTTGTTAGGGGAAAAACCATGGTGGAGGTCAATCCACAAGTTATATCCTATCAAAAATATAAGAGAAATGAATAATGGGAATGCACATGCATTCAGGCACACTTCCTAGAGCTCATTGCTCAAAAGGGAAGGCTCATTGCTTTACATAAATTTTTTAGATTAAATCGATCTGAAGAGATTGAACTGAGAAATTAACTTCTTCAAAAGCCTGACGATAGTTTTGGTTAGGCACATAAACACTTCTTCACACGTCGCTCAAAATCCTTCATACTTTTCTCTACAATCGAATGACCTGATCTCTATTCACACATAGCACATGTAACCTTCACATACATTCCACACAAATGAAAAAAATAATTTCTATTATATATTCGCTTCATGGAGTTACATCAACAACTTTTTCCACCAAAAATAAAAAATAGGTGAATACAAAATCTTGGCCCAATTCATGAGAAAATCACAATGTGAACCAAAGGAAGTTGGTCACAACATAATGAAGAACTAAAACAACATCCTCAAATGCACCAAGCATTCAAAAAATAATCCATGAGGACTCAAAACATGCTACAAACACCATGTTGGCTAAGAACATCAAAACCCGAACACACAAAGAATAAATATGTGATCATGAACACACTGATCAACGCAAACGTGCAACAAGGATAGAGCACAATCTAGAAACATCCAAAAACTTTGTAGGAGAATACACAACAACTCAAATCACCAGAATTATATTATCTTCTCGTAGAAACACCAGCTACAATAACAAAATAATTGTAGGAACACGTAAACTCACAACTTGATCCAATTTTGATGTGTACCTCTAAACATTTTGAAGGATAAACTAATTAGGCTCAGCAAAAAACCCTTTAATGCATAGCTTATGAATACCAATGTACTAAAATTTCCACCATTTTGAACTTCACAGCTTCATAGACATCCTCCAGCATATTTATTATAATTTTCTCAATATCCTCGAAATATACAACCTTCATGATATTAATGCTAATAGTCTTGACATCAATGACAACCACATATCAACAACACAGCCACAACATCTAGCATGGGGTTCATATCAACTCACCGGTGAAGCTGCCACTTGGTAGGGGAACAAAAAGGAAAAAAAACGTTTCTTGCTTGGTAAGGTGACTAGGGAAAAATTCTTGTAGTTGTTTAGAAAAAGGTGGCTGCCAGAGTCTTATTTTGATAAAAAGATGACTAAATTCCAGACCCTCACTCAAGGGGGAATGATAGTAACACTGTATTGGGAAAGATTTTCCTATTTTCTTAAATGCGTACCCTAGTACCATCTTGATGAGATGTTTTAGGTTCGTAAATTCATTCTAGGGCTTAGGCCTCAAATTGGAGTTGAAGTGGATATTCATAATCCTTCCACCATGGATGAGGCTTTTGAGAAAGCTGCTAAGTAGGATAAAAAGTTACAACAGGTAGAAAATTATAGGAAAAGCAAGGATGCCAAGAGGAAGTCTCAAGGAAATAATTAGAATAACAACAATAAGAATCAGTACAATCAGGGTAATAATAATAATAGGTAGATTAGGAATCTCAAGAGGGGTAATGATTCTCAGGATTTCCATGATGGGAATCAGAACAACAATAAGAGGACAAATTACAATAATAACAACAATAGCAGGAGAGATGGTTTTGACAAACCAACAACACCCCATAGAGGTTGTTATACATGTGGTGGTGAGCATTATGCCAGTGTATGTCCTCAAATAGTGAATAATCAGAAGAATAAGAATCAACATCACATCCATGCGGTGTTTGATAATCACCAACGAACTACCATGCTACACCAATCCAACTTTTGGGTAAAATTTTTGGATGTCCTATTTCTATCTTAATTGATACTAGAGCTGCTGAGTGTTTTGTAGATCCTCATGTTAATTCTAAATTATATATTAAATCAAGATATATGGCTAATTCATGGAAGGTTCAGTATGGAAATCTGGTAGAGAGGATAGTGGAGCAATTCCTAGCCTGTAGTGACCTTGAACTCCCTAGTTTTGAAATGCAGGTTAATTTATATGTAGCACCTAGGGTCATAGGATGTAATCTTGGGAATAAATTGGCTTATTGAACATAAGGCCCTCATTGATTGTGAAGAAAAAAAATGAGGTTCCTTGATGATTAGGGTAACTGTGTTGAAATTAATCATTTAAAAAGGGCTCTATAACTCAGGAAAATATCTATCATGTAACTAAAGAAGGCTCACAAAATAGGTTGCATGATCTATGCAATAAATGTCAGGGATCTTGATAATTCAGAGTCATTAGTTAATGATCATCCTATTTTGAAGGAATTTCAAGATGTTTTCTTGATGAGCTAACTTAAATCCCTCCTAAGAGAGTATTTGATTTATAAATAGACTTCTTACCCAGAGCTGAGCCTCATTCTAAGGAACCATACTGAATGAAAACTATTCAATTATAGGAGCCAAAGGCCTAGTTGCAAGAGTTGCTTGACCAGGGTTTCATAAGACCAAGTCTGTCTCCATGGGGAGTACCTATAATATTTGTAAAGAATAAGGATGGGATTTTAAGGTGGTGCATTGATTACAAGATTCTTAATAAGGTCACCATTAAAATCAACTTGAGATCAGGATACTATCAAATGAGGATAAAGGATGATGATTTTTTAAAAATTCTTTCAAGACAAGATACAGACACTACGAATTCACGGTGTTATTGTTCGAGCTAAATAATGCTCCCATATCTTTTATGTATTTGATGAATAGCATATTTTGAGATTCTCTAGATGACATTGTTCTAGTTTTTTTTGGACAATAGTCTGATATATTCTAAGTTAGAAGAAGAGAATGAAAAAAACTTGAGGATAGTGTTGCAATGGTTGAGGGACCACAAGCTTTATTGGAAAATGTCTAAATGCACTTTCTATCAAACTGAGGTGCACTATTTGGGACATGTTATTTTAGTTGATGGGATAGTAGTGGACCCAGATAAGATTAAGGAAATTATGGAATGGACAACACTATAGAATGTTTCAGAAGTCCAGAGCTTTATGGGACTTGTTAGTTATTACAAGAAGTTTGTCCAAGTGTTCTTAACAATTGCAACACCCATCACCACACTCCAAAATAAACGAAAGAAATTTGAATGGAGTGATAAATGTGAGAAGGCTTTTCAATTGCTAAAAGAGAAACTTACTTCTACACCTATCTTGATTTTACTAGATCTAAATGGGCACTTCATCATGATAACAAATGCTTTAGGAGAGGGTGTAGGAGCAGTTCTTATGTAGGATGGACATTTGGTGGGATACGAGTGAAGGAAAACTAAAACAACATGAATTAAACTATGCACCACATGATTTGGAGTTGGCTGCCATATTGCATGCTCTTCAAATGTGGAGGCACTACCTTTTGGGGAGGCCTTTTGAGTTGAAAACTGATGATTCATGACTTTAATATATCTTTATCCAACCCAACCTAAATGCTTGTCAGAGATGATGGTTGGAGTTTTTGAGTGAGTATTATTTTGGCATTTAGTACATTAAAGGAAAAGAAAACAAAGTTACAGATTCTGTAAGTAGGAGGAGACACCTTGCAGCCATGGTCACTATAAGGTCAAGTTTTAGGTAGTAGGTGATACAAGCCTTTCTAGGGGATGAACATCACAAAAGGGTGAAACAATCCCTAGCGTAGGATCCTTCACATCATATATTTGTGAGTTGTATGTTTGAGGCTGATGGACTCTTGAGGTTCCAAGGATGGATGTATGATCCTAACACAACAGGATTTTGAGAGCTAGTGCTAGAAGAATTTCATAATACACCATATTCTGGGCACCTCAATTTGACAAAAATGGTAGAGGGAATCAGACCATTATATTTTTGTCCAAGACTTAAGAGAGATGCTACTTCTATTATAGCTTTATGTTTGGAATTCTAGCAAGTAAAGGTTGAGCATGTGCATTTGGTGGGACTTCTCTACCCACACAAAATGCTAGAGTATAAGTGGTAGGTTATCACTATGAATTTAATTTAGGGTTTTCCTATGACCAAGAACCGACATGGTGTCATCTTGGTTGTGGTTGATAAATTGACAAAAGTAGCTCACTTCATCCCTGGGGATATTAAGGATGGATCCTTGGTCTTAGCAAAGAATTTCATGCAGGATATTTTTTGGTTGTACGGAGTGCCAGAGATGATCATCTCAGATTGTGACACTCGGATGACTTCTAGGTTCAGGACTACTTTGAATTCTTTTTTGGTAACCAAACTAAATTTTAGTTCCACTTATCATACTCATATCGACGAGCAGACGAGGAGGGTAAATCAGGCAGTGGTGGATCTCCTCAAGATGTATTGTATGGAACAACATAAGTGGGAGGAGTACTTACCTTTGGGGGAGTTTGCATATAATAACTTTGATCATGCCTCTTTGGGGACCACACCTTTTGAGGCTTTGTATGGCCGTAAGTGTCATACATCTATCAGTTGGGATAGGGTGGAAGACATGATTGGTATTGGGCCTAAGATGTTGAGAGAGATGGAGGATCATATGAAGCTCATGAAAGAAAAGTTAAAACAAGCTTCAGATTTCCAAAAGAGTTTTGCTGATAAGAACAAAACTTTTAGATAGTTCTCTATGGGAGATAGAATTTTCTTGAGGGTTAGTCCATAGAAGAGTTCAATCTCTTTTAGCAAGAACTCTAAGCTTTCCCCTCAATATGTTGGGCCTTTTGAGGTTTTGGAAGTCATTAATCCAGTGTCATAAAGGCTTGCTTTGCCACCAAATCTATCCCATATACATGATGTCTTCCATGTTTCCTTGCTTAAGCCATACCATCTATATGTTACTCATGTGCTTGAATGACATGCTGGAATCAAGGAATACTAAGAGGGGGGGTGAATCAATGTTTTGCAATTTCTAACATTATTAATTTGACCCTTTAAGTACCTATAACATTCAACCAAAATAAATATGCATGAACATAAAACAAACAACCATAACACCATAACACAAGTATTTTTACGTGGAAACCTTGTTAGGAGAAAAACCACGGTGGAAGGCCAATCCACAATATTATCTGAGTATACTCAAAAATGTTTTATAGAATGGGAATGTACTTGCATTCAGGCACACTGCCTAGACCTCACTGCTGAAAGATGACTCACTGTCTTACAAAGATAATCAGATTAAATCCATTTGAGAAATTGAACTAAGAGAATAACATCTACTAATGCATGGTTACAATTCTAGTTAAGCACATTAGTTGACTTGTTGACCTTCTATCTAATTCTACTCTTCTGCTTTACTCTACTCTGTTCTGCTCTAATTCACATCACAAATCCTTTCATGCACAAGTGAAATTGTGCATAATTTTTCTACTATTCACAACACACACGAACTCTTTGCATCTCTATCAAAAATGATATAATCAATCACTTATATCTACCACTAAGAATTTAATCACTTGTTGACTCAAATAAATGTATGAAAATATTTGCAAATTTTTGGCTCAATCCATGTTTAATTCTCGATGTGCACCAACCAAAGTCAGCCGAAGAATAGTAATGACTCAAATGAAAATTTTTGAACACAAAAATATTAAAAATTTACTTCCCAAACATCCACAACATATTATATCCATGAAGTCGGATTTTTGTATTGATAGATAGGAAATTAATCAACTGGATCTTCTAACTTGCATATGAATGAATGTGTATCCAAGATAAGGTATTATGTACACCAAAATATCTTCCCTGAGATCCACAACTCAAAATGATAATAGGAAATTGCATGTGAATTGATGAAATCATTTTTTGTCGGATGGTATATTCTTATTTGACTATTAAATATAAAACTTCAATCTGAATTTTGGTATGAGAATATTCTGATGTGTGGATCAAACCATTGACTAGGGTTGCCATCAATGAAAACACCAAATGACATTTGCAGTGTCTCTTTCTAACAATCTCCAACATGACATTCATTGCAGGTATAGGATCTAGGGGTGGTGCTAGTGGAGCCCATCAAGATTTTGAAAAGGTGCAACGTTAAGTTACAGAACCATGATATTGTGCAGTATAGGGTCGAGTGGGACCAATATTCGGTGGACAATGCCACTTAGATGATTGCTAAGGATATTGATAGATATTTTACTCATTTGAGATTTTAGCATGTTTCTTTTTTTTTTCTATATATTATGACTATGATACACTGAGTGCTTGAGACTCTATTATGTGGATCTCTGTAATCGAGACGATGTCTCTTCCAAGTGGGGAAGGATGTCACGTCTCTAACTTGGGTGATGCCTATTTTTTCTTTATGTGGTTTTGTTATTCGATTGAATGTGTGTATGTGGTACATTAAATGATAACTAATGTGGTGTTTTGAGGAATGAAATATGAAAATGAGGTTTTAATTTTCTAAAAAAATTGAAATGAATGGAGTATAATTTTATTTTGGAAATGATGCAAAATCGGAAGGTGATATTTAGAATTAATGAATTATGTTGGATTTGATTTAGAATTAATGAGTTATGTTGATTTGATTATATTTTATCCAGATACTAATTTGGTCTTGGCTACCTAAGTGTACTCGAGCTATAGGTTATCGAAGACCAAGGGCGTGGTTAAGGTAGAGGAGGTTAGCTTCTTGGTAGGGTAAAAAAAAAATGGTTTTGTCAATCACACACAAGCACTTAGTGCCATATAGATATATTTAACATTTACCTTAGATGATTGTTCTATTTTAAAATGGTTAATTAAATCAATTAGCAAAGAAATAAAAGTATAATTAAATAAAGGAATTAATTCTAATTTAATTGTAGGTTATATTTTTCCAAATACATGATGATGCTTGATTAATTAGAATAACTATTTTCTTACTCCTAATTGAATGTTATTTCTTTATTACTGTTTGGGATAAATATTCTATTTGCAACTGGATGAAATTTATATATATAGTGTTTATTAAGGGTAAATATGTCTTCCTCATGGCATTTCCTTGTTATTTACTATGGATAATTACTTAATTGAAACTAAATAGAATTTCCTATTATTATTCATCAAAGATAAATATTATGCATAAAAAGGAAATATTATGCATAAAAAGGAATTATTTCGAGATTAGGGTAAAGGAAAACAAGAAAGGAAATATTTAAAGGAAAGAGGGGAGTAACGGAAACTCATGGTTGGTGATCTTTCTTGATTTTTCTAAAAATAATTAACTGAATATGAGTGCTAGAAATAAATTTTCTTGAGGGCAGTAGATTCAAAATAGTAGCAATAAGCAAAGAAATGGATGAGAAAGGGAAATAAAAGAAAAGGAGAAGATTCTATATAAAGCAATTTCAAGGGAAAGCAAGAATGGGAAAAGGAGAAGAAGAAGGGATTTTTCATCTAAAGGAAAGTTTATAGGTTTCTAAATCTCTTCCATTGCATTTTATTTTCAATTATGAGCATAGTTGTTTGCAGTGTGAAAGATTGAAAGTCTCTTGAAAATTATTTGTGTGTGCTCTCTATATTTGTGTGCTTGTTGTAATAAATTCACTATTATGGTTGTGCAATTGAACAAGATAAATTATGAAATGAATAGATATTTCAATATACTTTGGATTGATAAATATATATTTTTTAAATTGTTATAATATTATTTTCATCTTGTTCTATTTCAGAATTTATACATATATAGATATACTTAATACTTAGTTAGCTAATAGATGGATGTATATCAAACTGTAAATAGTAACCAAATAAGAACCAATAGATATATCTGTTATGAGTTCACTTTAGCTTAAGTTTGATTTATGAGAATCTACTTTTCTTATCTAAATATAAATATATATTTATATTTACACATAAACTCCAATATAAAATAATGAGTAGGAATGTAATACTTAGAATTCATAATGTATAGATAGTGATTGAACAAGCTTTTCCAATGCAAATAGATTTATTTTTGTGTTAGGTTGATCTCTTCATGAAAATAGTTTTATTTTTATGGAAGCCAAGTTACTCTTAATGTGAAGACATGTTTTCATGGAATTATCCTTCAATTTGAATAAGTATTTTACTTCTTGAATAATCTATTGAAAATGACCTACTAAATTCTTTGAAACACGTTAATTTGAAAATGCATTTTTTTTTCTTTTAAAGTTAGAAAATGGACTGTATACAATTCAATTGTGAACCACAAACCAGACATAGAAACTCTTTCCTTGTGAGTTATTTTCTTAGAAAATTGGGTAATGTATTGTGTGTTTCCCTTGATAGATTCTTGAAATTTATGTAACTCTATTAGATACTATGTGTTAATTACTCTTTTTTGGGAAGCTTCTGGGATATGATGCTGAATGCGTGCATACAAAGATGGTAGTTTAGTCTTTTCATAAACTACCATTTATGTTTTTAACGCTTTTCCAAGCAATGTACCATTGAAATAGATGGATTAAAAGAATATAATTTGTATGCTTTATATATGTCTCTCCCACATCCTCCTTGCAAGAAATATGTTTTCTATTATAGGAATTCATATAGGAAAATGAGAATGCATCCAAAGTTCCCTCCCACTTTATTGTTCCAGGTTGCTAGGCTCCTTATGTAGGGTTAGGGATTTCTTTAAGTTCAGAAGAAACTTGGGGAAGTCATGTACTTCATGGTTGGGCAGAAAAGGAACCTTAACCACACTCTTGGCCTCAGTGAAAGAAGAAAAATGGTGTCAAGGCAGATGAGGTTTAGAGGTTCTATTGCTATGGCTTGTTAGCAAATTGTAAATTGTAACTCTATTTCATGAATTCAACTACTGATGTAATCTTTATGATGTATCATTAAAACAAATGATTTGTAACACCTTGTGGTGTATGTAATTTGTAATGTGTAATTCATTTAATGAAGGTAATTTGAGCACTTGTGAATACTAATTTTGCACATATTATGTCTCTTACCTTACTTAATATGTATAGTGAGCTTGGAAGTACTTTATTTGGAATATGTTTGTTTTTCAAGCTTTACACAAATACTGTTTTCCCTTTATATTTTTTTGCATTTTCTCATGATGATTCATATATTGTATGCTTTGACATTGATAAGGCTTGTATAAATTATACTAGTATGTAAGGAATTACCAAAGATGTTGAGCACAATGATGTTATAGTCCCCATTGATGGGGATGGCCACATAATTGCAAGTGAAAATATGCTTAAAGATCAACCTTTATTGGCTTTTGATGAAAATATCCATGAACAAGTTGATGCACATAAGAGTGTTCTTGCAATTTCATTACTGATAGCTCATGAAGATATTCAAAATGGAGAAATGTTCCATAATGTTAATTTTGAATTTATTCAATTTGAGTTTCACCTTGAGTTGCTTATTGTTTTCTCTAATTCTATTTTGCATGTTTTGAGCACAATAGGAATGTTTCATCATCAATTGAGACCTCCTAATGACATGGATACCAACTCTTCACAATAGGAATATGATAAATACATTTTTCTTGAACGAGGATCACACCAAGTTGTTTCTTTCCTTACTATGCATTCTGAAGCTTATCAATTTTGTTATGGAAATTTAGGAAAGACAACTTGCATATGGATTGATCATGGTTCAAATGAGTTACCCTAGTTGTTGATTATTCTTGATTGGGACATGGAGTTTAAATGTTACAATATCGAGATTTATTTTAATGAATACAATGATGAGTTTTCATTCTTTTAAACTATTACAATCATCTTATTGATTGTCCATGCCTTACTGAACCATATGGGGGTGTGTCTCAATTTTCCTTGTTTGATCATGATCCATTTTGATTTGAATAAATGTAGTGTTTTATGCTTTTTCTCTCATTTTTTTGCTTTTGGGATAATTTAGGTTTGCTTTTAGTTTTCTTTTGATTGGTCTATTGTAGTTTAGAACTGTTTTAGGTAGTTTAATTTTGCTTTCATTGTCTTATTTTGGTTAGTTTAAGTTTGATTTGGTTTTCTTTTTCATTTTGGTCTTGGTTAGTGTAGGTCTACTTTGGGTAGTTTTGGTTTGGTTTTTTGCTTCTTCGGTTCATGGTCTTTCCTTTGGGAGTGTTTTGTCTACATGTCATAAGTTTTTGATTCTATGGGGTTGCTTTAAGTATTTCTTTGAAAAACTTGAATCATGTTTTATAGAAAGGATGGTGAAAATATCCATTCAATGTTAAATGTTTTGAACATTTAAAGAGGATAGGTTGTTGGATTGTGTTAGTTTTTGAATATGTTGAAATCTTAGACCTTACACATATCTTAAGAATCCTGAGGTTGTTGTAGGTTTCTTGTGAGGTCTTGTTAATTGAAAAATATTATATTTTTTCTTCAATAACATTGTGATTCTTAGTTTTGAGTGTGAGCTTCATTGCTTATGGGTTGAAAGAAAACAAAAAGTGAAAAGGAAAAATAAAAAAAGAAATAGAAAAGAAAATGTTGAAAATCAAAAGAGAATTCAATTGTTCAATAGGATCCAAATATATCTATTAGGACTATGCACGTCTGGCTAGCAATAGAGCTATATTTGGGAGAATCACAATGATAACCTCATCAAGGCCATGGACGCCTGATTGGTAGCAAGGCTCTATCCAGGTTGCTTTTGGAGTTAGAATCATTCATGTAGCTTAACTTGATTAAACTTGGTTTTTGCAAAAAATTAAGGAGGTAAGTTTAGAAATCTACACACACTTGTACTTTTAGTATGTGATGGGTTAGTTTATCTAGTGGTTTTGAGTCTTTATTTTATTTTTTGACCTAATGTGAGGATCGTAACTGAAGATTCTGGTTTTTTTTATTTTAGTTTTTCATCAAAATACTTTGAATCGTTTTCCCAGTAGAGTTTCCATTTGTTGTGTTGTTTTCACACACAACCCACTAGGGGCGGGGACCCTCTTTTCATTTAAGTTTCCACATTTTTCTTGATGATTGGTTTGGTCTCCCTTGCAAGCTGAATCGTGATCTATTTTGAAAGATGGAGTCTCCTACATCTCAGTTCAAGATTCTAAATCTTTCTCTACAATTAATATTTGACATAGGGGTAATGATTTGTCAGTTATTCACATTCACCTCTTTAGATCTGGTGGTATATTGGTCTTATAGGAATTATTATCTCACATGTAAAATTAGGTTCCTTTGGGTATTTAAATTTTGTGAAGTGAAACCTTGATGATGCATTAATTTGAGTTGTTGGAATTTTGCACTAATCATGCTCTGCATGCATGTGGTTAATAACAAAGGGTTCAAACTTCCATATTTAGAGGATATTTGTAATATTTAGTTGGGAATGGATTAATTCAAGAATCAAAGTCTAGGGTATTTGGAGGAACATAAACTACTCTAAGAGAGGGGGACTGACCATTTCAAGGCCCCAGGTCATGGAGGGCCAAGAGTAGAAGGCTGCCCTAACTTACCTTAGCTTAAAGGAATTTTAGGAAATGGGAGATGAGAATTATGAGAAGTGTAAGGTCCTTCAATCACTCTAAAGACTTGAGAATCAAGATGTAGCTAGGTTAGTCAGTTTTTTAGATCAACACTATGTCTGACAAAGCTCTCTACCTAAGGACAAAAGTGTGGCTCTGGGATGATAGTGCAACACGCTAGCATCTCTCAAGTGTTTTGGCATTCGTACAGCTAGAGGATTAATGAGACAAGGTCAAACACAAGAAAAAAAACTAACAACCTAGCTAGCTACTTTCAAAGGGCCAAAGAAAAACTATGAAATAAGCAAGATATGCATGAATATGATAAAGTAAATATAGGAGAGTGAGGATAGCAAGAATGATCTCACAAAGATGCTCATCCACCAGCTAGCTCCAAGAATAATCCCACCTACACACAAGAGAGAGGAAAATTATTGGGGTCGTGTATAGGGGTCTACCTCAGTCAAACCCCTGTTTTGGTGTTCCCACCTCCATAGACAACCAAGATAACGATAATGGAGAAAAGTATGATAAAGCAAGAAATTAAGTAAAGAGCACAAAATCTCTACAAAACCATGTTATTCTACTCAACCAAATCGTAGAGGAGAGGAGTAGAAAGCTTACAACCTCCACTAAGATCTCACTAGCCAATGGAGGAGAAAAATGAGAGGACTCAAGCCTTTGATGCAATGGTGTTTGTTCCACACATGCTCTACGAAGTTAACAGAGTGTTGTTGTTGCCGATATGGAGCACAAATTGCTTCTTGAGAGTGATGGATTGAATGCTTACAGGTTGAATAGATGAATTCAATAATTGGAACTATGTAGAGCCTAAAATGGATGAAGAAGGGATTAATTTCAAGTAGAGATGAAAGAAAATGGCCATATTTGGGTCAATTCCTTGAAGAGGGTGTTACAAATTAACTTCCATTGGGAAGTGTGACACCTTTGCAGACTCTAGATGTGGGAATCTACAAGGGACATAAGTGTGTTGTGTGGATGTCTGCACATCACGTGGATGTTCCTGATAGTTATTCCTTTGTTGAGACACAAAATAGATGCCAAGTGGAACAAAGGCAACAAGCTTATGTGGAATTTTTCCTTCGGATTTGTTTTTCTAGGTTGAGGATGTGTAAAAGGGAATTTGTGTAAGGGGTGCAAATTTTATCCTATACATTTTCCCCCCACTTTAGAGAGTATGAATATTGATGAGTGCTTTAGTAAAGTATATTGGAGAAGTAGTAGAGTTAGAAATGTATACTTGAACTATCGAGGAAGTAGATCACAATCTAGTGAACCTAAGAGTGCAAGACAAGAAAATGACTTCATATCCCTCCAAAACTATGAAGTTGAAGAAAGAAACCACCATAGAGGTATGTAGACCTACAATGAGGCAACCCCCAAGATATCTCTCATAAAGGAATCCCCAAGAAGTAAGTTTCTAATAGGCCCATAAACTTGCAAGGAAGGTGTCCTCCAAGATCTCTCACATGAAGGAAACCCAAGAAAGCAGACTCCATAGAGTCAAAAAGTATCTTCACGGGTGCACCTATAAAGTGACATGTTTACCCATAGATAAAACATGTCAGGAAGTGGCCATGCAGAAAAGTAAACAGACAGTCACACAGACCATCAACAAGTTAGAAAATTTTCAAAGGGGTCCTTCAAGAAACCTTCAAAAGGAGGAGGGGGTCCACTCAAGGGATTGACTATTTGAAAAGCGAGGTCTAGTCAAGTTTCCCCCAAGATAGACACAAAGATATAAAAGTTGGGCTTCCCTCAAGCTAGACGCCAAAGAATTCATTTGAGATAAAAACTTTCAAAAGGGGGTCCCTCAGGAACCCTTCAAGACAACAAGGGGTCCACTGAAGGGATGCAATGTTCAAAAGATGGTGTTTTCTTTCTCAAATCAATTCATCATTAAGGAATCCTTCTGAAAGATGTTCACTTCATCAAGGAATTCAAAAGGAAGAATATGCCCTCATGTGAAGGGAAGATGAAAATTGTTCCCACTTCAAAGGAAGGTTCTCAAGTTCTTTATTTATGAGCCCATGATGAAGGAAACATTTTTCATTAGGGTTTCAAGTTGAGAATGCAATTCTTACAAAGAAGTTTGTGAAGATTCTTGAGAAAAGATTTGTTGGCAATGAATGCATTTTCTTAAGATCAAAGTGATGTAGAGCTGGAATTTTCACACATAAGAGGGAAAACTCAAGCAAAGAAGAGAGAAAGATAAAGGAAGAGGAAAAAAGGAAAGAGAACATGAACAAAGGGCATATGTGTAGCCTAATATTTCAAGGTTAGAATTGCTCATAAATATATATAAGTATAATAATAGTATATTAATAAATTGTCAGCAACCCCTAGTATATCAAGCCATGTGAAGATTCCACAAGTTTAGACAAAGTAAAAATTATAAATTGGGTCAACATGGAAGGGAATCCTGAATGCTCCCAATGCTTTGCAGCATCCCCAATTTGTTGAAAGTAAATCACAAACATGGAAGAATGATGATACAAATAGAAGAAAGTTTATAATACAAACATCATTCCTATATCCAAGCAACAAAAAGGGTGATGAGGGTCATCTAGGCACACATAACATGATTGTGGGGGAAAAACGTCACAATGCATACACACAACTAATCTAAAGATAAAGAAGAGGCCTCCTAAAATTGATTGACAAGGGGGTCATACACTTCTCACTCTAGATCATCATAGGGGGAAGGAGGATGAGCTTGTAGTGGTGGGATGTTAAGGGGAGGAGCTTTCAACTTTCCCACAATAAGTGTTAAGGAAGAAGGACCTGCAAGGTCTCCTCCACTCAGATCTTGTGGGTCTACGATCAACGATTTCATGAAGATCATTGACAAGGTCGAAAATTCATCCACTAAGTTAAACATGCACTTAATATGAGTGCCATGTTTCACCTCGACAGATGGAGGAGGTTGCACCCAAGGTTCACCACTAAGCTCACCTAGCAATTCAAGAGCATTGATGACTTCAAGAGAAGTTGAAACTAGTTATGTTTGTTACCAATTTTTCGCTACAACTTAATTGGTGGAGCTGGTTTAAATATTGTTATATTTGAAGTGAAAATACAATTATTTTTGCATATGCTTAAGTGTTGTTTGCACCTTACTTTTTATTTATCAAGTGATAGTTATGCAGGTGTTTTGAGAAAAATGAATTTCAGAAGTATTACTCATGTTTTTGCAAAAATCAAATGGAGTACAAAACTTAATATACAAATGATAAAGCATAATAGAGTGCTTTCATTTATTTTATGAAATAATTCACATTACATATGATCTTTTGATTGCAAGAATACAAATGGTGGTACAAATTTACATTTTAATGCTCTTCTTTCAGAATGGAAATGAAAGAAAAAAATTAAATATCCACACAAGCCATGGTTTTTGCTAATTCCATTCATTGCGGAAAGTAAATTCTACAGTTGAAGGTAAAAATAAATGAGAAAGTAGATAGTAAAATACATATCCATCATTTCCCGATTCTTCATCTTCGGCTGAGACACTGCCACTTGCTCCATCCAACTTCCGCTCCTGAGTGTGCCTGCAAGAGATTGAGAGGGGTGTCAATTAAGAGCTCTAGATATGAGTTATACTACAAGCTCTACAAACAAACATATAATTCACTCTTCTAAATACATGGAATCAACTAAAGAAAGGGACAAAAATATGAACTGAAAAGAGAAAAAATCATCATCATACATTGTTTTTATGCTAACATTGTTTGTTTCCTTGTGTAGGTATAGGTAAACTCATGTAGCTGATTATCTTTTGAAGACCAAGCATGTGGGAAAAAACGGGCTCCCACAAGGGTAGAGCTCGACATGCTACCACTTATACATCACAAGAGGGTTGAGAAGGCAAATACAATCATCATGCTCTTCTGAGTTTTACAACTTAAGGAATAATCAAATTTATCATGCATTCATAACAAAAACATCAAAGCATCAAGTGAAAATTACAAATGGACAATAAACTTGATGAGCTTATTTCAGTTGAAAATGATCATTTTTTTTCTGAAAAGGTTTGGTATTGCTATCATAGTATTTTTTTGTTGCTTTAGGTCTATTCACATCAGGTCTTGTAATATATTTTTCTATTTTGGAGCAACAATGTTCTATCTCTAAAATTTGATAGTGAATAGGCATACATATGCCTCATCAGCAGAATATTAAGAAATAATGGAAGAATATGTAGGAGCTTCAAGTTCTCATATGCATTATGCATGAAGAGTGCCAGGTATAGAGACCAAGAATATGCAAGGACAGACAAGCATATGAAGGAGCTTCAGATTCTCATTAGAATGGAAGATGACAACCATCAGTTTAGTGACCAATATGCAGATGATACAATGAAGACAACCAGTTTCATTTGAGTGGAGGGAAGAAGTTCTAGAGTATACTGTTTTGAAGATATAGTTTAATGTTTTATTTAGTATGCCAGTGCTAGGGTTTTAGCCCTGTGAACAATGGTGGCAGTCAAAAACCCTCGAGCTAGGGTTTCAGTCAATGGAAATACGGTAAACTGGAAATAAAATGGAGCAAGGTTCATATAGAATCATTTTCAAAAAATGGAGGGTAAATAACCAGAGTGTAGAAATGCGGTTTGTATAGAAAATTCAATACCCATATGAATTTTTATTTCAAAAATGTGGTCTTCTTCAAGATTTTCATTGTTTCCAGCATACCCATGTGAGGATTTGAGTTAAAAATGCAGATTTCTTTCATTTTTTGAGATACCCACATGATGGGTTTAAATTCAAATGCAGATTTATGATGGTTTCCAGAATACCCATATGAGCATTTTTATTAAAATGCAGATTTATTCAAAATCATGGATACCCACATTGGGTTTTTGACAAAGATGCAGATTTGTGCTTCAAATAAAGGGTATCCATAGGGGGATTAAAATTCAAAATGAAAAGATGAGTAAATTTATTCTAGGGATAAAGAGTTTTTCCATTTTCTTGGATACCCATAGTGGGGTTTCTTATCAAAATGAAGTTCTTACAATTTTCAGCTCTACCCACATGGGGTTTTCAACAGAAAGACAAAATGAATGTTTTCTTTAGAATTAGCAAATACCCATATGGGGGTTTTGTTCCAAGTACAAAGAATACATGATATGCTCTCTTGGTTTGAGCCCAAAAATGACAAGAACCCATTTTGCTGCATGAACATGGCGCGGCCAGAGAGGGGGATTTACAACTTCAAATTTTAATTTGGAGAAAGAATAGTTCTTTTGTGTCTATCGTCTAAACCCCAAAATCTGAATTAAACAATGAATAATCACTCAAAATTTCTAAGTGAAATGCATCAAAAATACATTCATGGCGTGACCAATACTTGGTCTGCATTTTGTTTGGTATAGAAACAATAATTATTTCTTTGCATATAAGCTTCTAAAGTTTTGGTTTGACCAAAAAGAATACTAGAGAGAGTGAAGCTTACTTTATGATGCTTGTAGAATAATAGAGAAGCTGCGGCCAAGATCTCAAGAGCTCTCAAGAATTAGGGTCGATCTCTCCCATGGAGGCCAACAAGAGACAAGGCAAGCACAAAAAAAAAATGAACAAGGAAATCAAAGATAAAAAAGGAGAGGTCGCAACCATATGGTTTTCCATTGGTTTCAAAACACAAGAGAGAAAGCCATAATGATAAAGAAATCAACTCACCATAGTTGTTGTGAAGAATCGACAATTTGAAGACCAAAAATCATGGAGTTCCCAAGTATTTGCAGGTTCAAAAACTAGAGCATGTATATGGCGGTGCATTTTTCTCATACAAAGCCTCTTTCTCCAAGTCACAAAGTGCAAATGGAATGAGATTATGGTTTCATTCAAGTTGTGTTTACTGATGCCCTCATTCGATTCTAGGCTCTCATATTTGGGTTAGCTTTTAGAATATCTTCATAATATTTCCAAGCCCTAATTAAAACTTATTGAATTTTCTTGTTTTCTTCAAAGTATCCAAACCTATTGTAGTGACTTAGGTCGTGAACTGTCCATGGTCGAGCTTATGAGATGTTAGGTTTTTTCTTATAAACTTATGCTTGATTTTATTTTTTCAAAAAACTAATGCCTTAGTATTTTTTTAAATTGATTTTGAAAAAATCAATTAAATATAAATGTTGCAAATGATGGTCCTTTAGGAGATAGGCATTGTTTCCTTAAGACATTTTATTTTAATTAAATTTTATGGAGGAGTATGTCTTAGGTATTTAATTTTCAATTGTTTTTTAAAGAAACCATTAAATATGGAATAGAGGGTTTTTATTATTTTTATGATTTTTTTTAAGAAAAATCAAGATTGTAATGGAGTAATAAGGATATTACCTTTGCAAATATTTTCAATCTTTAATTGTGAAAAGAAGGCAAGTTGTAAAACTGCATGTTGTAAAGCATAAAATTAAACAATGACTCATAAATTGTTTTATGTTTTCTTCCTATTTTTAGCAGTTGGATATTGACTTTTCTCGTGGTCGGATTTGAGATTCCTGCTGGAAGGATGAGTTGTTTTTTTTTCTTTAAAAGCAAATTTTTCCTATTTTCAGAGGCCTTATGACATGCACATGCAAAAAGTGTTTTTTTTTGCTTTTGTGCAAACTTCTTGGGCAGTTTTTGATACCTTTCCTTGAGATTTTTTCTTGAGCTCGGATTAGGGTTTTGGGAGCTAGTTATCTTGAAGTAGACTTAGTTTTTGCTTCTTCTCAGTTCAGATTATAGTTTCTTTCTCTTACACATTTTTGAGCTTGTAAACTTCTTTGTACTCAGTTTCAGATTTTGGCATACTCCTACAGTTGAATAAAACAACATTCCTACTTCTCATTTTCGTGTCTACTTGCAGTTTCAGTTTGATGTTATATTGTGATTTTTGTTTACAAAATACTTTTTATGTCCTAAGACTACAATTTTGATGTAGAAAAATCCAAAGATACAGGTTGCATGTTGTATTTGAAATCAAATCTTCATGCAAATTGTTTATGTGTAATTCTTCATGAGAGGTTGTGAGATATTGTTGTTTTCTGAAAGCTGTTTGTGAGGAAAAAACTAGAGTTATCATTAGGTTATTATCAAATCCAAAAATTCTTTTTAAGTCATAGATTTTAATTCCAGTTATCCTTCTAACTCTTTCATTCGAAAGTTAAATAAAATAGGATCCATCATTCGGAGAACCATCTCACTCTAGAGATTCCTTCTCCATTTAGGTCACCCACATTTGAAGAAGGTTTCCATGTGTCATTCGATTGCTGAATTTCATATTCATCTGGGTGCAAATCTAATTGATAAAATAATTTGGCATGCCCGGTGGGACCCTAAAAATCAATTTCAAAGAAATTTTTAATATTTTAAAAGTTGTTGTTTGGTGTATGGAGCAGGTTTTTCAGCCTTTTGGAGGCTCGTTTCAATATACCCGATGACTCTGATTCTGGTGTTATATGCAGACTTAGTGCAACTTGTGCATGAGAAAAGTACAAAATAGATCAAGTATTGCACGTTTCTGATATCGACAGTTGTCCCCACCATGAAGAAGAGGCAGAACAACAAGGAGGCTATTTGAGACACCTGCGAGGTCAAAATCAACACCTCATGTTTTCAGTTCTTTGGTTTTATCACCAGGAATGTCGGTTCCAATATCACAAGTACCACCAATGGTAGCACCAAGGCAACACCCGTTTGCACCTTTTAATGGAGGTAGTCCATTAGACATTGCTCAACATGATGACATCCCAGTTGCAGCCCTTAAAAGCCTATTGTTCTTCACTAGAGAGGATCACACAACACCGATTGAGCACATTCGTGACGTGGCTACCTTATGCTCGGTTCACAATATCATGCAGGAGAATGTTGCATTAAGGCTCTTGGCTGCATCACTCAAGGGGAAAACATTGCAATGGTTCAAAGGCTTCACAGCCAACTGAATCACGACATGGGATGCATTAGGTAATGGTCTGTACCATTCTTTTGCTGATAAGTATGATAATCTGTCTCTCTTAGAGAAATTGAGCACCATTCAAAGGGTGCCACATGAACACTTGGCTGATTTCAACTACCGATTTTAGAGAACCTGGGACAAAATTCCTGCAACGGTAAAGCCTTTACCAGCTCATGCTTTTCTATTTTACTTAAAATCTTTAAACAGTAAGATATTGGTCATGACCCAATCTATGGGAGGGCATACACTCCCTAATGCTTATGACATCACCATTAGAGTCGAGAATTGTCTCATCCAAGATGGAGATATAGCCCCTGGACCTCCTATGTCATTGTTTCTTGAAATATAACCACCTACCCCTACTGCTTTACCTCCCTTAGCTACTGTTCCCATTGTCCCAACAATAGGTTATTAGACTGTAGTCCAACAAATTACTGCTCCAGCCCAAAACCAAGAAATTCAGGATATTAAAAGTATACTCAAGACCTTCGGGAATGATCTTGTGAGCATCAAAAAGCAAGTAGGTCATGAACATAAGCCTTATCAAGACACTTATTAGTAGAACCAACCTAATAGCCCCACTTTTTCAGAATGATTATCAGGGCCAAAAGAGGAGTTTTAACCCAAGACCATTCCAGCCATACAACCCAAACACAACCAGTTCATCAAAGGAACTCGTGCCTTAGAATAATATTGCCCTGGATTGCAATTGGTGTTATCCATTCAATCAGACCCATAACCAATCAACATGTGCTAATGGCATGAGAAATTGGGCCTTAATGGTCCAAAATAGTTATGCAGGTTCAGAAAGTGTTGTATATCAAAGTCTAAAACAACAAGAAGGCTTTGAGGTTCTTTTGTCGAATTGGAAGAGTTATGAATTATGTGGCATGAATGGTCAGGATCAACAAGATTCTCCTATTGTATCCAACATGAGATCAAAAAAAAGAGAAATGGATTTGGGAAAACAAGCTGGAATTTCACAACAACAGCCTACGAAGGATAAGCAACTTGTTTCTACACCAGTACTAATGTTGCAGCACAACCCAAGGTGCATTTTTTGCAAAGGGGCCAAGAGATACCTGGCAAGGAACAATCAAAGACTCAATCACGACCTTTACAAAAAGGAAGTGATGTTACTATCATGAAAAACCAACAAAAGGTAACTCTTGTTTCATTCAATGTGGTTGAACATCTTAAGAAAGCTACCATCAGTATGTCAGTTATGGATGCATTGCATATTTTGGGTCAAAAGAGTTTGTTGTAGGATGCTTTAGCAGAGCTTTCTGTTTTTGATAATAATCACAAGAATGCCAAAGTTGTGCTCACTAACAACATGGAAGTTAGAAGTGATCCAAAAACTAAAGAGGTAAATCCTCCATTTTATTTGAGTCTGATAATTGGAGATAAATTAGTGCATAACTGTATGGTTGATTCTAGTGCAAGTAGCTCTGTTATGCCTAAAATCTTAGCTGATGTGTTAGGTCTTGTTTGTGAGCCCAATTCTCAGAAGGGTGTAGTTCAGTTGGATGGGTCTGTTGTTAAAACTACTGGTATATTAAAAAAATTAGCTCTTACCTTGCATGCATCCCCTAGTTTTGTGATTCATCAAGATATACATGTTAGTGATTTTCCACCTCAATTTTCCATTTTCCTCTCAAGGGATTTTACAACCAAGTTGGGGGGTTTCTTGTCATTTGATTGCTCTCATCTATTTTTTAGAACAAGGTATGGTACATAAGTAACCATAAAGTCCAAGCCTTTAGCCAAAGACCATATCAAACCATATGTTTTGAGCCCTATAAATTCTAACCTCTGTGTCACCCCTCCACTGGAGGAGAAAACCATGACCTTAGACCACATCACCCATGTAGAAAATATAAATCTAGATGAATGGGCAGCCAAAAATCACAAGCTTGATCCTTTCCAGCACAGAGATGAGATAGGATTAGGGGTTTATATGATTTGCGAACCTGATTTGGATATGCCTAATCTGATTAAAAAGGAAGGACAACTTACAGAGAAGGAAAATGAACTTTGGAAGCTTTATTTTGATGGTTCAAGGAGCATTGTAGGTGCTGGTGGTGGGGCTGTACTAACGTACTCATTTCCTTTGGGGCATCTGAAAAACCAAAGAATTTTTAATTTCGATGTCGGCAACATCATTCTTTGAACCAATGCAACGAGTACATTGCTTCAAAGAGGGGCAAAATGTAGACATACAAAACTGACATCATACATCTCGCTCTAACTAACATCGTGCATCAAATTCTCCTATTAATCAATTTAGACAATTTATTGATTAATTTCCTAAGGTTCATTAAATAAATCAAATTATTTAATCCTTATGTTCTTCTCATTTGATTTAATAAATGAAATTGATTTAATCAAATGTCAAATCCCTAAAATCCCCTAAGTTAATTAATCTAAATTAATTAACTTCTATTCATGATTATCATTCTCCAACTTTTGACTCAACTAGGGTCAAATCTAAACTCCTAACTAACCCACCCACTTGCACCAATAAATCATTTATTTGATTTATTATTTCCTCTAATTACATTCAAAATGGCATCAAAATGGAATATTCTTCCATTTTGAATCTTCCCCCCAAAAGGGACTTGTCCCTTCCAACAAGGTTTTAAATGCTATTTGCACAAGTCAACATAGCATTTATTGCACCTTTCATCCCCCCAAAACATGTCAAGTCATTCAAATTCAAATTTGAAATTGGCACATTTGCCAAAACTTGCACATTCCTCACCCTCTCACACCTTGACAAGTGGCATCTTGTCATTGGCCCATGAATGATCCCACATTCATCAATTTGGCCTCTCCTCTCTTCAAGCTCAACTATAAGTTGAAGGCTTCTCTCCTTCAAACAACACAACAGCCACATATCCAAGCATCTACACTATAGGCAACTTGAGTTCAAGCATCTCATTGTCTATATCATTATCTTGGCAATCTAAGCTTATCAAGGATTGGGAAAGGGCATCCTTTCTACATCATAAGGAGCACCAATCCACTATGGGATAGGTTTATTTCATGGTTTAGATGTTTTATCTAATTTTGTTGTTTGGTTGCATTTGAATCATGGATTATTATCTCATAGGGATAGGAATTTCTGTTATATTGTTTGTATCATGTTGCTAACCATATGCAGATTTTCATGTCCTACAAATGGCGCTAGAAGGAGGGCTTATATATTTCTCAAATGAAATTTATTATGATATTTACAAAGGAGCAACAACAGAGAATAGAACTCAAACGGACCTGCATTTGCAAATTTTTACTCTATCATTAAATATCACTATTTTCTTTGTCAATAGTGTTGTTTTCTCATCAATACCACTGCTCTTCTTATTAACATCATTCTTCCTTTTTCATTTTCGTGGAAGAAAGATAGAATGAGGGTGTTGTTTTTGCTGTCTGAAAACTCTTTCCCTTACTTTTTGGTTGTTTGTTTAAAACATCGTGCGTATGCAGAAAGATCTCAATGATTATGGTGAGTTAATCCATCGTACTTTGGTAAATGTAGCTCATCATTTGTAGTTTCTCCAAGCGGATTCCATACTATCTGAGGCACATCTCATTTTATGCTGAAATATCTCTGCCAAAATCCCATTATTTACATTAACTTGGGAAATGTTTCTTTCCTAACACTATTCAAGTGGCAGAGGAAAAGTGTTAGGTAATAGAGTTATTTTGCTTTTTTGTTCTGATTGGCGGTTCATCAAAATTACTTCTAAATCATTCATGATTTTCCCAAAATGGTTTCAACTTTGGATGGCTATGTCTTTTGTTCGGCTGCTTGGGAAGGCAATATTTCAGACAAATAACAAATATAATTGTTGTTTACATTCAGTTTCATGGGCTTTACATTTGCTAGCTGCATTAATTCAATAATCTGCAAAAAGCATTTTCATTCATCGCAATTAGATTAGCAACTACTGTATTCAATGCCCATTAAAAAATATGTGTGCTTATGGAATTCCCATACTTCTATTTTTGCTTGTCAAATAGTTCACATGGCCAGTTTGTACTCCCACGCACTGTCAAACAATTGATGTGGCTTGTTTGTGCCTCTGTGTTCTTGGTTTTCACCTGTTAAATGCCTTAGCTTGAAGTTTCTAAGGTCATGTCAACCAATCCGTTTTGTGCATATGTGCAAATCCGTTGAAAATCTCTACTCCACACCATGATTCAGGGACTTCTCGAAGAGCCCCAACACTTGCAATTATAATGTCTTTAAAAGACACTATCCGGACAAGATACTTGTCGAGTCAAAGCTTAGGAGTCCGTTCTGACACTTGTTGAACAAATCTAAGCAGTTGATTAGAATGTTGATTAAAGATTTTGTAGTTCAATTCTATATCTGCCAGTGCCATAGCAAGGGTGTCGACTAACTTCATTAATCATAAAACTTGTTTTGTTGATCCACATAAGTCACATTGCTGGATACATACTAGGGTATTTTCTGAGCTAAAGCCTCTACGCACCTAGTTGTTTAATATTTTAGGTGATTCTCAAAGGAATTCTCATTCGCTGTTGCATTCTCTCACTGCATATGCTCAAAAAATTCCCGTCCCTGGCCTTAAATCCGTGTCACAGCTCTTGCCAAATTGGAAAAGTAAAAGTGGGCACGGCCAGCATAAATTTTGTTGCTTGCTTACTGACTTAGCTTCAATTATGGGTGTACGATTTTTAGAGTGATTGATTTGATCTATATTTTGGATGCTTCTCCATCGCTTTTTTTTAAACTTATGTCAAGACTTTGAATTCCTTGGGCTGTGTCAGTAGACTAATATGGGTGTAACTTAATGATTATGTTGGCTGTATCTCCCCTAGGCAGCATGCTTGAGTAGTTGGCAGGTCTTCCCATGGAGATGGATAAAGCAATAAGAGTCGACAGGCCTTTAATCATCAGAAGTATGGCTCATCTACGAAGTAAAAGGTTTGACAGGTGCGACAGATAATCTTTGATAAAGTGGAGTGGAGCAGATCTCTAAGAAGATATTACAATGTATTCGCTATGGTAGGGGTTAGTAATAAATGAATTGGGCAGCTAGATCGAGTTGGAGTAGTTATACGTCTTTTGCTTTACTCCTTAATTAAATTGACTTTTGAAAATGATAGGGGCTGAGGTTTGAAAAGGGTCGAGCCTCCAACTGTCATGAAGATTGAATTTATGACATTTTCAAAAAGAAGCTCACAAAAAACTTATTGAATTGAAGGTCATGTCTGTTGTGATTAATGAATGTGTGTCATAAGGAGGATAACATGAGATCAATGGAGTGAAGTCATAGATATTGCATTTAATACCAAGGCATTTATATCTTGAAGTCATTCATTTATAGTTTTGAAGGCATCTTCATTGATTGACATTTCTCATTTATGACTTTCTATAGGCTAAGAGGATTAGAATCAAAATCTTTATTTATCTACATTATTAAATCATTACAAATTTTTATTTGCCTACATTAGATCTTCAGATTCTGATTGCTAATAAGGAATGTGTTGATCTTTGTTATATGTTGAAGGCTTTGATATTGTGAAAAGATTGTGGAGAGCAAGATTCTTAATAATGAGTTTAAAATCATTTGTTTTCTCATTTGAAACTATTTTAGTTAATACTTAACAAATTTGATCCTCACATACATTATCTTGCTTTATCTTGTAGGACGAGTGACTTAGTTTACACAAGGAGTGTACAACATTAAAACATCGGAAAAAATCTTTGGAGCAGATTTGAGCTAAATCGAACATTAAAATGAAGACTTGAAAAAGCGTTTTTAAATGCTTATTGTTACAATCCAAGGCTCCAATTCATGCTTTAGTTTTCTGTTTTAAGCCAAGTCACTTTTCAATTTGGGTTTAAAATTAATGATTGATTTGATCTTTTTCAAGTTGGTTAAAATTGAACCTTAGACACTTACTAGATTTCAATTTGGGATTAAAATTGAACAAGGCAACCTTCACACTTGGATTTTGGTGCTTAAAATGAATTCATCACTGCTTTTTGGGGCTTAAAATGAACAACTGTTTGTCATATTTTGCAATCTTTTTCACAAAGTAATATCATCAAAAAGATGTATGCGCTTCTCTCGCGCCTCACGGTGACCTTGAGAATCAAAAGTCTTTTTCTGATATTAAGTTGTCAAAAATATTGCCTCCACACTTCGATTTGGGATCTAAAATTGAACAAAACATGCGAGTGTGAGCACAATATATTGCGGAGGTTCTCCCCTTTGTTTTTCAACGAAGGTTGTGTGAACAACGGGATATGTTAGCTCGCTATTGTTTATCTTAGAGGGCCTGCCTTGTGGGAAAAAGTAATCACCCAAGGGAACGACCCAACCGGGAACACGCTAAAGCCAAGCGACTTCCACCCGGGATATAAGTGTGGATATTGGAACAAAGGCCAATATCACGAGGATTATTCCGACGAGATGGACAGCAATGGACTCTCGCCGACGTTGGATAATCCCCCACGAACGGAATGCCCGAATTAGAACCCTTGTTTAGAAATTGGCCAAAACCTTATCTATCTTGTTGGTGCAAGAGGTCATGTCCTCTGAAGCCGCCCCACATAACATGTGGTCTTGTTGTGGAAATGGAAAGTATGCCATGGGAGATTCATGGGTACTAATGCTTGGCTGACCCGAATAAGTGAGTGCCGTGGAGGGAAGCCAGTGTGGTCAAGCATTTAGCCATTCGCACAAGATATGCGCAGCTGGATTTATCCAAGTGGGAACCCAACAAGGTATTGTCTCATCAACCTAGGAGTGTGAAAGTGGTTGGAAAAAACACTTTGCTTGGATTCAAAACATTGAAAAATGAACATTCATAAGAGCCTCAAATTTTAAACACCTTGGAAGAAACAAATATCCTTTGATGAACTTGCCCACTCTTGCTTTCCCTAGGGATCACATTCCTAGAGGTTTCTAAGTGTGCAAATTCTACCATCATTTGTTTCCAATAAGGATAAACATAAGGAACTTTTGCCCTATTTTCCTCGATTTTTGCATAAAGGACCTTGTGGGATGAGAAAGAGAATGGGACATTAGACATATAGTTTGAAAACCTAAGCAAGCAAGTGTCTTGGATAAAAAGAACCTCATTTAACCAAGATAAGAAACAAATTTGATTACACATGTGTTTTCTAACATGATCAAAATCCCAAAACCGAAGTTCAAAAAGCTTAGTCTGAAAGCTAGTGAGGAGCGTCTTGAGATCCTGAATTGTTTGAAAGGTTTGCTTTCCTTCCATAGGAAATATAGCGTGTTCTTCAACACCGAGGTCTTGTAAGCAAAAGTGTCATCTAGGTCAAGTCTAGGATCAAATCCAATCACTTTCATCCATCTTTCAACCATCAAAATTAGTCAAAAATCACCTCATCAACAACTCTTGGAATCTTTGTAAACATCTTTTATGCTAAAATCCTAGGCGAAATCAAATCACTTTGTTTGACTTAACACAACTAGTCAAACCATCATCCTATACACGAGTTTTCTCTAGGATAACACAACTTCCTAGGGTTTACAAGTTCATCTTGTTTGGCTTAAAACACCTAGCCAAATTATCAAATCATCACCTCGTTTGACTTGACGCACTTAGTCAAACTATCATCTTGTAGGAGTTCACTCTTGGATAACACAACTTCCTAGAGTTTTACAATTACATTTATCACTCTTGTTTGACTTAACATATCTAGTCAAACCATCAATCCAAGCACGAATCAATCAAATCAAGTCCTAAAAGTTTAGCATTTCCTTCAAAGTTTCTTGAAGAGTTCCATTCATCCATATCACTCATCTTTCATTTATCTCATCCTCATCATCGCTTTGATCCTTCATTTATCCTAGTTCTTCGTTACTTTGAACCTAAGGTTTAGATTGATCTAAAGTATTAGAGGTTCATCTCTTACATTCTTGAAAAATTAATCTTCATTTTATGGTTCAAACTCGATCTCAACACAAGAGGGACATGGAATATAAATTTGATTCATCCATCAAGAACAATTCGATTCAACCAAACTATCCAAGCCTTGCAATACCATTTGATTTTCAAAGCTTGTACAATGCATACATGGGAGCATTATCTCATACAAACATCAATGGTACAACAAATATGAGCATACCCAATCCAAAGTTTGGAACACCTTTCCCAATGATAGATTTAAATCCAAGTCCAAATCTGCAAATCTATCAACCAAACGCTCAATGCATGAGTTTTCCAAACAACATTATCCCACCAAATCCATTCATACCAAGTGCAACTTTACCAAACATGACCATTTCAAATCCACACTTGGTAAACTTTGGGGTCGACATGTTTGCAAATCCCCCTAATGTTGTTCAAAATCCTAGCAATATATTGGCAACTCCATATGTTGATCCAAGTCAAGGTAACGCCATGCAAAATCAAAGTTACCTAAATCCAAGCAATATGATTCCCAACCACAACAATATTCAATTTCAATCTATCATGCCAAATCAAAGCATCATACCAAAACATCCCATTTTTCCATCAACATCGCAAAAACAGATGGAAACCATCCAAGGAACCCCAACAATCAACACCATTCCCATTCCACCACCACCACCACCAAAATACAGCATGACCAATTCATTCTCCATCATATTGCAAACCGCTCAAGAAGCTTCCCACAAAAAGGCACTCCAAGCCCAACAAGCTACACAGCTAGTTGCTCAGCAAGCACAAGCGGCTCAAGTAGCCCAACAAGCGCAAGGGCAAGTAGAATTCTACGCACTATTGCAATCAATCCAAGAAGAAGTAGCACAACAAAGAGCCCAACAAAAAGCGTTGTTGGCACAAAAATAGCATGACGAACAACAAGCATTGTTGGCTCAGTAGCAAATGCAGGCCTTACCCACTCAACAAAGCTTGCAACAGATTCCCACCGCAATTGTTCAAAACAATGATCAAGATCTATCCATCAATGAACACATTGAAGATGTTCCCATCTCATTCAATGATCAAATCATCACACCCCAAAAGCCACTTTTCAATCATGATCGAAACTCACCAACGATGTCTAACAATGATCCATTCAAAGGAGGGTTAACATTATTTGATCCTATAATTTTTGATCCTTCAACTAATGACAATGTTGAAAATGTCTCTACATCACCTAATGAGTTACAAGACATATCTCAAGAATTTGTTCCAAAGCATGATCAACATCTTTCACCAAGGCCTAGCAATGATCCTCTCCAAAACATATGGCCATCCTTTGACCTCATGAAATTTGAGAATATTCCTATGCCTAATGAAGATATCCAAGAAAGAAATCCATCCTTTGAAATTGACCCATGTCAAGAACTTGATCCAAAGCATGTTGAAAGCAATTCCGAAATCTCTCAAGATCGAGAATTTGTATCTCCAAGCTACTACAATGATATAATGGACACTATCCTATCTATACAAGATGTTGCAAATGATGATCATATCCACATAGGACATACTCCTCCATCTACCAATGAGATGATTTCTTTGGATGGACACACAGATGATCTTCATTCAAAACAAGAGTCTCATACTCTTGAAATCATTACTGGGAAACAAGAGTCTCCTACTCTTAACATTGGTACACATGATCAAGATATAGAGAAATCCAGAGACATATCAAAAATGGATCATGAAGAAGGCTTGTACATAAGTCATGAATCAGAAACATCCTATGAAGTGATTCATGAGGAAGACTTTTGTGTAGACAGCGAAGCATCAACACTTCTTGAAGAAGCACTACAATCTGATATGTCACAAGATCAAGCCAAAGAGATCAATCAAGAATTTATCCCACATGTGGAGGATCCTATCACTTATAAAGTTGGATCACTCACCTTTCTTAGAGCAAGCTATCTCATCAATAAAGAAGCTAACACTTCTGAAGGTCCACAACAGAGTAGAGAAGGAGCAACACCTTGTTTCCAAAGTAAATCATATCTTTTTGCAAATAAAATGTTTCAACAAATGAATTATCAAGGCAGAGGACTAGGCCTACATGAACAGGGTATCCTAGAACTAGTGCAAATTTTTGGAAATCCTAAATGTCAAGGCCTTGGTCATTCGATAATCAAGGGATCTCAACATATTAGTAATACTATCACCATACTGGGGGTAACTTCGCCTCGAGCAAACATCAACATAGGGAGCATGAAGAATCCTTATGATGAAACCAATGCCAATACTACAACCCGCCACGTCATGAATCTTCATCCACCCATCACCCCATCCACAAATTGGGACCAATGTCAAAAGAAAGATTCGAATCAAAGGACGAAGCATGAAGGACAAATCAAATACAAGTGGATACCAAAGATTACAAAGAAATATTATCCCTATCAAACTCCATCAGTCAAAGAAAGTATGGGGCAAAATAAAAATGGGGCAAGTATCCATCAAAGATTTCCACAAAGGAAAAAGCAGGCTTCTCAAGCAACGTACAAAGTGTATCAAGCAGTTGGTCCAAATTCCATGCACACTTCCATATCCACCCATTATTGCTCATCTTCCCAAGTTTGGAGAGTCAAAGGTTCCAAACCATCAACCAATCCATCTATTACTCCTAAACACACTCCATCCACGCCTCCACGCATGATATCCAATTCTCACATTGACCATGTATTGGTGGCAACCCTTCATCATAAGGATTCAGAAGGCACCCTATCACGATGGGCACACAAAGACAGAGTTAACTCTGGTATCAGCAAAGTAGATCAAGAATCTCAAAAGTTGCATTCAAGTGCACGTATCTTGGAAAGACAACTTCTACAAGCAGGATATCGATGACACATTATGATAGAAGCATCAACATTAGCACCACCAAGTGGTTCAGCATCAGCTTAAAATCTCTCAGAAAATACAAAAAAAAATCAAAAAAATGTCCTGAAAAAATGGTCACCTTGATGAAAACCTGGCAAACAGGCATCTTGGTGACAACAAAAAAATCAAAATATACAAAAATCCAAAAAAATCAAAAAAGAGGATTGAAAACAGTAAAGAGAAAAAAATCGTCCTCCAGTGAAAACCGCTTCGGTGGCGCTTTGGACAAGTACCATGATGAAAACTTGGCAAACAGGCATCATGTGTAGAATCAAGCATCTATGTGTGCCAGTTCACAAGAAAGCATCTTATCACATCCATAATGAAGCCAACATTCCATCCATATCATCCGTTCATCCATGAACCGTTTATCCAATCCAGTTTCCATCAGCATCTAAGGTCCAAGTTACCTTGATCTTGATAAAATTTTGGAGCACACTTCACACTTGCTTGCGGTAAACATCTTGACATGGGTCATTTTCATTGATCCCATCCTATCCAACGCTATCTGAGCTTTGAAGCATTATTCGAATGAGAATCCTCTATTTGAACAGCTTATCTTATCGTAAGATAATTCATATCCATTCATCCAAGAATCTACCTATGGCATTCCAAACATTGCTAGACACTAGGGGCAGATATTTACATCTTGCTTCGAGAATAAATCTTGATCTATATCTTCCCGCTTATGAAGTGATCCAAACATTGCCAAACATAAAATCAAATTAGTCGAAGTACTGGTGATCCAAAATCCAAATCACTAGCCCATGGCATATTTTGACAAGAAGACGTTCCTCATCGAATATCAATCCAAGCAATCCATATGAGTCGCATCTAGTGCGCACATCAGCATCACATCAAATCATCAAAGCTATTTTGTTCCAAATCAAGTTTCATCTTGATCAATCGAATCCAATCAATCATCATCTTGTTTGACTTAACACACTTAGTAAAACTATCATCTTGTGCACTAGTTTACTCTAGGATAACACAACTTCCTTGGGTTTACAAGTTCATTATCATCACTTTGTTTGGCTTAACACACTTAGCCAAATTATCAAAACCATCATCACCTTGTTTGGCTTAACACACCTAGCCAAATTATCCTTTTTGTACGAGTTTACTCTGGGATAACACAACTTCCTGGAATTTACAAGTGCATTATCACTTTTGTTTGACTTAACACACTTAGTCAAACTATCAATCCATCAATCTGATTGATCAACATTAAGCTTGGTTTTCAACAAAATCCAAAAACAAAGCACTGATATAATCACATATCATATCCAAATCATCAAAATCATGCGAAAAATCCAAAAACATGTAGAAAACTCATTCAAAAAACCAAAAACATTCAAAAAATCCATCAAAAATTTCAAAAACATCTAGAAAAATCATCAAAAATCCAAAAACATGTCGAAATATCAGAAAATCTTCAAAAATTTCATCATTAAGTCTTGTCAGTTTTTTCTATCTTGTCGAACTACATCGTCCTTTAGGCGTCCGTCGCATTGGCAATCCGTTTGCCCATCTAGTCTGCATCTTAAGTCAGTCCTTTAGGCAATAAAATGGCAATCTGTTTGTCCATATTATCATCAAGTCAGTCTACCACCAGTCGAACTACGTCGTCTTTGAGCTTGAACGTAGGCAAGGTTGATCTTTGATCATCCCCCGAGATGGTTGGGTCAGTCCTTTAGGTGTCCGTCGCATTGGCAATCCGTTTGCCCATTCATTTATACGTCTGTCGCATTGGCAATCCATTTGCCCATTTATTTATGCGTCTGTCGCATTGGCAATCCGTTTGCCCATTCATTTATGCATCCGTCGCATTGGTAATCCATTTGCCCATTTATTTATGCGTCCGTCGCATTGGCAATCCATTTGCCCATTCATTTATGCGTCTGTCGCATTGGCATCTGTTTGCCCATCTAGTTAGGCATCCATTGCATTGGCATTCGTTTGCTTATCTTTTTTACCTTTAGGTCATTCTTTATGCGTCCGTCGCATTGTCATCCATTTGCCCATCTATCTCATCTGCAGTCAAGTCAATTGACACAAAATCCAAAAAAAATTGGAAAATCTGAAAATCAAAACAGCCTCAAAATATTTCAAAAACACCAAAAACATCCAAATATCTGAAAAACCCAAAATGGTGCACCTGTTCCATCTCGCATTCACCCACAATAATCGTCATTTCTAATAAATCAATCATTGCCTTCATCCTTTGGTGAAGCAATCAGAAGCAAGTTTAGCAGGTTCCAAAGTGAACACCTAATCGTCAAGGTCTCAAGTCTAGATTCGTAAGTCAGCAAGTTGGTCAATTCGGAGTATCAATAGCTTATCACCCAAATCAATCCTACCAAAACCCTGATCACTACATGTCCTAGGATGAAGCTTTCCCATGATGGACATAAGCATCAGGTACCCCACATTAGTTTAGCTTGGCTAGCGATACGAAGAACATTAGCTTGTTTGTTTACTTTATCTTGGTCTTGTTGACTTATCTTATTTTGCGCTCATTCCAAGGACCTCTCGATGATGCCTAAACAAAACAGGTTTAGAGAGAAAGGAATGGGGCAATGATCATTATCTTTTTATCTGCTGTGCTTGTTGAATGTTCTTGTAAAATAACTTGGCGAATACTTGCTTTGTTGGGTCCGTCCTAGCAGGGTTTCCGTATGTCGAGTGTGAACAAGAGCACTCCTATCTAATTGTCGAGTCAAAGTCCATCACACTAGGTGCAACGCCATCCTAGTTCTTAATACCTTGATGCATCGCCCCTATGTGTGTTATCAAACATAAAGAAAGTTACGCTCTTTATCTCCCATTCCTGGATAAGCAATACATCATCTTTCATCATCATCTCTAATAAAGTTGGCTTGTTGAACTTCTGCATCTTCTTGGATTCAAGGGTTGATCCCTCTCATTCTTCTATCCTCTCTTGTTCTTCCATCCTGTTTCACACTAACAATGCATCCATCCTGCATAATCATGTCATATCATCATCCATCTCATCCATCTCACATGCTTAAAATAATATAGATTTGTTATTCTAAGCATCTTCCGAACATATCATTTACATCATCATTATCATATAGTCTCATCATCCATACATCCATTTTGAACCTCTTTTTCGTGAGATCCACCTCAAATTGAATCTTTTCGCTTGATCTCTCGAGGGGGCAATGTATTAACGTACTCATTTCCACTGGGGCATCTGAAAAACCAAAGAATTTTTAATTTCGATGTCGGCAACATCATTCTTTGAACCAATGCAACGAGTACATTGCTTCAAAGAGGGGCAAAATGTAGACATACAAAACTGACATCATACATCTCGCTCTAACTAACATCGTGCATCAAATTCTCCTATTAATCAATTTAGACAATTTATTGATTAATTTCCTAAGGTTCATTAAATAAATCAAATTATTTAATCCTTATGTTCTTCTCATTTGATTTAATAAATGAAATTGATTTAATCAAATGTCAAATCCCTAAAATCCCCTAAGTTAATTAATCTAAATTAATTAACTTCTAATCACGATTATCATTCTCCAACTTTTGACTCAACTAGGGTCAAATCTAAACTCCTAACTAACCCACCCACTTGCACCAATAAATCATTTATTTGATTTATTATTTCCTCTAATTACATTCAAAATGGCATCAAAATGGAATATTCTTCCATTTTGAATCTTCCCCCCAAAAGGGACTTGTCCCTTCCAACAAGGTTTTAAATGCTATTTGCACAAGTCAACATAGCATTTATTGCACCTTTCATCCCCCCAAAACATGTCAAGTCATTCAAATTCAAATTTGAAATTGGCACATTTGCCAAAACTTGCACATTCCTCACCCTCTCACACCTTGACAAGTGGCATCTTGTCATTGGCCCATGAATGATCCCACATTCATCAATTTGGCCTCTCCTCTCTTCAAGCTCAACTATAAGTTGAAGGCTTCTCTCCTTCAAACAACACAATAGCCACATATCCAAGCATCTACACTATAGGCAACTTGAGTTCAAGCATCTCATTGTCTATATCATTATCTTGGACATCTAAGCTTATCAAGGATTGGGAAAGGGAATCCTTTCTACATCATAAGGAGCACTAATCCACTATGGGATAGGTTTATTTCATGGTTTAGATGTTTTATCTAATTTTGTTGTTTGGTTGCATTTGAATCATGGATTATTATCTCATAGGGATAGGAATTTCTGTTATATTGTTTGTATCATGTTGCTAACCATATGCAGATTTTCATGTCCTACAAGGGCCATGCTAATTTCACCAGAGGGAGATAAATATTATTCAACTTTCATATTTGCATTCAACTATACAAATAATAAATCTGAATATGAAGCACTTGTACATGGTCTAGAATGGGCCCGAAAAAGAGGTACTAAATTCTTACATGTTTATGGTGATTCTGAATTAGTAGTGAACCAAATTAGGCATCTGAATGCTGCAAAAAATGATGCACTTAAAAAATATAAGCATAACATATGGGATTTGATTGAAGATTTTGATGCTTTTAATATATGTTCAGTTCCTAGAAATGAAAATAACCATGCAGATAGGCTCACTGCCATAGGATCCCAATTTGATATTCCGAATGAAATCCATAAGGTAGAGGCACCTCAATATGTTAAGATCATAGTCAGACCTTTTGTGCTTGACAATAATGTGAGTTGGCAAGTTTTTGACACCGATGAGCAAATTGTAAATTTTTTAATTGCTAAAGCTGAGTTTGTAGATGGAATCCAACAAAAGTGGCAGCGGCAGTATGATAACCAGATTGTGCAGCCAAAGATCGGAAAGATGCTAAAGGGTTTGGTGACCTTCGAATCTGTGTTCAACTCAGATGACCAAGTGTAGAAAGACAAGTGCAACCTGACTGTTAAAGAAGGACATTATGAAGCAATTGAAATCTTCAAAGGCAAGATTCTCAAGCTAGGAAAGGTATGTAATAAAGAGGAACAACAAGAATTTATTTTATTATGTCAAAAATTTAGTGATGTTTTTGCTTGGGAGTATAAGTATTTGAAAGGTTTTGACCCAGAACTAGCCCAACATACTATCGAATTAGAACCTGATGCAAAACCAGTAAGGCAAAAACAAAGGCCTCTTAATCCCAAATTAGAACACCTTATGAAATATGAGTTGAATAAGTTAATTGAGAGTGGTATTATTTTTCCCATCAAGAATACTTCTTGGGTGTCAAACCTAGTTCCAGTTAGGAAGAAAAGTGGGGAAGTCAGATTGTGTGTCAATTTTAGAGATTTAAATAAAGCGTTACTGAAAAACCACTACCCACTCCCTTCCATGGAGAGAATTTTGTAGGTAGTTTCTGGTTTTGATAGATTTTCTTTGCTAGATGGTTACTCAGGTTACAACCAGATTCAGCAAGATCAATTCAAAACAACATTCACGACTAAGTGGGGCACGATGGCCTACAAAAGGATGCCTTTCAGCTTGTCCAATGCTAGAGCAACTTTTCAACGAGCGATGGACATGGCCTTTGATGAACTCATGAACAAGATTGTTCTGGTATATTAGATGATATTACTATTTTTTCCAGAAATGCTAACAAACATCTTGATCATTTAGAACAATTTTTTAGGAGATGCAGAGAGTTCAGAGTGTCTCTCATCCGAAGAAGTGTATATTTTATGTACACGAAGGTAAACTCCTTGGACACATTGTTTCAAAGTAGGGTATTTCTATAAACTCTGAAAGAGTCTTTGCAATTTTTGAATTGCCATTGTCAGCTTACAAGAAAGGCTTGCAAAGATTTCTTGGGAGAATAAATTTTGTGAGGTTCATACCAAATATTGTAGCTTTGTTGCAACCTCTCACTTCTATGCTTAAAAATAATATGCCCTTCACTTGGACCAAAGAAGGTAAAAGAAGCTTTGATCAAATCAAAGAAGCTCTTGCAGCCAACCCTACCCTCATTAATCAAAAATATGACAGAGATTTCATTCTTTATGCATTTGGAGGAGTTGACACCATTTTTGTTATGCTTTGCCAGTAGAACAATGAAGGTTTGGAGCAACCTACAGCTTTTTTCAGCCAGTTATTACATGATTATGAGGTGAAGTATTCCTTTGTTGAGAAGCATGTTTTTGCTATTGTAAGAAGCCTAAAAAAGTTCAGACACATGTTGTCAAATAGAAAAATTCACTTGTCGGTTGCACATTCAATTGTTAAACATTTCCTGTTGAACCGTGAAATTAATGATAAGCGTGTTGGTTGGATAACCAACATTATGGAGTTTTATATTGATATTAAAATAACCAAGCTTGTTAGAGGCAAGGGTTTGTGTGAATAGATTGCAGAAAATGCAGCGGGCAGCAGCTTAGAAGAAACTAAAAAGGTTGGTACATTGCTAAAAAATGATGATGTAGATGTTGTTCCAATTCCTGTTGCTGCCTAGGTGCAGCAAATGATGCATTATTTGCAAATTGGTGAATGCCTCAAAGGCTTAGACAAAAAAAAAAGGAGGTATTACAGATTACAGTCTATTCCTTTTGCAATTATTGATTAAATTTTGTATAGAAGAGATTATCAAGGTGTTTTATTAAGATGCATTTGGTTCGGCTGAGTTAACAAGTTGTTAGAGGAATTTCATGATGGCCCTTCAGGAGGCCACTTTGTTGCAAGAAAAAAAAATTTGAAAATTGTGCGAGCTGGTTATTATTGGCTAAATTTTTTCAAGGATGCTATTGCTTGGGTCCGAAAATGTGAAAAGTGTGCTCTTTTTTTCAAGAAAATAGAATCTTGCAACATTGCCTCTGCATCCTATTCAGGTGGAGCAGCCCTTTGCTAAGTGGGGCTTAGATTTTATTAGGCCAATCAACCCACCTTTGAGCGTGGGTCATAAGTGGATCCTTACTGTAATGGATTAATTTACTAAGTGGACCAAAGTTGTTTCTTTGAAAGAAGCAAATGATACTTATGTGCTTAATTTTTATCAAGACTTAGTGTCAAGATTTGGTACTCCAAATTCAATAATTTTTGACAATGGTTTGGCCTTTATTGGTTTAAGGATTTTTGATTGGTCAATTAGAAATAAAATTTATTTGAATACATCTTCTAACTATTATCCGTAGGGAAATGGACAAGCAAAATCTACAATTAAGAATCTGATCCGAATAATCAAAAAGACAGTTGAGGATAATCAATGAACATGGCATGAAAATATTAAGTTATCCCTTGGGAATGACATGGTGACTCCTAAAAGGGCCACTGGTTTTTCTCCTTATGTACTTGCGTATGGAAAAGAGGCTAAATTACCCGTTTCTAGTGAATTGCCTACTTTGAGTTTCGTTAAAGAGCTGAAATTGTAGAATGAGTAGCCTCTTGAAGTGAGATTTTCACAAATGGTAGAGCTTGAGGAAACTAGAAGGGAAATTGTGTGTGATAACATGTGGACTAATTAATAAGGTAAACTAACACACCAATGAAACATTAGATCGAAGGAAACTAATTAAAAAGATAAAACAAACTCTAAATAACAACTCCTTCGAATGTGTTCCATTGTCCTCTATCTCCAATTACTGGCTCTTAGTTGGTATAAGCAACAACTTGTTGGAATAACAAATTAGGAGAATGAGATTATGCAACATGCATGTTCATTGCTAAATGATTTGAAACTGTAAAGTTGAAAAACTGAAATGCTATGAACTCGAAATGTTTAAAATGTTATTTTGAATGCAACTATAGTAACTACGCATGAATTCTAGGATGCAAAAAACTCACGAGAGGGTTGTATTTATAGATTTTTGGAGGCAAGAATCTAGTTGGTGGAGATCAATGGTTGAAATTCAAACCTATTAAGATGAATGGTGAGAGATTGAGAAGTTGAGAGAAAAATGGAAGGTTGAGAGGAAAGTGGAAGAATGTTTTCAACCCACAAAACCATTCTCATTCAAAAGTGGAAACAAATTGCCATTTGTCAGTTCATTAATTAAAATTGGTTGAAATTTTGAGGATAATTCCCTAATTAAATAAATAAATTTATTTAATTACATGTGACAATGAATTTAGAAGCTTCCATAATTAAATAATTAATATTTAATTATGTGTGAGAAATGATAAAGAAAAGTAATTAAATATTTAAAATATTTAATTGAATGTGAGATGAAGAATTAGAAAATGCTTAATTAAATATTAGAAATATTTAATTAAATGTGAAGAGGGAATATTATTTAAATTTTAAAAATTCAAACTTATGATAATCAATATAAATAGATTGTGAAATCTATTTAATTAATTAAGAAAAATATGGAAAATGGTAATAATTAAATAAACTTATTTATTTAATTAAATTAGAAGAATTTAGAAAGTGAACAATATAAATAAATAATTAAATTTATTTATATGTAGATGAGTTTATAAGAATATTAATTAAATAATTCATATTTAATTAATTAACAGGTTTGATTAACTGTGACCATTTTTAGGTGTATATATTTTGTCCCTCTTTGAAGTGATGTGTTTTACGAATTGCTTCAAAGAATTTTTAGATAATGAAAATTTGCCCCTGATTTTGAAAAATTAACTTATTATGTTGTATGCCCCCTCGAGAGATAAATCGTGTGATTTAAATGATGATGATGATGATTGAAAGAATTGAAATGATTTTTTAAAAGAAATCATCGATTTATCTCTCAAAATAGCGCATTGCATAGTAAAAATAAAAAAACCTCCCTTTTTTTACCCCCTTAAAAGGTGGAAAAGGTGAAAAAGTCATTGTCATTTGAACAGTAGCTTTTTGCAGTTTTCAGAGCTCTGAGAGATATTTCGAGATGCCAATCCATTACGAGCACCACCGATTCGAGCGAGGTTGAATTTATCAGAGACTAGAAATGTACGGACCTCCGGTAAGATTGCTTGATCCTCCTTTGTGATTTTTTAATGAATTTTTGATGTTTTTTTTGATTTTTTGGTTTTCAGATTTACTTCTTTAGTGCATCAATTTTTACTTTAGTGCATATGAGCCTTAGAATAGCGCATAGGATAGTTAGATTAGCGCATACAACCTGACACATTGAAGAATTGTTTTAGTGCATAGGCGAATAGATTAGCGCATCAGCTAGAATGGCGCATAGGATTGATAGAATAGTGCATAGACTAGAGTAGCACATACATTAGGTAGATTAGCGCATTGACTTGATAGAATAGTGCATTGATAAATTGGCGCATTTAACCTCTATTTTAGCACATCCATGGATAAAGTAGTGCATTTATGATTTAGCGCATTGATGAATTGTTTTAGCGCATCCATGAATTTTGGCTGATTTTAAATTTTTGAAATGGATTGGATGCTTGCTTGATGATTTTTGCTATATTAGACAACTAATTTGATGACTTTGAATAACACCAAGGATAGATTGACTTGATTTTGGTAATGATTTGATAAATTTTTCTCCGCGCTTGAAGAAAAAATAGTAAGATGATGATTCTGATAAATTTGCTTTTGTGATTGAAAAAAAAAATAGAAATGATGTTGATTTTGAGCCAACTGGCTATTAAATTTATTTCCATGTTTGAATGAAAAACAAATAGGATTTGATAAATTTTCCTTCCTACTTGAAGAACAAATAGAAATTATGTTGTTGATGTGTATATGATTCACTTGCTTGATTGACATGATTGTTTGATTCACTGATTTGAGTGATCTAAATTGATTTACTAATTTGAGTGATCTGATTTGATTTATTGCATTGAATGTCATAGGAGGATTTTAATATCCTCTAGATCAAAGAGAGATTTCCCCGTACATGGGAGATGATTCCCCGACTATCCCAACCAAAGATAGGGGTTATTGCTAGATGTGGGTTGGGTTCCCTTTTGAGTATCCCACAGTATAGGGTCAACAGGGCACTATTGACTGTACTAGCTGAGAGATGACATAGTGAGCATAATACCTTTCACTTGCCAATGGGAGAGATTACTGTGACACTTGAGGATGTGTACAAGATTTTAGGCATCTTGGTAGTTGGTGAGCTTGTGATCTATGATCACAAGGAGATTGGGGGGACAAATGCCTTGTAGAGAGTCTTTCAGGATCCTCATGCTGGCGGGTATGAGATTTTATGGTGAGACATGGTATAGAGATATGCCCCTCTTCCATCAGTTCTAGTAGGTTTCATTGGTGGCTTCCTTTTTCTCGATCATAGGTCAAAGGGACTATTAGTAAGCTGGGGTTAGATTCTGGAGGACATGATTCTCCATCAGACAAGATATGCATGGGGATCATGCAGGCTTGCCCATCTATACCATGATATTCACCAGGTGGTATATATAGATGGGAAGAGTATCTCATCCAGAGTTACTCTTCTTCAGATTTGGGCATGGGAGCACATCACCATCACTCATCCCATCATTTAGAGAGATCGCCCACTGGGCCATCCATATTATGCTTACATAGGTCCCCTTGTCCAGACGATGTTGGGCAAGTTAGAGTACTGGCAATGGATGTTAGATGACATGGATGCAGTCATCTGGAGACCATATCTGGACTACGATGCATGGGATGACGATGATACAGAGTTGCCTTACTGTAGCATATCGAGATACTTGATTGGTCATACCCCTTTCATCATTGAGCACTTTTTGGTTTTGCAGGTACTTAGGCAGTATGGAAAAATTCAGATGATGTTGCAGGGTGTGGCCCATTATGCCAGACACAGAGAGGATGTTGTAGAGTGGGGTCCATTTATCACTATTGAGGCAGTGAGGGCCGAGTATATGGATCTTCAACTAGAGTTTTGGGCGATACATCTCGAGGTTAGAGATGCCCATATAATAGATGACTATGTCGCCTACTTCTATACGCATCCCTTCCTTAGGTTTACCAATCTAGATGAGTCTACCCCACTATTAGGTGGACCAATTATACAGCGTGCACGATGGTAGCCACAGGCACATGTAGAGGTTGGGGCATAGGCATAGGGAGAGGGTTAGGCAGAGCAACCATATGGAGCAGAGGATATAGGCAGGGTGGCGATGGATGTTGATGATGAGGAGGACTCAAATAGCTCTGATGATAGTGATGACAGTGGGGATGACAGAGGTGGTGGGGGTGGTTGACATATATTTTTCTTTGATGTTCCCTTTAGGATGAGGCCTTGTACAGCTAGAGTTGTGGACCAGTCGAGTACGTTAGATCCACACATTACTATCAAAGCTTCATCATAGGGACAACTTGACAGTCTGCAAGCAGAGGTTCAAACTTCAGAGTCATTTAGCACATGCACAGGCTACTATTAGCCAGTTACAAATGTAGATTCCATAGCCACCACTCCCAACCCACAGGTGGCTCAATTTACAACAAAGCGATATAGCTTCAGAGAGCGGTGCATTCAAGCAGAGGGAGTAGCAGAGAGACTCCTCGGGTCAGTTGAGAGCACCTCCATTGGAGAGGTTGTAGCCGAGGGACTAGAGACTTCTCGTCAGACATAGTACTATAGGATGAGATACTTTGAGGTAGTACCTCGTGAGAAGAGGATTGCTTACACATAGTCAGGTACTCGGTCATGGACACACTCATGGAGTCACACTAGGAGTGCCACCAGAAGTGTGGGAAAACCTGTCAGATGAGAGTTCGGGGCTTCTAGTAGTAGAGATCCAAGGAGACCTACCACCTTAGGAGGCAACAGTAGCCATGTTCCAAATTTGGATTCCCCTCATTGATGAGTGATTGATACATCTTGCCATTTTATTTTATATATCTTGTTGAAACATTTGATATCTTTGTACACCTGGACATTTGTTTTGATGAGATTTATGATATGTAGTGGTGATTCGATATACATGTTCTATGGATTTATGTATGCATTCTTATTTCTATATGTTATTTTTTTATGATTATGCATGCTTATGGATGATGCTATATGCGTTTTGATATGATCTACAAATGATGGTGATTTAATTTTCATGTCATTTACGCTTCTATGATGATGATATGATGCAATATGAATGATTTTTCTATGATGTATGTAATGAATGAAATGGATGCATCTTTCTTTTATCAATGTATGTTTATGCAAATGATGTGAAAATGAAATGATATGCATGTGGTAATAAATGATATGATGCAATCTAAAAATGGATAATGATCATGATAAACTAAATGAGACCTAATGATAATGATATGAATTGATGTGATAATGGAAATATGTAAATGAAATGATAATGATAACCTAAAAATTGATGATGAAATGAGATACAATAAATGATCATGCAACGAGGTGTAAGTAAATGTCTGAGTGTACTCAATTGATGTCCTAAAAGATATATTTTTTTTTTCAAAACCTCCAAAAATCTACTATACAACCCCAAATGCAAATCTAAATGAATCGTACAACCCTAGAATGTAGTAATGAACCACTCTCTTGTTTGTCATTCCATGAGCCAATGCTGCATGTGATTTTCATCATTAATCCTTTTGATATGTTGAAAGTTAGTACAAGCATCAAAGGGGATTTTAATACCAATGATGACCTGAGTACTGCTTTCATTATGTTTGATGTAGCAAGTTAATACAAGCATCAAGGTATAATTGAACTAGGATGACCTGAGTATTGCTTGCATAAACAGACAAAAGTTAACCATTTTCCTATGCAAATTCTGAAATGTCATCGATGATACGTTGTAGAGCATGTCCCATGAAAAATTTGCACAATACTAATGATTAGCTTACAGACAACAACCAAAGAAAAATCATACTCCTTCCTTGTGATTCTAGTTCAGTACATCATTGAACCAATCCAAAGATATGATGTCATCAAATGTCAAAACAAAAAATTCAACTTATGCTTTAAGTTTTTCATTCAATTTAATCAAATTAAGATCATCCAATTTGTTTTAGTTTTCTGTCAAAATAGTTGTCTAAGTCTAGTTTGATTGGATAGTTTGTTGTTTTTGATATTCTGATACTTGACACATGTTGTCATTTTCTCTGCCAAAAAGTCCCAAGATGCGAATTTCCCCCAATGACCTTGCACTCTGACTCCTCATTAGACACAAACTACTACTAAGGATAACATTAATCATCAAGCCATGATAAAACCCTTGTTGCTCCAAGGAAATGTTCAGACGAATGATGTGGATATGATGGTGAGGTATGTATGTGATGTCGATGAAAGATGGATATGCAGAATGTATCCTAATAGATGAGAGCCAAACAAATCACAAATAGTGCATGTTGGCTAGGTTTTCACCATTTGTTTTTATTGCACTTTTTCTAATTTATTTATATTTATTTTTTGCTTTTTTTGATTTTTTTTTGTATTTTTGCTCTTTTTGATTTTTTTTGTATTTTTAAATGTCAAAAGGATGCCTCTTTTCCAGGTTTTCACCCTAATAACATATTTTTCCAGTTTTTATGAGTTTTTTTTTCATGACTTTTTATACTATTTTTGATAATTTTAGACATAAAACTTCTTCAGGTGAATGTTGTTGGTCGGATCTTCAAGTAGGTCCCCTTCTGATATTGACAACTGATATGCCCCCAATCCATATGTTGTAATGATAATGAATAGGCCAAACCAATTCAGGTCAAACTTGCCTTTCTTTTGCCGATCCTGCTGATTCCGAGGGTTTTCTTTGAGAACCAAGTCACCCACTTGAAAAGCTCATGGTTTGACTCTGTGATTGTAGCTACGGGACATAATTTTTTGATACCCCTTTAAATGATTAACTTCACTTTGTCGCCGCTCATCAAGTAGTTCCAACTTTTGCAATCTTGATACTTTGTAATCCTCATCATTTATTAGCCCCTTTAGTGATACTCGAAGCAAAGGAATCTCAACTTCCAGTGGCAAAATAGCTTCTGCTACATAAACCAAAGCATATGGGGTAGCACCTATTAGTGTGTGAATACTTGTTTTTTATGCCCATAATGTTGGATTCAATTGGACATGCCAATCATAACCGACTTCATTTATTATTTTCTTCAAGATTTTCAGAATTGTTTTGTTTGAAGCCTCTGCTTGGCCATTTCCCTGTGAATAATACGGTGTAGAGAACCTGTGTTGGATGTGAAATATTTCACAAAGTTCATCAACATCTTGATTTTTAAACAATCTTCCATTATCTGTAATAATAAACGGTCTTCCATTATCTATAATAATGGAGTTGGGAATTCCATACTGACATATGTAATTCAAAATGAATGATGAAATTTGTTTGCCAGTAATAGTTGTTAAGGGAACAAATTCAATCCACTTATTAAATTACTAAGTGGTTGTGATAATGAACTTGTGTCCATTTGATGATGACAGATTTATCTTGTCAACCAGATCCAATTCCCATTGATTAAAAGGCCATGTTGTTGTGAAGGGTTGTAATTCCTGAGTAGGAGCATGAATGAGATTCCCATAAATCTGACATTTTGAACAGTTTTTTACAAAGATGAATGATTCTTTCTCCATGGGTGGCCAATAGTAACCCATTCGAACAAGTTTCTTTGCCAAGGTTATTCCACTTGAATGAGTCCCACAAATGCCACCATGTACCTCTTGTAAGGCCTTTTCTAATTCATCGCGTTTGAGATATCGAAGGAGGGTACCATCAAGACCATGTCAATACAAGATGTCGGCAATTAAGGTATAACGAGAAGATTGATATATGAAATTCCTTTTATGGTTTCTAGAAAAATCTAGGAGCAAAGTGGTATCCTTTAGATAAGCATAGATTTGGCCATAAAAGGGAGAATTAGAACTGGTTAAGTGGCAAATGATTTGGGTTTCTGGATTATCATAGGCGGGAGAAAACAATTGTTCCACAAGGAAATCATATTGTGCTTGGTTCTCTGATAACTGGAGCATTGATGCAATTGTAGTCATGATGTCTGCAGCTTTATTACCAATACACATAATTTGTGTGAATTTGATATCAACAAAGTATTTCTTGAAATAATCCACCATTTTCTTGTAAGGAATTAACTTGTCATCTTTATTTTGATATACATCATTGATTTGATTTATGACAAGTTGTGAATCACCAAAATCCTGTAGTTCTGTGATTCTCCAGTCTAATGCAATTCTCATTCCAATAAACAACGCCTCATACTCAGCTATGTTATTTGTGCAAGGAAGCATTAGCCAATAAGATTTTGGAATTGTATGTCCTTGAGGTGTGATGAAAATAATTCCTACCCCTGAACCATGTTGAGTGTAAGAACCATCAAAATAAAGGGCCCATGACTACTTAGTGATTGTTGTGAATACATCAGCATTAGGAAAATCAATGTGTATTGGGTGTTCTACTTGTATTGGTGCCTCTACCAACTGATCTACTATTACCTGTCATTTGATAGCCTTCTCATCCACACAATGAATTTCTGACTCACTCAGGATCATGACCCACTTAGCCAATCTACAAGTTAAAGTTTCCTTAATTAAAAGATACTTTAAAGGATCAATCTTAGCCACAAGCTTTATTGTATGAGATATCATATAGTGTCATAACTTTTGAGAAGTAAACACTATTGCCAAGCAAGCTTTGTCAATGAAGGTGTAATTTAGTTCGTGGCCTGTCAATGTTCGACTTATGTAATATATTGAATGCTCCTTTCCTGTTTTGTCTTCCTGTGCCAATAATGCTCCCAAGGACACTTCCATAGTAAAAATATACAATATGAGTGGAACACCTTGCACTGGTGGAATCAACACTGGTGGACTCATTAGATAATGCTTTATTTGATCAAACACTACTTCACATCTGTCTTCCCATTTAAATGGAACATTATTATGTAAGATATGAGTGACAGGTAAGCTCTTATCCACCAATTGTGTAATGAATCTCCTGATGGATTGTAACTATCCCGTAATGAGTGCAATTGACTAATGTTCCTTGGTGGTGGAATATGGATTTCTTGTAATTTTGTTGGATCCAATTCAATTACCTTTTTTGATACAATATAACCTAGAAGCTTTCCATATTTCACCGCAAAGACACATTTCTTGGGATTAAGTCTCACTTTGAATTTTTCCATCATGTTAAAAATCATAGACAAGATATCTAAATGTCCTTCTCTTGTGTTTGATTTAGCCAAAAGATCATCAACATAATCTTCCATGAATGTATGCATCATGTCATGAAAAATGGTAGTCATTGCTCATTGATAAGTAGCTCTTGCATTCTTGAGCGCAAATGGCATTACATTCCAGTAATAGGTACCCCAAGGACATGTGAACGTTGTTTTATCCTGTTATTTAGGTGCAATTTTAATCTGGTTGTATCCTAAAAACCCATCCATTAATGAATACATAGCATGTCAAGTAGTCAAATCCACAATCATATCTATGTTTGGTAGAGGGAAATCATCTTTAGGGCATGCCTTGTTTAAATCCCTTAAATCTATACAAATTTGGATTCTTCCATCTGGTTTTGATATAGGCACAATATTGGAGATCCATTCTGCATAGTCTATAGACTGAATGAACCCGAAATCTAACAGTTTCTTTAATTCCTCCTTGACCAATAATGCAACATGTGGATGCATTTTTCTGAGTTTCTGCTTCACAGGTTTTTCCCACTGCATGATAGATAGATTATGCATGATGAGATCTAGATCTAGTCCAGGAATATCTGTGTATGAGCATACAAAATTGATTTGATTGTTCTTGAGAAATTTTGTGAATCTAGGGATTTCCTCTTCTATTAATGATGTTGCAGGTTTGAAGAATTTAGGTTGTTCCACTATACCTAAATTAATCGCCTATGTTGGTTATATTAAAGAGAAGACCTTTCCTGATAGTGCTCAGGGAGAGTGGCAAGTTTCCCATCTTCCATTGGCTTTGAAAGGTTTTCACCGTCAGATACACTTTTTATTTTTCTTTTTTCATGATCTAATACTGCCTTTGTTAGGTTTTCACCATTAGATATTTATTTTATGTTATTAATTTTGTGGCTGAGAAACTTGGCACCCTCTTGTCTAAGAGTTTGATCCTATGATTCGGTGGTGGAACTTGTTTCCGGTTGGGATGAACAAAGAAAATCTATGATGGTCTCATCATTGGGAAAAGTTGGGATATTAATTGGTGCAATTTGTTCCCAATCAATGAGTTCGGGATGGACGAAGGGAAATAGATCATCGGGTTGGGTAAGTTCACTAGCTGTTAAGGTCATAATTCTATCATAATTATCATTGTGGGGAAGATCTATGATGGTATACTCATGTTGATGATCTGTCTCATTTTGAATCGAATTTTCCTCACTTGAGTCATGATCACTTTGTAAAATTTAATCAATCGGAGGCCTTGAGCTTTCCCCTTGTGTCAATGTAGGTGTGAATTTTTGTATGGCATCCACTTGTTTATCTTTCTAGAATTTATCATCAAAGATGGTGTCCCATTCATACTCATTGGAGTCAGTGTCAGAATTGTTTTCTTGAATTCTAAGAATTGTTTCAGCTAACTCCTCATTGGATGCATTGTTTTTAGTCGGATAGGTTCAACAATACCTTCTTTTCTTTTTCCTAGAGGGTCATTTCCTTCTTAACCTATTTGCTACATGATTGTATACCCTTTTCCATATTGCTCTATGGGTAGCTTGACATGTTGTACTGATTCATCTTCATCTTTGTAGAGCCAATCAAGGATACGTCTATCTTCTGTTTCATTTTCTTGAGTATTTGCCTTAATAAATATTCCATCAAACTTGGTGATGGGAACTGAAGCCTATGTGCTTGATGTTGAAGCTACAATAGCCTACTGTAATGATGTTGATGGTTGACCATAAGAACTTGGAGACATGGGTAGATCAAAGAGAAATAAAGAATATTCTCCCACCCCATTATCTTTTAATTTTATCTTGGTGCCAAAATTACTTATCATTTCCCTTGCTTGTTCACTATGCTTAGAATTAGAAATGGCCAAATCCTCTCTATTATGTGGAACAAATGTGTCCTGAGTTTCTCTAAGGTTAGAACAAGTCTGACTGCTAATGTGGTCTACTGGTATTGTCACTTCTTGTTTGTCATATGAAAACCTCAAGATTGATGATAAGTGGATGGAACTGCTTGCATCTCATGAATCCATGGATGACCCAAGAGTATGTTATAGGATATATCCCGATGTAGAACCTGAAAAAAAGTATTCTTCACAACAGGTCCCACTCTGATTGGTAACATGATGAGGCCTTTGGAATCTCTTTCCTCATCATCATACGCTTTGATTGTGATTTTCCTTCGTGGATCTATAGATTCTTCTAAATAACCTAGAGCAAGGACTAATTTTAAAGTATAGATATTTAATCTGGCTCCTCTATCTATTAGAACACATTGAATTCGGGTTTTATGGACCATTACCTCTAGATAAAGCAATGAATTATGGGGATGGGTCATGGAAGAGTCATCCTTTTCAGTAAAGGATAAACATGTGGGTGAGGACAAATGTCCCACCATGGCTTGAAACTTATTGATATCCAGATCAAGAGACACAGTTGTGTGAACGAGTGCCTTTTCCAGAATATCCTTATGTGCTGGTGAAATTTTGAGGAGCTCCAAGATGGAAATTTGGGCCGATGTTTTTCGTAGTTGATCGACCAAATTTTATTGACTTGGAGGAGGATTGGACGCTTTAGATGAACTTCCTTTTACAATGATTTTGGCCTGACTCTTTGTTGTAGCATTGACCTCTCAATATTCTTGCTTCCCTTTGATTCTGATAGCATTGATTTGCTGATTGTCAGTATAAATATGATTGATGATGGTATCAGAGACATGATTCACATTCTTGCCTTTGTCTCCTGATGATTCCCCTTTCTGATAATTTGGGAGAGGATCTTTAAATTCCTGATGTTAATCATTGGAATTATCTCCCTTAACTGTTATGGTACAGTTATCAATCAAATCTTGAACGAGACTTTTAACCCTTGGCAATAATTCATCTTATGACCCTTGTATTTGTGATAGTCACAATAATATGAGTCATTCCATGATCGTGGTTTAAATCAAGGTTCATAATCTCTTTGTGGTGGCAATGTAATAGCGTTTTGATTCAATAACTCTTTAATAATTGATTCTAAAGATTGGACCAAGGGAGTAAAACACCGTTGATTTGAGAAAAATTGAGATCTAGGCATATTTGAATTTTGATTATTGTCAAGATTATTACCACTATTGTTGGTCGCATTTCCTTGGTTTGAATTATTGCTTAGGTTATTAGAATTTCCAGCCTCATTGCTATGTTGGACACCTGATATATTAAGAATGGTAGGCTTCACTTTTATGTTGTTAGCATCTACCACCCCATCATTCACAACATTTTTGTTTCGAGTCCAAAATCATGATTTGTCATTGTTGTTATTGTTATTGTTGTTGTTGTACGAATTCAGACTTTTTTTTATCAAGCTTTAAAACTCCTCACTTGACCAAGGCTCCTTCAATAGTGATCGCATTCTCAATCAATTTTTCAAACGATGGAGGACAATGAAGGTTTAGCCTATAACTCATCTCTTGATTCAGGCTATCAATAAAAAATTCCATGTTTTCCTTTTCAGGAACATGATGGGAATATCGGGTGAACAACCTTCTCCATCTTTTTAAGAATGTGTGAAAGGTTCTCCAATCTTTTGTTTTGCCTTACACAAATCAAGCATGGTTATCTGGTGTTGTATGTTATAGGAGTATAGCAATATGAACTTATTTATTAACTCCTCAAATGTTCTGATGGGGGGAGTGATCTTGGAAAGCAACTCCATGGATTTTCCACCTAGTTTTCATGGAAACAATCATATTAAATATGTATCTTCATGAGCGAATTCCAAACCCATGTTTCTGAAACCCCTTACATGATCAATGGGGTCTATTTTTCCATTATACCTATCAAACTTTGGGATTTCACAATGGTTTGGAAAGGAATCATTTGAAGACTCGTGTCAAATGGATAGGGGTAGATATCATCCAAAAAATATTTCTTCATTGTACCCCTTCGATTTCTTATATTTTCCCTTGTAAGGATCTTATCTGTTGAGTAAGAGCACTAAAATCATTAAGGGGGGCTTCAGGATCCTCTTTAATCCCTTCTATATCAAAATCAGTGGGTAGCTTAGCTCCTTGATTAGCTAAAGAAAGGAAATATCTTTCCTTGTTTTGTTCCAAAACTCTATCCATGAGAGTATGGAATTGAGGATCATGTTTTGCTTCTTGAAGCATCTCTTCTATTATCTCATCATTATTAGGATTATTCCCATTGCAAATCTTATGAAAAGGATTTTCCTCTCTATCATCATGATTGTTTTTATCACCCATGTTGCTTCATGTACTTTCCTTCTCATCTCTTTTTATTTGCTTTTGAGATCTTGTGACAACAGGCATAAGATTTTGCCAAATTTTCACTAACTTTGATCAAAAAATAAAATAGTGCAATTTGGATGGATATCTAAGTCGGAATAGAATGAAGATTCTATTGATATGTCTTATGAAATTTCTGATATTTAGCTCGTGATTCCTTGGTTAGAAATGATGATAATACTACTTACGGGAATTAAAATAAAAATAAAAAATGAAGATGATGTTGCACTTTGTGAAGTTTGATTGTAGTCTTGTAAAAATAAGGATTTTGATAAATGCCTAATGTTCTTAAGTTCTCTATCATAGAATTTGATTGGGATGATTTGAGTACACAATTGGTGGTTGGGGAATGTAAGAGAAACAAATCCTCTGACTATGATTATGCCTTTAAGAAAGAGCTCTTCTTTGAAAGGAAGCTCGTGAATATAATGGTTCTATGGAAAAATTGTCAGTGAAACCTTTAACAAAGTCGTGATATCGATGAATAAAGGTTTCGTGTTCAAGCAAAACCTTTTGACTTTGGTATAAATTTTTTCTCTTTTTCAATAGCTTCTTAAAACTGAGAGAATTCTTTGGCTTCTTAATCTTTTTCTCTAGGTAATTTTTAGCAAAAGCTGTAGATTTCCAAACCTTGAGCATAGAAAAAGACTAGACTAAATGACAAATTTTTGGGTTTCAAAAAATTACCCAGATATGGAATATCGATGCACTAAAACAGTTAGCAGATGCACTAAAACATTTAGCAGATGTGCTTAAAGACCCAACATATGTGCTGGACTGTTCTAGGTATGCACTAAACCATAGCACGTATGTCCTAAAACAGAGCATATATGCATTGAAACAAAGCACAAATATTTAAATAGAGCACCAATGCACTAAAACAGAGCACAAATAAGCTAAAATAGTTAGCATATGCACTGAAACAGACCACAGATGCACTGAAATAGACCAGGGACGCGCTAAACTATCCAATTAATGTACTAAACTGACATGTTTTGATAGTTTTATATTTTTGGATGATCTTTTATTTGATTTAATTTTGAAAAACACAACATATAGTGAAAAGCAGTTGTTTGTTGATCCTAAAATCTAAAAAAAGAGTGTATGTTCTTGATATTTTCACGAGTATTGAACAAAATAGGCACTTCAAATATACTCACTCTTATTTGTCAAAAAGGTCTTCATAGGTACCACAACCCACATGTTAAAATTGTGTCGACTCACACAATGTTGTCACACCCTAAAGGGCGCCCGTGTTTTTTTCTTTGCCAAGTGCGTACTCAAGGTTAGATTTCTCGATCCCTTGAGCAAACAATCTTTGGCAATTATATTGTGAGTATCTTGGGGGAAGATTTTTCCTTCCCTTTGCACTATGTTTAATATGATGTTTGGATACTGACACGATTGGCTTTCTACACTATGGTTTATAGTAAGGGTGTCCATTCAGCGTGGGAATAGATAAAATCCCTTAGGAGACCTCCCAATCTTTAGAACAAATATTTTGGGGATGGTTATCTTGCTCACTTCCATTGAATATGGGTTTCCCCAAAATTGACTTTTGATTAGAGTGGATTGGAAAACCTGGCTTTGGTTGTTCCTACTTAGGTGATTCCCGTAGGGTGAGTGCTTTTTCCCACTATAGTAGGCCTTCTAAAGGATGTAAAAAATATGAATTGCATAAAATGAAAAGGGTAAGTCTAGTATTTTTGTCACCCAGTAAAGGGGAGAGCATAAACCTATTACCCAATTATCACAACAAACAATTGTTTAGTTTTAAATCAAAATGACAATTTTCTACACTAAGTGAAGATGTTGCTTCACAACAAACATTGGATTCATTTTTACCAAGCAAAAATAAATTTTTGTAACTATCCTAGGATTGGTTAATTCCAGATTTAAGTGTTTATCCTAGGATTGCTTCATTTTATCTTCAAACTGAAAAAAAAAAAAAAACATTGTCCGCGGATGGCATCGGAGTCAGGATTATTTTCTACACCCCTTGTATGTGCTAAAAGATCTAGTGAATGCACTAAAACATATAGTAAATGCGCTAAAATAGTAAACAAATGTGCTAAAATAGTCAGCAAATGCACTAAAATAGTTAGCAAATGCACTAAAACAATCAACAAATGTGCTAAAATAACTGTCAAATGTGCTAATTTTTTTAGAAGAAGTGCTAAAATAGTCCACATATGTGCTAAAACAAAGCTCGTATGCGCTAGTTTGCAACTCGTATGTGCCAAACCACTATTCTTGTCCGTCACCTCTCAATAAATCTACAATAAAAATGTTAAAAATGGGGCAAGGCCCCATGATGGGCACCAAAAAATGTGTGTGAGAATATGTGGACTAATTAATAAGATAAACTAACACACCAATGAAACATTAGATCAAAGGAAACTAATTAAAAAGATAAAACAAACTCTAAATAACAACAACTCCTTCGAATGCGTTCCATTGTCCTCTATCTCCAAGGATTCGATGCAAGTTACTAGCTCTCAGTTGGTATAAGCAGCTGCTTGTTGGAATGAAAAATTAGGAGAATGAGATTATGCAGCATGCATGTTCATTGTTAAATGATTTGAAACTATAAAGTTGAAAAATTGAAATGCTATGAACTTGAAATGTTTAAAATGTTGATTCGAATGCAATTATAGTAACTACACATTTAATCTACGATGAAATCTACTCACTAAAGGGCTGTATTTATAGATTTTTGGAGGCAAGAATCTAGTTGGCGAAGATCAATGGTTGAAATTCAAAACTGTTAAGATGAATGGTGAGAGATTGAGAAGTTGAGAGAAAAATGGAAGGTTGAAAGGAAAGTGGAAAAATGTTTTCAACCCACAAAACCATCCTCATTCAAAAGTGGAAACAAATTTCCATTTGTCACTTCATTTATGAAAATTGGTTGAAAGTTTGGGGATAATTCCCTAATTAAATAAATAAATTCATTTAATTACATGTGACAATGAATTTAGAATCTTCCATAATTAAATAATTAATATTTAATTATGTGTGAGAAATGATAAAGAAAAGTAATTAAATATTTAAAATATTTAATTAAATGTGAGATGAAGAATTAGAAAATGCTCAATTAAATATTAGAAATATTTAATTAAATGTGAAGAGGGAATATTAATTAAATTTTAAAAATTCAAACTTATGATAATCAATATAAATAGATTTTGAAATCTATTTAATTAAATAAGAAAAATATGGAAAATGGTAATAATTAAATAAAATTATTTATTTAATTAAATTAGAAGAATTTAGAAAGTGAACAATATAAATAAATAATTAAATTTATTTATATGTAGATGAGTTTATAAGAATATTAATTAAATAATTCATATTTAATTAGTTAACAGGTTTGATTAACCGTGACCATTTTTAGGTGTATACAAAAGTATTAAGACAACTTGAGATACATCAAGCTCAGATGAAGAGCTCTTTTGATAAGAGGGAAAGACCACGAGAGTTCATTATTGGTGATCTGGTCTTCAAGTGGAATGAATATAAGAGCAGCCCTGGATGACATTCCAAATTCGATGCAATTTGTGACTGGCCTTATATGATCACAGAGTGAAAGGAACACGATGCTTTCCAACTTTTTAAGTTGATTGGAGAGGTGTTTTCTATCCCAGTTAATGGGATCCACCTCAAGCATTGCCTCTGAGATAAGTTCTATCTTGTAAAAAAGTAGATTATTTGTTGCAAATAAGTGTCTTACACACATTTCTTTTCAATAGTTCTCTTTCCCTAAGCATTGTTGTGCATGTTCCGTTGGCCATCAAGGCCTATTAGTTTGCTTTCAACATTGTTTTTTTTTTTTTTTTGTTTGAAGTTTTTCTATTCAAAGTTCTGAGTTTCATGAAGGGGTAGATTTGACTCCACGCCCAATAGAGTTTTCAAAGGCAAGTGATCTATGCTTAGCTAGCAAGCATTTAGCGGAAATCCCCAAAATGTTACCAATTTTTCGCTACAACTCAATTGGTGGAGCTGGTTTAAATATTGTAATATTTGAAGTGAAAATACAGTTATTTCTACATATTCTTAAGTGTTGTTTGCACCTTATTTTTTATTTATCAAGTGACAATTATGCAGGTGTTTTGAGAAAATTGAATTTCAAAAGTATTACTCATGTTTTTGCAAAAATCAAATGGAGTACAGAACTGAATATACAAATGATAAAGCATAACAAAGTGCTTTCATTTATTTTATGAAATAATTCACATTACATATGATCATTTGATTGCAAGAATACAAATGACGGTACAACTTTGCATTTTAATGGTTTTCTTTCAGAATGTAAATGAAAGAAAAAAATTAAATATCTAGACAAGCCATCGTTTTTCTAATTCCATTCATTATGGAAAGTAAATTCTATAGCTGAAGGTAAAAAGAACTAAGAAAGTAGATAGCAAAAGACGTATCCATCATTGCTTGATTCTTCATCTTCGGCTGAAACGCTGCCACTTTCTCCATCCTACTTTTTCTCTTGAGTGTGCCTACAAGAGATTGAGAGGGGCGTCAATTAAGATCTTCATATATGAGTTATACTACAGGCTCTACCAACATAAATATAATTCACTCTTCGAAATGCATGGAATCAACTAAAGAAAGGGACAAAAACATTAACTGAAAAGAGAAAAACATCATCATTATACATTTTTTTTATGCTAACATTGTTTGTTTCCTTGTGTAGGTATAGGTAAAGTCATGTTTCTGATTATCTTTTGAAGACCAAGCATGTGGGGAAAAATGGGCTCCCACAAGGGTCAAGCTCGACATGTTTCCCTTTATACATCACAAGAGGGCTAAGAAGGAAAATACAATCATAACGCTCTTCTCAGTTTTACAACTTAAGGAATAATCAAATTTATCAAGCATTCATAATAGCTAGATCAAAGCATGAAGTGAAAATTACAAATGGACAATAAACTTGATGAACTTATTTCAGTTGAAAATGATCATGTTTTTCTCTGAAAAGGTTTGGTATTGTTGTCATAGTATTGTTTTGTTTATTTAGATATGTTCACATCGGGTGTTGTTCTGTATTTTTCTATTTTGGAGTAGCAGTGTTCTATCTCTAAAATGTGATAGTGAACAGGCATACATATGCCTCATCAACAAAATATTAAGAAATAATGGAAGTATCTGTAGGAGCTTCAAGTTCTCATATGCATTATGCATGAAGAGTGCCAGGTATAGAGACTAAGAATATGCAAGGACAAGCAAGCATATGAAGGAGATTCAAATTCTCATTAGAATGGAAGATGACAACCATCAGTTTAGTGACCAATATGCAGATGACACAATGAAGACAACCAGTTTCATTTTGGCTGAGAGTGGAGGGAAGCAGTTTCAGAGTACACTATTTTGAAGATACAATTTAATGTTTTATTTAGTATGCCAGTGCTAGGGTTTTAGCCCTGTGAACAATGGTGGTAGTCAACAACCCTCGAGCTAAGGTTTCAATCAAAGGAAATACGGTAAACTGGAAATAAAATGGACCAAGGTTCATATATACTCAATTTAATAAAATGGAGGGTAAATAGCTAGAGTGCAGAAATGCAATTTGTATAGAAATTTCAATACCCATATGAATTTTTATTTCAGAATTGTGGTCTTCTTCAAGATTTTCATTGTTTCCAGCATACCAATGTGAGGATTTGAGTTAAAAATGCAGAATTCTTTCATTTTTTGGGATACCAACATGATGGGTTTAAATTCAAATATAGATTTATTGTGGTTTCGAGAATACCCATATGAGCATTTTTATTAAAATGTAGATTTATTCAAAATCATAGTTACCCACATTGGGTTTTTGACAAAGATGTAAATTTGTGCTTCAAATAAGGGATATCCATAAGGGGGTTCCTATTCAAATTGCAAAGATGAGTAAATTTATTCGAGAGACAAAGAGTTTTTCCATTTTCTTGAATACACATAGTGGGGTTTCTTATTAGAATGAAGTTCTTACAATTTCAACTATACCCACACGGGGTTTTCAACAAAAAGACAAAATGAATGTTTTCTTCAAAATTAGCAAATACCCATATGGGGGTTTTGTTCCAAGTACAAAGAATACACGATATGCTCTCTTGGGTCGAGCCCAAAAATGACAATAACCCATTTTGATGCATGAACATGGCGCGGCCAAAGAGAGGGATTTACAACTTCAAATTTTCATTTGGAGAAAGAAGAGTTCTTTTGGGTATGTCATCTAAACCCCAAGATCTGAATTAAGCAATGGATAATCACACAAAATTTCTAAGTGAAATGCATCAAAAATATATTCATTGCACGACCAGTACTTGTTCTGCATTTCGTTTGGTAAAGAAACAACAATTATTTCTTTGCATATAAGCTTCGAAAGTTTTGGCTCGACCAAAAAGAATAATAGAGAGAGTGAAGCTTACTTTGTGATGCCTATAGAAGAATAGAGAAGCTACAACCAAGCTCTCAAGATCTCTCAAGAATAAGGGTTGAGCTCTCCCATGGTGGCCAACAAGAGACAAGGCAAGCACAAAAAATAAATGAACAAGGAAATCAAAGATAGAAAAGGAGAGGCCACAACCTTATGGTTTTTTGTTGCTTTCAAAACACAAGAGAGAAAGCGATAATGATAAAGAAATCAACTCACCATAGTTTATGTGAACAATCAACCATCTGAAGACCAAAAATCATGGAGTTTCCAAGCATTTGCAAGCTCAAAACCAAAGCATGTATATGGCAGTGCATTTTCCTGATACAGAGCCTCTTTCTCCAAGTCATAAAGTGCGAATGGAATGAGATTAGGGTTTGAGTCTAGTTTTGTTCACTGATGCCCTAATTCAAATCTGGGATTTCATATTTGGGTTAGCTTTTAGAATATCTTCATAATACTTCCAAGCCCTGATTCAAACTTAGGGACTTGTCTTGTTTTGTTCAAAGTATCCAAACCTAATGTAGTTACTTAGGTGGTGAACTTTCCATGGTTGAGCTTATGAGATGCTAGGTTTTTTTAAAAAAACTTAGGCTTGAGTTTATTTTTTCAAAAAACAAATGCCTTAGTAGTTTTTTTAATTGATTTTAAAGAAATCAATTAAATATAAATGTTGGAAATGATGGTCCTGTAGGAGATAGGCATTGTTTCCTTAAGACATTTTATTTTTATTGAATTTTATGGAGGAGTATGTCTTAGGTATTTAATTTTAAATTGTTTTTTAAAGAAAAACAATTAAATATGTAATAGAGGGTTTTTATTATTTATGTGATTTTTTATAAGAAAAATCAAGATTGTAATGGAGTAATAAGGGTATTAGCTTTGAAAATATTTTCAATCTTTAATTGTAAAAAGAAGGCAAGTTGTAAAATTGCATGTTGTAAAGCAGAAAATAAAACAATGACTCATAAATTGTTTTATGTATTCTTGGTATTTTTAGCAGTTGGATATTGACTTTTCTCTTGGTTGGATTTGAGATTCCTGCTAGAAGGATGAGTTGTTTTTTTCCCTTTAAAAGTAGATTTTTCCTATTTTTAGAGGCCTTATGGCATGCACATGCAAAAAGTGTGTTTATCCGCTTTTGTGAAAACTTCTTGGGTAGTTTTTGATACCTTTCCTTGAGTTCGGATTAGGGTTTTGGGAGGTATGTATCTTGATGAAGACTTAGTTTTTGCTTCTTCTCAGTTTAGATTTTAGTTTCTTGCTCTTACACATTTTTGAGCTTGTAAACTTCTTTGTACTCAGTTTTAGACTTTGGCATACTCCTACAGTTGAATAAAACAACATTCCTACTTCTCATTTTCAAGTCTACTTGCAATTTCAGTTTGATCTTATATTGTGATTTTTGTTTACAAAATCCTTTTTATGTCCTAAGATTTCAATTTTGATGCAGAAAAGTCCAAAGATACATGTTACATGTTGTATTTGAAATCAAATATTCATGTAAATTATTTATGTGTAATTGTTCATGAGAGGTTGTGAGATATTGTTATTTTCTGAAAGCTATTTGTGAGGAAAAAGCCAGAGTCATCATTAGGTTATTATCAAATCTCGAAAATCAATTTAAGTGATAGATTTTAATTCTAGTTATCCTTCTAACTCCTTCCTTTGAAATTTACTTAAAATAGGATCCATTATTTAGAGAACCAACTCACTCTGGAGATTCCTTCTTCATTCAGATCACCCACATCTAAAGAAGGTTTCCATGTGTCACTAGATTACTTAATTTCATATTCATCAAAGTTCAAATCTAATTGATAAATTTTTTATTAGGATAGAACAAGTCAGCACAGGGCCACCTTTCAGAGAAGGTGGGATCCTCCTATGTCCTCTGTTGTTGGAGGGACCACTCTCTACCTTCTACTTCGTCGATAGAGGTGAAATCCCCATAGATGAGGCAAGAAAGGCAATACAAGAGGAGGAGGAAAGAACCGTAGTAGATACAACTAAGGTTTTAATCATATCTATGGGCTTTGAGAAAGGTGGGACATCTATAATTAATTTTAACAAAGGAAACTCCATAGATGAAAACCTACACCTTTGTGGGGTTAGGTACATTTGGACTCGCAATAGAAGTTGAAAGTGATATAGAGATATTTTGGGTAGAAACAAAGGGGAGGAGAGAGGAGGGTGTGGCAATAGGTCTTGATATAGGGATAGTCATCTCTTCTTCCTTCCTCTATAAGGTGGCCTAATCAACCAAGAGATCCTTTTGCTGGTGCTTGCACTCACACGCAAGGTAGATTTTGTGACTCTTTAAACTAGAGGCTAGAGGTTTTAAAGGAACGAAAGGCTCCTACTCAGCCATGGGAGTGGGTGATCCCACAAAGCTGGTTTATAATTTATGAGAGGAACTGATTTTTGCTGAAATCACATATTTTTAGAAAATATAATGATTTAAGCCTTTAAAAGTTCCATTTTAAGGATTCCAATTAAAGAGGTTTTGATCAAACCACCTTAGATCAAAACCCCTTGGATGGAACCTTGCTAGTTTTAAACCATACCTATAAATGAGTCTCCTTTACACCTATCAAAATGCTGATAAAAAATCACTTTTGATTTACCTTTTGGGGGATCAAATTAATTCATTTAAAATTTATTTGAAATGATTATGGAAGTCCTCAAAATGAGCTATCCCATGAATATAATTTTAATATGATTTGGTTTTATTATGTGTGTGTTTTTTTAGTTTTATTAAACATAGGTTTTTCACTGAAAATAAAGCTCTTTTTTTTGCACATGTGGAAAAATAGAAAATTATCAAATTAAAATTTAAAAAAATATGTTTGTGCTAGGTATTGATGTCCTTGATCCATTAAAAAAAATAAAAATTCAATTTTGATACATACAAAAAAAGTTATGTTGTATACAGTCTGCCTATGTCTAAATTGCAATTGGGTTGACTTCGAAACTCTATTAAGGAAAAAATATTCAATAAAAAACTATGAGACCAAATGAAAGTGCTAGATATTGTAGTTACAAATCTAAATTTTAAAAAATTATACTTTTATCCTTCATACAAATTTTTTTATGTTGTATACGGTGAGCGTCACTTTTTAAAAATGTTGTTTTATGAAAAAATCCAGTTTTTGTGGGAGATGGAAAAAGAAGTGAAATCTTATTCAGAAAATTTTGAAAAAAATATTTTTAGAATCTAAAAACAAAAGGTGATGAGACTCTAGTTTTCATCATCTTCAAATTCCTCATGGTTTAGCCGCTATAGGTGCTTGAATGTGAAGATTTAGTTAAAAATAATAATTTCAGTGTCCAGTTTGGCAAAAAATTATAAACCACTATTGTGGGATCACCCAAGTGTCCTCTAGAACTATTTCCAATGGAGGAGCATACTACTAAGCACAAGTAGGAGGATCAGGTTTAGAAACAACAGGAGGAGTTGGCTCTAATGCCTCAACAATGAGTCTTTTCCCATTTGTTGCTTTAGGAGCAAAGGAGGTAGGAGGCCGCAAAGGTTGGGTCATAGAGGATTCCCCATGAAAGGCCTTCTGCCTATCGTAAAAGTAGTACCATAGTCCAGATGGTTTAGTAGGAAGATCTAATATCCTGATCTTGAGTCTATGCCCAGTAGGAACCAACAGACTCAGTGGATAAATACTAGACTTACTCATTCAATACTCCTTTGAAGAAAGGGCAAGCTTCTCCTTCCCCTTTTAGGAAGATGAGGAAACTTACTATTGTGTTTAGGAAGGGTCAATTTCGGCTATCCCTCACCCCTAGTTTTATACTTCACATAGTTCTTGTAAAGTAGGTTCGTTCTTGGAGGAAGTGGACCAATTGGGGTGGGCCAAAAGTGATCCAATGAATATCCTCCATGAGATACCAGATTATGAGAGCTAGTATCATGTACCACATGCATAATTACCTTTGTGGGTGAACTTTAAACATTTATGAATAATAGAGGTGATGCCACTCATGGACGCTAGCCAATGTGTACCTAGCTTCACCTAAATAGATCCAACTCAGGAATAACATTGAAAACTATTTCCATGTTCCTAGGCCCAACTAGGAGAAACAAAGTTATCGATTCATATGGTTTTAGAGCAAGGCCATCATGCATACAAATGATGGACTTTGTTTTTCATATTCCTCCATTTGTAGGGAGTTCAATAATAAAGTCTCCTCCATGATGAAATTCACTCTACTCATGAGGTCGACTAAGAATCCTATCACAATGTTTTCATTGAGGTGAGAAAGAATGTAAAGCGGAGAAGGTTTGTTGTTCACCGGTAAATCCTACGAAGTAAATGTTACATTCGATGAACTAGTACCAAGATAAGGAAATGGTGTAACAATAACCATGTTCACATATGCTTCTGGACGAGTAACAAAAGTAGAGGGATCGATAATCATGTTAGAAGAATGTGACAAAAATGAGATTGTGTATATCTGAAATTCACTATTAGATTTTGCCATTGATTTGTTCGTATTTTGTTTGCTTCCATCAAGATGAATAGTACCATCCTTGATGTGATCCTGTATCTCATGACATAGGTGCATGCAATGTTCAATATCATGTCTATTAACTTGATGGTATTCACATCATACCAGGGAGTGCGAGAAAGTTCCCCCGTACTGAACCATCATCTTCTGATACTCCTATAGGGCTGCACACAAATGTGTGAAAGAAGGGTATTTCATAAGGGAAAAATTCTCTTTCCAAGGCCTTTGTAAGTTCCCTATGAGTACCTTCTATACATCAAAATCAGGTAGCGGGTATGAGATTTCTGAAAAGAGTTCTTGATCATGCTATAAAAGCGATAATCATCTCATTATATCTTTTCTTACACTGGACAAGATCAAAGAAGGTCATCTTAGGTCTGATGTTGGCTTGGAACTATCGTAGAAACTAGTTCACAAGATGATCAAATGAAAAGATGGAATTATCAGGCAAAAAACAATACCACTCGAGTGTTGTATCCTTGAGAGATTGGGGGAACAATTTTTCCATCAATGCATCATGATGAAATAAGTCTGTACATAAGGCATTAAAGGCGAACACATGCATTTGTAGGTCCCCTTTTCCACTGTATTTCTAAAATTTAGGAAACTCCATCCCTTGCAGGAAAGGAGTGTTTAGGATTTCCACCAATAATGGGCTATGTTGGAAGAAGGGCTAGAAGATAGGCAGGAAAAAAACTTGGGAGAGATTCACTAGATGGTTCTACATATTCCCCATATTCTAAAGAAGAGTGTTCTAAATTGAGTCATTAGAAGATATAGGAATAGTGGAACCACCACCAAAGCCACCCCCGGAACCACCACTGTGACTATTGTTGGAGCCACCACCACCAACATGACCTCTGTCGGAGCCACTTCCACTTTCAAAGCCACCAACATGACCTCCATCAGAACCACTTCCACCAGTTCCACTTCCAACACCAAAGCCTCCACTGATCATCCTACCAAATCGTCCACTGTTGGAGGTGATAGGAGGTGTGAAGTAAAATCCCAAAGGGGTTTTTTTACTTTGACAGTTTCAAAATTTTTGGAAGCTACAGGTATACTGATTGAAGGGACTATGTTGGTCATGTACATAGATGTGTGAGGCATTGAAACTCCTAACTATCTCTCATGTTATTCAAATGGGACAACTTGTATAATGTTACTATGGTTCGAAGGGGTGGACACCTCGGTCGGACCAGTGAGACTAGCCAGGAGTTATAAGCATATTCAATCTTTTCCTACCATATACTTCATTCCATTGATAACCTTAGCAACCCTAGACAACTACGAGTTTTTCTCTAGGTGTTTCTCCAAAGCACCTAACCCTTTGTTAAGGCTAGCAACATAACTATAAGGGATATGGAAAAATTCACGCTCATCTATGGATGATGATGTAGGAGACATAGGAGTAGGGACGCGGTAAGTTTCATCAATGAATCTTTACCTACCCCGTGACACCTACTCTTGAGTAGCAAGGCCAACTATAGGACTAGAGAAAAGGCTTGTGGAGAAACTAGAAGTCACCTGTTTCTTCTCCATCAGAAGGTGTCATAAACTTCTCCTAACAATATACCCAGAGGTTGTGAATTGGGTTGTGATGCTCATAAACCTTCACAACACTCAGGGGTACAATGATAAGAGGGTGTAAGGGAAAAACCCAAACACCAATAAATGAGCAGATGTTTGTTCATGTTGGGTTCACCAAAAATATAAGAGAGGGGGACCAACCATATCAAGGCCCCAGGTCATGAAGGGTCGAGAGAAAAAGGATGCCCTAACTTACATTAGCTTAAGGGAATGTTAGGAAACACAGGACAAGAATGATGAGGACTATAAGTTCCTTAAATTACTCTTTAGACCCAAGACTTGAAATGGGGCTAGGTGAGTTAGCTTTTAGGATCAACACTATGTCTCAAGGAGCTCTCTGATCGAGGATGAAAGCACAGCTACGGGACAATAGCGCAGTGTGCTGGCGTGTCTTAGGTGTGTTGGCATATGTATGACCAGAGGATTGAAGAGACAAGGTCAAACACAGGAAAATGGACAAATAGATTATCTAGCTACTTTTGAAAGGCCAAAACAACACTATGAAATAATCAAGATATGCATGAATATGATAAAGTAAATATAGGAGAGTGAAGATAGCAAGAATGATCTCACAAAGATGCTCGTCTACCAGCTAGCTTCAAGAATACTCCCACCTACACACAAGAGAGAGAAAAATTGTTGGTGAGTTGTATAGGGGTCTACCTCAGTCAGGCCTTTGTTTTGGTGTTCCCACCTCAACAAACAACAAAGATAATGAGAATGGAGAAAAGTATGAAAAAGAAATAAATGAAGTAAAGAACACAAAAGCACAACAAAAGAGTGTTATGCTACTCAACCAAATCATAGGAGTAGAAAGCTTACCACCTCCACCAAGAGCTCACTAGCCAATGGAGGAGAAAAATGAGAGGACTCAATTCTTTTTTGTAATGGTGTTTGTTCCACATGTGCTCTACAGAGTTGATAGAGTGTTGTTGTTGCTGCTATGGAGCAAAAAGTATTGCTTAAGAGTGATGGATTGAATGCTTAGAGGTTGAAGAGATGAATTCAATGCTTGGAACTATGTAGATTCTCAAATGAATGAAGAAGGGGTGAATTTTAAGTAGAGATGAAAAAAAATGGCCATATTCGAATCGGTTTGTTGAAGAGGGTGTTACAAATCGACTTCCAATGGGAAGTGTAATGCTTCTATAGGCTCCATATGTGGGAATCTGCTAGGGACGTAAGTGCACCGCATGGAAATCTATGTGCCATGTGGGTGTTCCTTATAGTTATTCCTCTATCGACACATAGAATAGATGCCATGTGGAATGAAGGCACCGAACTTATGTGGAATTTCACCTTTGGATTTGGTTTTCTAATGTGAAGATGTGTAAAAGGGGAATTTTCATAAGGGGTGAAAATTCACTCCTATACAACTACATGATGCATCAATGAGATATTGAGGACTAATTTTCCATGGTATATGAATTTTATGGGGAAGAAATATGGTGAACCCATGAAATTAAGATACAAGTTTATTCACATCCAACACAATAAGGAGGTTAATCTCTCGAAGATCTAAATATCTGCAAAATCCACCATAGGGGAGATTTTCTATTGTAGTCATGTTTGGTTGTCTTCATTCGTTTCATGGCCTGACTATTGCAGAATCATTAAGGATTTAGGTATCCATTATCGTGCAACATATGGGATTTAAAAGGGCCGCTAAGTTAGAAAATTGTGATGGTCATTTATGAATATCAATATGATTGTTGAGAGGGGTCAAATTGATGTAAATGGCAGTCCCAAGATCTAGGAGTAAAGAAAGTGATTATTACATAATCTATTACCTTTGAACTTGTCAATGGAACAACGAGCAAAATATCATCTATATATAAGGTTCCTGAAAGAAAAGTATGGGGTAGGTTATGAAATCATGATCCGTAGTGGCAATTATGCTTTAGGAGAAATTTAATGATGGGCCTTCAACAGGGTTATCACTAAGTTTGTGGAGATTCAAGGAATTTACACTGAAGAGTTACACTTTAATTGTGCAGGTTGAAAGGAGTTTGAAATGCATTAAGGCTATGATTTGAAGACATCTACAATCCATGATGGATTGAGAACATTAGATAGGTCGAGGCTGGGAGTACATAACTTCAGGGAATTCTTAAATGTATGGATTTCTCAAGAGTAAATACGTTTGGTGATTCCTTAAGTAATGAAATTCGTGAAGTAATGATATTTCAGGGAATCGGTCTACTCACAGAATCCATGAAAGATGAAATTGTCTGAGGTTTTAGATATTATTTTGAACTATGGATTTCATGAGAAGGGGAGCATCAGGGATTCTGCTTTATCGTCGATTCTGCGAAGGAGAAAAATTTGGGTAATCCTCAAGCATGAGAAATTCACGAGTCATTGCATTCATAGATTCTATGATTACTTAGAAAATGCATGAAATCCATGAGGATAGTTCAAACTGCAAGATGATGTGAAAATGTGTGCAACAGATAGCCTTGCATTTATTTAAAAACTTAAGGTGGCATGTAGTTTGTATCGACAGAGTAGATAAACTCATTTTATGAATTGTCACCGATGATAAATTAAATGGAATTATATAAGGAAAACATGATTCTCACTGGTATTTCATATGACCTGTAAAATGTGAATGTTTGAGGTTGAAATGGCACGGGCTTGGGGATTCACTGCTTGGTTGATGATGAGGTTCATGAATCTAGTCACATTTTGGAATCTCAGAGGAGTAAGAAGCTGAGTAAAATCTACAAAGAATGGAAATCTCTGAAAGTTATGAATTCGCAATGAGATTTTAGGAAAGTGATTCTCATGCACTTAATATATGAAAGGAGTCCATGACATCATTAATTCTACGAGAAAGTGGATATTGGTATTTTAAGGTATTATTGGTTTCACTTAGAGTGACATGTTTAAGTAATAGAATTTGTGATCAAAGTAATAAGGTGAAGGCGTTGGAATCACAATGCATAGATGGGATTTACATAATGAAGTAAAGAACACGAAATTCAAGAGAAAACGAAAGCTCTCGAGTATTCCCTATGTGTTTGGAATTAGCAAAGATTGAATTCAGGTATTTCACATGATAGTAGATTCCACGAAAGAATAAACTTTGGGTAATCCATGTAGGTCCGGATTCTGTGAAGTGAAGGATGGGAAAATCCAGGACCATACAAAATCCTCAAGACTCAAAAATCCACAAAGAGGTAAAATGCAAGAAATACTCAAACTAGCAAGAGTTAAAGCTCAAGCATTCCTCTCAAGTATACGTAGTAATGAGAATTTACAAAGGAGCATTGTCACCATTAATTGCAGGATGAACTAAATGATAATGATCATAATATATGATTTTTTCCATAAGTGAGTGATCTCAGAGAATTCACAGGTCCTTGTTTGGGGTTCGCAAGGATAAGAAAGGATCACTTGTTGCTTTTGAATTATTTCATAGAAATAGAAAAGAAGCTCTAATATTTTGATATGAAAGAAATATATGAGGTACCAGATCTCGCGAAGTAGCTTGACCAAATTGATTGCAGATGACATAAAGAATTGGTGGAAATGTACTCGATAGTGTTCTACAGTTTGGAGGCTGGTCATCTTTTAAAATACCAATAATATTATTACAATATTGAAAATTAAGTCATGGATATTAGTGAAGGGCTTTATTCATAAGGTTGTGACCAAGCTAAAATATAGTGTTTTGTGAAATAATGCTTCAAAATGGTGATTAAGTCTTACAGGTGCAATCGTCAACATCATGACGGTGGTACAATATTGTGGAAGCATTCAGACTATGTGACATAAAGGAGACTGTTGACAGTAAATAATTGGGCAGGTTACCAAATTGGTGAACAAATTCATGAAGTGAGGGGCTCGATATATAACATGGTTGCTATTGAAATGATTTGATTTTGAGGAGGGTTATCATAAAGTCTCACAGTTGCTAACTTGTATGGAATGCATCCAACAGTGCCACTGTAGGGTATATGAAATGTGAAGTTGTGTTCAAGCACTGGCGGGCCACTAACAATATGGAATTGAGATTACAGACCATGAAGGCATGGAACATTGAAGAAAAAGGGATAGCGGAGATCGAGGATGGGAATTTTATCTTTGTTTTGTAGCAAAATAATATATCTTGGCTTGTTGGTTACCATAGATTCCTTTAAAATGGATGTGTTCTAATAGCATTCAAGGATTCAACGCTTTATATTTGGTGGATTTTATAGCTCGTAAATTTTCCCAAGTTGTAGAAACTAGAGGGCCCAATTTAGAATGTTGAATGCAATGGCTATCTATTCGGGACTTTTGAATACTACACGTGCAATGTTTCTAGGGGATAAACGAATGCTTGAAATAAAATAGTACATCTCTGATAACGGTTTACATGAATAAAATGTTTGTGAAGGAGGGAAATATCGTGTGGAAAATGGTAAATTTGATAAGCTAGGGCATTATCATTGGAGGCGAGAGGCAGAGGAGAAGACATAAAACTAAAAACAATTCAACACATAAATTTTAAATCATAGACTAATGCTGAAATTTAGAACACATAAAATAAACCCAACAAGATTGATGATTTCATTCATTCAAAATATTTGATTCCACAGAGCTCCCACTCAAAATTTCTCTACAAATCATTCTCTAGCATTCTATAGAAAACTTGCTATCCAATCCACCTATTTCTCTATATCCAAAATAATAAGAAAACTTCTTACATAAAAGTACCTTTTTGGAAAAAGTTGACCCTCAAGAAAACAAAATTAAATGACATACAAATTATTTTTTTAGTAACTTGACTTCCAAGTCAAGTAAATACCTTTTACCTTAATATTACAAAAACAATATTAAAGTATTTAAAGGTTAAACGCTTGGATTTAAACATCGTGCTTTAAAAATGAAAGGCCCGTAGAAAATAAAAACCATTAAAAATATCGCTAGCCAAAATGAAACATCACACAGGACTACTGGAATACATCCTAGCCATAAGAAAAATGTCATGAAGAAGAGGACTCCGTCAGGAGCTGAGAATTTAGAGCTTTAGGAGCCATCAAGAGTTGGTCACGCTGCATCAAGATCTACTCGGAGCAATCAGGAGTTGGAATTATTTCCAAAACTCCCCCTTAATTACAACTACTATTGTTAATGATACCCAAATAATCTCTGTGATAGATGAAGTTGTATTTTCTAACCACCTTTGTGAAAATATATGCACATTGATCTTCAAACCTGCAAAATTCCAAAAAGATTTCTCCATTGTTGATTATTTCTCTAATGAAACGATATCTTGTGTCTATATGTTTGCTTCTCTTGTGAAAAACTAGATTTTTTGACAATGTTATAGCTGAGTTGTTGTCACAATAGATCTATGTTGCTCCTTCTTGTTCTTGATTCAACTCTTTCAACACTCTTCTTATCCAAACTGCTTGACATGATGCACTTGTGGCTGCTACATACTCTACTTCAACTGATGAAAGAGTAGCAATTGATTGTTTCTTTGAAGCCCATGAAACTATACCAGTACCAAAATGAAAAACATAACCTAAAGTGCTCTTTCTATCATCTATACTCCCTGCACAATCACTATCACTGTATCCTATCAGCTTGAAATCACTTGTCTTTGAGTAAAGAATTCCATAGTTTCTTGTTCCATTGATATATTTCAAAATTATTTTCCTAGCTTTCCAATGCGTATCTTTTGGAGTCTCCATGAATCTGGAAATTAAACTTACAACATACATTATATTTGGTCTTATGACTATTAAGTACATAAGGCTACCAACATGTTTTTGTACAAGGTTGGATTTACATCTGCTCTTTTTTCATCTTTTCTCAACTTCAAACCTGTGACAATAGGAGTTGGAGCTGCTTTGCAATTCACCATATTAAACCTTTTCAAAATGTCATTTGCATATTTTTTTTGAGAATGAATATACAATTTTCATTTTGATTCAATTCAATGCCAAGAAAGCACTTCATTAAACCCAAATTAGTCATCTCAAATTATTTCTTCATAGCTTCTTTGAACAAATCAAATGATAAGTAACTTGTGAATATTAAATCATCCACATATAAACATACAATCAAAATTTCACCTTTTTCATTTATTTTGGTGTACAATATTGGCTCACTGCTGCACTTATTGAAGTCATTCTATAAAATATAACTATCAATTCTATTGTGCCAAGCTCTTGGGGCTTGCTTGAGTCCATAGAGTGTCATCTTGAGTTTATAAACTTTGTTTTCATGACCCAAAATTTCTTACCCAGGTGGCTATTCCACATAAACTTCTTCTTCAAGATAACCATTCAAAAAAATTGATTTTACATCCATTTGATATACTACCCACTTATTTTGAGCTATTATGGCCAATATTTTTCTCACAGTGTCTAAATGAGCAACCGGTGCAAATGTTTCATTGTAATCAACTTCGGGTTGTTGTGAATATCCTTTGGCTACAATCCTTGTTTTATGATTTTCTACTTCACCATTTGCATTCAATTTGGTTTTGTAAACCCATTTAACTCCACTAATCTATTTTCCTTGTGGAAGATTCACTAACTCCTATGTTTGATTCTTTTCAATAGCATCTATTTCTCCATCCATTGCATGCACCCATTTTTCTTCTTTAATAGCATATTCAAAATGAATTGGGTCTTCAACATGTGAATATAAAACAAAGAGAGAATGCCGACCTGCATTATTTTCAGCTTCATTTTGCTAATAAATCTCACTTAAACTTCTAATGTTTTGTCTTTTTAAGCTTGCTAGTGTGGGGTTTGACATGTCACTTGAACTTGAACTAGTGGAATGTGGACTTGTTGGTCCAGCACTTGAAATCCCTATTGTAGATGGTGTTTGTTGTCCTCTTATTGTTGTTCTTACATTTGATGATGGTGTCATTTGTTGACCATGAATGGGTGTGGAAGGAGTCACATTTGATGGAGTATTTGTTGGTATAAAAACTTCATTATCTTCTTGTTGCAAGTTGGCTGCAATATTGATTGTTTTCTCTAAACTTCTATCCCAAGCTTCATCTTCTACGAACTGCACATCTTTGCTGATTATAACCTTCTTGTAGATTGGATTGTATGACTTGTATGTCTTGGATTCATCACTATATCCCGCAAATATGCACTATTCTCCTTTATTATCTAGCTTTCTTCTCAATTCATCTGCCACATGAGCATATGCTACACAACTGAAAACTCTCATGTGTGAAACATTATGTTTTGTTCCAATCCATGCTTCTTCTGGAATCATATTGATAACAATTTTCGTTGGACACCTATTCATTATATATGTTGCACATGATATAGCTTCAACCCAATATTCATTTGGAAATTTTTTGAATTTTAACATGCTTCTAGCCATTTTCATGATTGTTCTATTTTTTCTTTTAGCTACCCCATTTTGTTGAGGTGTATATCTAGTTGTACACTGCTTGTGAATCCCATGATCTTTGCAAAAATTTAAAAACTCTTAAAATTTATTCACCACCTCTTTTTGTTCTCAATGCTTTGATCATGTAATGCCCAATTATCTTCTCAACAAGAGCCTTGAATTGACAAAAATATTCAAATGCCTCACTCTTATGCTTTAAAAAGTAAACCCATGTTTTTCTTGAGTAATCATCAATGAATGTCAAAAAGTAGAATCTACAACCTATTGAAGGTGTTTGCATTGGCCCACAAAAATATGAATGTACAATATCTTGTTGGCACTTTCAAATTTACAAAATTTAAGGTGCCCATTTCGAGAATTTTGCCTCTGCACGTTTAGAAGTGCACCTGATGGGTCAGTTTGAGTGACCCACTTTGGACAATTAGAATTTGAGGCTTGTTGATTTCCAAGTAGAAACCATTTGTAGACGTATTTTATTGAAATATGTTAATGTGCATGTCAATTTTCAGCTTCTTATGATTAGATTTGATAGGGTTCCAAAAGGTGAAGTTGGAGGGTTTTTGCACTTTTCTACTGTTTGTAGATTGTCAATTTTGTGAAATAGCCTACTGTTTGAGCTTGGATTTTGCAACCAGTTGTTGTCATGTCAAAATGAATGTTGTTTTGTGTTCCCCATACCTAAATGATCTCGGATGTCAGTTTTCAGAGCCTCATGATCTGATTTGCAATTTTTAGCAGATCGAAACCAAATGCAGTTTGTTCAATTTCACATCTGCATTCTTGACAGCCTTTCTGAGTGGTCAACTTTGATCATTAATATCTTTTGATCAAAGATGTTTCATGGATTTTCCTTTTGCACACATGGTCAGGATACCTTAATGAACTTATGTGTCTGATGGAAGCTCGCCAAGAGTTGATTTACTATTTTTACAAGTTGGTAGTTGAGTGAGTTTTAATTATTTCACAACAACAGTTGTTTCAAAAAATTTCAGCTGAGCAACTTTGCCGATTAATATCTTCCACCTCGTGTCTTTTTTTTTCTAAGCCATCCTTTTGATTGTACTCTTGGGTCAAAATAATATATTCTTGCAAGTTTTTATGGTTTCACGAGGTCGTCTACCCAGTTTTCAAGGCCGATTCTAGAGCCCACTTGGTATGTTTTGACCATTTTGCAAAAGTGCCAGAAAATGGATTTTAATGGCAACCTAGTTTACCATTTCACTTCCAAAACATCTTGAAGCACTTAGAAGTTGTGTTAGGTCAAGTTGAGGGTAAAAATTGTTTGAAAATGAAATGTTTTTTATCTAGACCCACATGGGGCCCAACATGCTTTGCACAGTATGAGATTGCAAATCTTTGCAACATTGGAGCCACTTCAAATAAATCATTTTGGTTGAAAAAATATGGTATAAAATTCTCATAGGTGTGTTATCAAAATGGTAATCTTCAGGGTGCAAAGCATATTTTCATATAGGTTTTGTATGGCTCACACAATGTTACAATAAAAGGTTGTCAATAAGGTTTTCAGTATTGATTTTGAAAGAAGAAGAGATATGTGATATTGAGTAAGTAGAATCTTCTATGAGAAGGCTTATACTTGGGGAAAGGTGCTTCACTTGAGTTACCATGGGGACAAGTTGTTAGACCATTTGAACAACAACACTATGCTTAAAGAATAAGTCTTAATGCTTTGAGTATGGTGAAATAAAGGCTAAATGGAAACATTGATGCAAATAGAGGTGAAATGCAAGTTGCATCCTAAATCTTGAAATTGATTAGAGTACAAGATCAGGGGAATACCCATTAGGAGGGGCTCGATGGAGAATGTATCAAGAGGGGCACAACTTGGGGAGGAATCTGGGCATCTAGCAAAGTGCATGGGATTGAGGATTTTGTTAAATTCTCAACATAAAGACAGGGAATGGAATGGCAAACATAGCACGTAAAAAACACAAGTGCGTTAGAAGAACTTTAAGAGTTTTAAAGTGAATGTAATTGACAAGTGTAATGTTGAAAACAAAGAGATTTCCATGCAGATGGGGTGCCAACATCAAATGACAGGGAGATATTCAAAATGAAAGGAGGTAAGTGCAGCCATCATGCTCGATGGAAAAAGTGCCTCAAAAACTTTGAAAGAAATGAAGATAGCAATGAGAATGTATCTCAATTGTTTGGGGAAATTCCTCTTTCTGATGAAAATGTATGCAGAAATCATAAAACACTTTTGTGAAAAGATCAAAAGGGATCAATGTACTAATTGTGGCGACTAGCATGCTGGTCAGGGAGGAGTCAAATAAAATGGGAGCACTCTAAGAACAACAAACATAAGATGGATATGTTGAAAATTTTTAGGGAGGCCCCTAGTGTTGTTTGAAGGGTTCTTTTTGAATATGATAAGCACATTCAATGGAGGATACAAGGCAGGTGCACTAGATGAGGAGACCACTAGCTAGGTAGATGGAGGGCCCAACCAGTAGGTGAAGGTGGTCTGCGTGCCATATAGAGGAGTAAGTACCAAATAAAGCACAAAGGCTCGTGCGGCTGGTTGAGGGGTGCAACATGGAAATATAGGGATGAGCCCATGGGATGCTATGATTGTAGGTTACACACAAATACAAATTGTTGAAAAGCCTTTGAAAATTTCATGCAAATGCTAGGAAGTTAAGCACAGTGGGAGAAGCCTACGGCCAGTGTATGGAGTGAGGCTCAAACCGAATAATGGAGGCTCATGTGGTTGGAAGATGAAAGGAAGGTAGCCAGTGATGTTGGGGACATGACAATGATGACATAGGGGTAACCATTGAGCTTAGGGCTATAGAGCAGGAGGAAGGATACAATTTTGAATTTGCAGTGAAGGGAGGCCCACGCCATATACAATAGACTCTTGAACAGGCTTTAGGAACTTTCATACAAGTGTTGCTTGAGGTGCAGCTAGCTAGAGGGAAGGAGCTCGAACCAAGTGTTGGAAAGGGCGTGCCTAGCAGTTGGGAGGCTCGGCTCTTCAAAGGCGTGGACCTCCATTAGACCTGAAAATGGTGGACAAGCCAGGTGATGGTGGGCACGGCCTCCATTAGACCAGGGAGTAGTTGGCACAGCCAGCTAAGTGAGGTGGCCCGTGCTAAGTATGGAGGGTCCATGGCATTTAACAAACATAAAACATCGAGGATGGCATTGGCATTGGTTGAGTATGTCCATCAAAGCATAAGGAGCAGTAGAGAATGGAACTGGCCACCATGAGAGCACGAGATATATTGCAGAATGATTGAGCATGAGGAAATGGAGGATTAGGGCAACATAAAGCTAAAAGAATGCAATGATGGAGATCAAGGGTTGGCCCTAGCCAAATCTCCTCCATCACCCGCCATATCGCAATCAGGATGTTGATTAGGTGATCGCAGGGAAGTGATGGTTGCGAATATAAGTGGTGGGCCTTCATAAAGTTAAATGGGCTCGGGTGGAAATAAGGGAGTCATGTGTTAAAAGAGGAGAAATAAAAATAAAAAAAATTAATATTAAATGTTTTTGCTAAAAGTTTATGTCAAGTGGTTTTGAATAGAGGGGTGGGGCCCATTTTCTATTTTCATTGGGTAAGGATTTAATTTTTTAGTGAAATAAGGGTGAAATATTTTTAATGTGAAAGGGGGTTAAAGACTAGGGGATATATTTTAGTTTGTGACCCAATGGTAAAATTTTGAAAGACAAGTGAAAATATTTTACAATTGTTTTGCTTCAGTAAAATTCAAAGGTGGAGTATTCATGCAGAGGGGTAGTTTTATTTTGCACGAAGACTTTTGGGGCTGAGGTTTTGTTTTAAGTTGAGAAATTTTAAGATTTGGAGCGAAACAGTTTACTTTGCTGGGTTAATATATAAAAGGAGCTTGATACAGTGAATTTAATATTCACTTTATATGTGAAGTATCTTATGTGTTAAGATGAAATACAAGTGTGCTTGTAAGGTACAACAAAGTAAAATGCAGCAAAGGGCAAAGACAAAATGAATTGTTTTTTCACGGGAATGGAGGTATATTTTTCAGCTGCAAGTGATGAGTGGAAAATATTCACACATGGGCATTTTTTTGTTGGGGAAAAATTGGGAAAATTCTGTTTTGAAAACAGAATAAAGTTTGTTACAAGGAAAAGATGAAGAGGTTTTGCAGATTACTGTTCAACGGTTGAGATGTTTCCAGATGGTTTTTTTTGATTGATTTTAGGGTTTCTTCTGGAGTTTCTTCTCTTTTACTTATTTTGTTCTTCTCTCATTGTAATGAGTTAGCAAGTCAGAATTCTGGTGTGGAGCTGCATAAAAAATCATAAAATTTGTAGTTACAGAGGCAATGCAAGTAGGGTTTGTGTTATTTTATTGTAGGATTTGAGTTTATGAGGATTTAGTGTTTCATAACAATATTGACATTTGAATTTAACTGACAAATCTAGGCTCATGTCTCTTCTATGTGCAAATGTATTCAAATTTTGAATGAAGTAATCAAGGGTTATTTTGTTCATCTCACTGTTGTGGTGTGTGCAATTCTGGTTTTAGTTTTAATTCAAAGAATTAATTAAACTTCTTAAATGAGATTGCAAATTGATACATTCTGTACAAGGATTTGGTAAGTAGTATTGAGCTGAGGTACAAATTGGTGATATTGTAAGGTAGTATAATCAAAGATGTTATATGTTATGTGTTGAAATCTGCTATGAACCAGTAGGTGTTGGTGAATTTGACTCCTTCAATGGATATGGAACTGATCTGATTTGCATTTGTTCTTTGTGATTCAGTGTTTGTTTGTGTTCACCTGGGGCTTGCTACCAATTTTAAAAACTAAGGATTATCTTTCACCATGAAGTTGTGTTGTAATTATCTTATGCTCCAAATGGTTGATATTGCTGATGAACAACCAATTCAATGCAGTTTTATCCCATTTTGTTGAGCTTTTAAGTGAGATTATTTGTTTAAAGTTAATGATTGTTTATAATTTTTGTTGCAGAGATTGTAAACTCATTAAGGGATCACCCTCCCAGGTCTTGCAGAGCCCAAAGTGTAGGAGGTCTTTTAAAATCCTCATCAGTTGGTTCAGGTCCTCCGAGCTGCCCTTGATTGGAATTGGAAATTCCATAGGTAGATTAGGAGACAAACCTAGTTTACAATAATAAAACACCAACAAAATTGTGACTCTACTGGGGATGCACTAAGAGGTTTTGGTTGCAGACGGTGCTGCTATAGAGTCGTTAAAGTTTTGAATTATTTATGTAACCATTGCTGAAAATTATTTCTGCCTTATAGAGTCATGAGCCTTATAGGTCCAATTTCCTTGTCAGTTGAGTCAATTCTCATGAATGTTGCCAGAGAGTCTGTTGTAATTCATCTTTCAATGTAAGTCTATCTAGATTTGTCTATACTTCATGCTTATTTCATAATACCTCAAAAGTTGTGAGTGGTAACTTTGAGATCTACATGCACTAGTGTGCATTATTTGAGAACAACTGGGAAAGACCCAACAGATTTCCAGTAGAGATGAAGTAGATTTGAGCTCTTGTGATGAAGTACCCTGACAAGTTGTTTTATGCCTGAGAATAATCCATGTGATGAATGTGATAGGTTGTTTCCACATGATAATCAGTATTTTGAAAGTATGCCTAACTTTCAAATGCACAATGGTTATGAACATGTTGATAATGTTGTGAATGATTTCCTGTTAGGAGGTACTAGCATGTTTAATCACGCAGATGGTTGTGATCAAACCAGGCTTTCATATAGTTTTGATCATTATTTTCAAATCATGTCACTTGATGTAAAATCAAAAAATGAAGAATGTGGAAGTGATATGAATTATTTGATTTGGTTGCCATATAATGAAGTTGAATAGAGAGCAAGTTTCTACTTGCCCAAAGGCAGCCTGACACTTGTGTTTGCAAAGGTGCAATTATTCATGTTGTTGTGGTTTGATAAGTGCAAGCATGAGTTAAGTGAGATCAGTTCTTTCTACAAAATTGTATTTTATAGAGGTAAATGTTGATTCCCATTTTTCATTTGGTGACCTAGGGTCATCAGATGAAGTTGAAAAATGAAAGTTGAAGAAGGGAGCAGTTTGGAGGCATTTGACAGACTCAACATTTGGTCTACTCTACCCAGAGATCTTGAATATTGCTATGCCTATAGGGGGCATACATCCCCAGAAGGATCCAGTGTTGGCACTCTCAAATTTGCAAAATTTGAGGTGCCCATTTCGAGAATTATACCTTTGCACTTTCAAAAGTGCACCTGAGGGGTCAGTTTGAGTGACCCACTTTGGAGAATTAGAATTTGAGGCCTGTTGATTTCCAAGAATAACCCATTTGCAGACGTATTTTCTTGACATATGTGAATGTGCATGTCAATTTACAGCTTCTTATGATTAGATTTGATAGGGTTTCAAAAGGTGAAGTTGGAGGGTTTTTGCACTTTTTTGTTGTTTGCAGATTGTCAGTTTTGTGAAACAACCTCCTGTTTGAGCTTGGATTTTACAACTAGTTGACTTTCATGTCAAAATGAATGTTTTTTTGTGTTCACCATACCTAAATGATCTCGGGTGTCAGTTTTCAAAGCCTCATGATCTGATTTGCAATTTTTAAAAGATCAAAACCAAATGCACTTTGTTTAGTTTCACATCTGCATTCCTGATAGCCTTTCTGTGTGGTCAACTTTGATCGTTAATATCTTTTGATCAAAGATGTTTCATGGATTTTAATTTTGTACATGTGCTCAAGATACCTTAATGAACTTATGTGTTTGATGGAAGCTCACCAGGAGTTGATTTACTATTTTTACAAATTGGTAGTTGAGTGAGTTTTAATTATTTCAGAACAACTGTTGTTTCATAAAAGTTCAACTGAGCAACTTTGCCAAATAATATCTTCCACCTCGTGTCTTATTTTTCTAAGCCATCTTTTTCACTATACTCTCAATTCAAAATATTATATGCTTGCAAGTTTTTATGGTTTCATGAGATCGTATGTCCAGTTCTCAAGGCCAATTCTAGAGCCCACTTGGTCTATTTTGACCATTTTGCAAAAGTGCCAAAAAATGGATTTTAATGGCAACCCAGTTTATCATTTCACTTCCAGAACATTCTGAAGCACTCTGAAGTTATGTCAGGTCAAGTTGAGGGTAAAACGTGTTTGAATTTTTTTTTTTAGCTGGACCCACATGGGGCCTGACATGCTTTGCATAGTATGAGATTGCAAATGTTTGCAAGATTGCAACCACTTCAAATAAATCGTTTTGGTTGAACAAATATGGTATAAAATTCTCACAGGTGTGTTATCAAAATGGTAGTCTTCAGGGTTTCGAGCATCTTTTTCATATAGGTTATGTATGGCTCACACAATGTTACAATAAAAGGTTGTCAATAAGGTTTTCAGTATTGATTTTGAAAGAAGAAGAGATATGTGATATTGAGTAAGTAGAAACTTCTATGAGAAGGCTTATGCTTGGGGAAAGGTGCTTCACTTGAGTTACCATGGGGACAAGTTGTTAGAACATTTGAACAACTGCACTATGCTTAAAGAATAAGTCTTAATGCTTCCTAGTGATGTTAAGTTTATCAAATGCTTTGAGTATGGTGAAATATAGGTTGAATGGAAACATTGACATAGATAAAGGTGAAATGCAGGCTACATCCTAAATCTTTAAATTGATCATAGTACAAGATCAGGGGAATACCCATTAGGAGGGGCTCGATGGAGAATGTATCAAGAGGGGCGCAACTTGGGGAGGAATGTGGGCATCTAGCAGAGTGCAAGGGATTGCGTATTTTGTTAAATTCTCAACATAAAGATAGGGAATGGAATGCCAAATGTAGCATGTACACAACACAAGTGCATTGGAAGAACTTTAAGAGTTTTAAAGTGAATGTAACTAACAAGTGTAATGTTGAAAACAAAGAGATTTCCATGCAGATGGGGTGCCAACATCAAATGATAGGGAGATATTCAAAATGAAAGGAGGTAAGTGTAGCCAGCATGATTGATGGAAAAGGCACCTCAGAGACATTGAAAGAAATGTAGATAGCAGTGAGAATGTATCTCAATTGTCAGAGGAAATTCCTCTTTTTGATGAAAATGTACGTGGAAATCAGAAAACACTTTTGTGAAAAGATCAAAAGGGATCAATGGATTAATTGTGGCGACTAACATGCTGGTCAGGGAGGAGTCAAACAAAATGGGAGCGCTCTAAGAACAAAAAACATACGATGCATATGTTGAAAAGTTTTAGGGAGGCCCCTAATGTTGTTTGAAGGGTTCTTTTTGAATATGATAAGCACATTCAATGGAGGATACATGCTAGGTGTGCTAGATGAGGAGACCACCAGCCAGGTAGATGGAGGGCTCAACCAGTAGGTTAAGGTGGTCTGTGTGCCATAGAGAGGAGTAAGTACCAAAAAAAGCACAGAGGCTTACGCGACTAGTTGAGGGGTGCAACATGCAAATATAGGGATGAGCCCACAGGATGCTATGATTGTAGGCTACGCACAAATACAAACCATTGAAAAGGCTTTGAAACTTTCATGCAAATGCTAGGAAGTTAAGCACAGTGGGAGAAGCCCACGACCAGTGTATGGAGTGGGGATCAATTCAAATAATGGAGGCTCATGTGGTTGGCAGATGAAAGGAAGGTAGCCAGTGATGTTGGGGATGTGATAGTGATGAAGCAGGGGCAACCATCAAGCTTAATGCCGCATAGCAGGAGGAAGGATATAATTTTGAATTTGCAATGAAGGGAGGCCCGGGCCATACACAATATACTGTTCAAAAAGCTTTAGGAACTTTCATACAAGTGTTGCTTAAGGTGTAGCTAGCCAGAGGGAAGGAGCTTGAACCAGGTGTTGGGAAGGGCGCACTTGGTAGTTCGGAGGCTCGGCTCGGTAGAGGTGTGGACCTCCATCAAACCAGAAAATGGTGGATAAGCCAGGTGATGGTGTGTGCGGCCTCCATTAGACTAGGAATTAATTGGCGCAACCAGCTAAGTAAGGTGGGCCGCACTAAGTATGGAGGGTCCATGGCATTTAACAAACATAAAACATCGAGGATGGCATTGGCATTGGTTGTGTATGTCCATCAAAGCATAAGGAGCAGGAGAGAATGGAACTGGTCACCATGAGAGCACGGGATATATTGTAGAATGCTCGAGCATGAGGAAATGGAGGATTAGGACAACGCAAAGCTAAAAGAACCCAACGGTGGAGATCAAGGGTTGGCCCCAGCCAAATCTCCATTGTTGCTTGCCATATCGCAATGGGGATGTTTATTGCGGGATGTTGATTGTGTGATTGCGAGGAAGTGATGGCTACGAATATAAGTGGTGGGCCTTCATAAATTTAAATGGGCTCAGCTGGAAATAAGGGAGTTGTGCGTTAAAAGAGGAGAAATGAAAAAAAAACATTTAATATTAAATATTTTGGTTAAAATTTTATGTCAAGTGGTTTTGAATAGAGGGGTGGGGCCCATTTTCTATTTTCATTGGGTAAGGATTTAAATTTTTAGTGAAATAAGGGTGAAATATTTTCAATGTGAAAGGGGGTTAAAGACTGGGGGATATATTTTAGTTTGTGACCCGATGGTAAAATTTTGAAAGACAAGTGAAAATATTTTGCAATTGTTTTGCTTCAGTAAAAGTCAAAGGTGGAGTATTTATGTAGAGGGGTAGTTTGATTTTGCACGAAGACTTTCGGGGCTGAGGTTTTGTTTTAAGTTGAAAAAAATTAATATTTGGAGTGAAACATTTTACTTTGTTGGGTAAATTTATAAAAGGAGCTTGATAAAGTGAACTCAATATTCACTTTATATGTGAAGTATCTTATGTGTTAAGATGAAATACAAGTGTGCTTGTAAGGTACAACAAAGTAAAATGCAACAAAGGGTAGAAACATAATGAATGGTTTTTTCATAGGAATGGAGGTATATTTTTTAGCTGCAAGTGATGAGTGGAAAATATTCACGCATGGGCATTTTTCTGTTGGGGAACAACTGGGAAAATGTTGTTTTGAAAACATAATACAGTTTGTTACAGGGAAATGATGAAGAGGCTTTGCAGATTATTGTTCAATGGTGGAGATGTTTCCAGATGGTTTTTTCTGATCGATTTTAGGGTTTCTTTTGGAGTTTCTTCTCCTCTACTTATTCTCTTCTTCTCTCATTGTAATGAGTTAGCAAGTCAGAAGTCTGGTGTGGAGCTACATAAAAAATTATAAAATTTGTAGTTACAGAGGCAATGCAAATGGGTTTTGTGTCATTTTATTGCAGGATTTGAGTTAATGAAGATTTAGTGTTTGATAACAATACTGGCATTTGAGTTTAATTGACAAATCTAGGCTCATGTCTCTCCTATGTGCAAATGTATTCTAATTTTGAATAAATTAATCAAGGGTTATTCTGTTCATCTCACTGTTGTGGTGTGTGCAATTTTGGTTTTAGCTTTAATTCAAAGAATTAATTAGACTGCTTAAATGAGATTGTAGATTTTTGTACAAGGATTTGGTAAGTAGTATTGAGCTGAGGTACAAATTGGTGATATTGTAAGGCAGTATAATAAGAGATGTTATATGCTATGTGTTGAAACTACTATGAACCAGTAGGTGTTGGTTAATTTGACTCCTCCAATGGATATGGCACGGGTCTTATTTTCATTTGTTCTTTGTGATTCAGTGATTGTTTGTGTTCACCTGGGGCTTGCTACCAATTTTAAAAACTAATGATTATCTTTCACCATGAAGTTGTGTTGTAATTATCTCACGCTCCAAATGGTTGATATTGCTGATGAATAGCCAATTCAATGCAATTTTATCCCATTTTGTTGAGCTATTAAGTGAGATTATTTGTTTGATGTTAATGATTGTTTATAATTTTGTTGTAGAGATTGTAAACTCATTAAGGGATCACCCTCCCGGGTCTTGCAGAGCCCAAAGTGTAGGAGGTCTTTTAAAATCCTTGTCAGTTGGTCCAGGTCCTCTGAACTACCCTTTATTGGAATTGGCAATTCCATAGGTAGATTAGGAGACAAACTTGGTATACAATAAAAAACACCAACATCTCCAAAGGGGCTTTTCCTCTAGTTGACTTTCTAGTTGGAAATGATTGTCTATATTGTTTTCCTAAGATGCAACCTTCACATATTATTTCTAATTTTTCTATTAAAGGTGTGAATGGTGTTTCTATACTTGCACAAACACAAAGAACAAACACATAGTTAGATCAAAATGCAAGATAGAAGCAACATTCCCCATGAAATTATATTGCAACATCAAAATAGGAAAGAAATTAAGAACAACACAATAAAATCAATGAAATCCTATTCTAATGAGCAAGCCTCCAATCCCATGGGGGAATTGGTGCCATTTGTGTGTAGGAATTGGCAATTTTTCAACTCCTTAGTGTGATTTGATGAAGATCCTTGATTCCTTGATGCAAGTTTGATAACCTTGACGAACTTGATACAAATCTATGAAATTCAAAATACAATAGATGAAGTTGTGGATGAAATATAGTATAATAAGCTTGCATGGATTATGGATGATCAATTCAATAGGAAAAACCCTATATTTATAGATTTCAAGAATGGAAGAATAAGCAAAATCGATGAATGTGGGACAAAAGACCAACCAATGAGAGAAGACCAGTTGTCCACATGTGATTGGAGGAGGAATGAGCACATTTTGATGAATGTGCAAATAAATGGAGTTAGATGAAATTTGAAATTAGTGAAATGGCATGTTAAGAGGGAAGAAAAATAGAGTTAATGTCACTTGGCTCAAGTCTAAGGAATATTAAATGCCTTGTTGGAAGTACCCATCTCCTTTTAAAGGTATTTTTCAAATTTATGGAATATTCCCTTTTGATGCCAAGTTGATGGAAAATAGATGATTTTATTTAATAAATCAATTAAATTGTTTTATTACCTACAAGTTGCAAAATATAGAGGATTGGAATGATTAGGATTAAGATTTAATCAAGATTTGATTAATTTAAGAGGAGATTAGATGATAATTTGACAATTTTGGCTTAGATTTTAGGATTTGCTTAAATTAAAGTTGAGAGGAAAATGAATTTTAGATTTAATTAAATAAAGATTGGTTTATTTAATTAAAAGGGGTGATGTTAGATTAAACCAAATAAAGATCTATTTATTTAATTTAAAGAGATGACATTAGAGATTTAATTAAATAAAGTAAATTATTTAATTAAAGGAGAGACTATAGGATTAATTAAACAAACTGATTTATTAAATTATTAGAGAAGAATGACTTAATCAGATAAAATTGATTTATTTAATTAAGAGAGGAAATATGATGATTTTAATCAAATAAAGATTATTTAATTAAATTGATTAGTAAAGTTTGGATGATTTTAGGAAGAAATGATGTTAGTAAGATCAAGATCAGGTGTGTAGAATCAATCTATATATTTTCCATCTCTACATTTTTCCCCTCTTTGAAGCAATATACCTATTGTGTTGGTTCAAAGAATAAGCCACGAAGATAAAAATTCAAAAACTTTCTGATATTTTTGGATGCCTCGGTAGAAAGAAGTATGCTGGTACACTGCCCCCTCAAGAGATCAAGCAAAAACTTTGATTTGAGGGTCGATCTCATGACAAAGAGGTTCAAGATGGATCGGTTCAGCTTTAATGTAGATAAATTTGATGATGTATAGATAGTCATCGGCCATGGATAGCCTCATGTATATTTTGAGATATCACACCTACTTTAGATAGAAATCTTAATAAAGATAGAAGAATAAGAAGAATAAGATGATGAAATGAGGATCCACCAAGTTCATGGAGCATTAAGACTTTATTAGAGATGATGATGATGATATCATGAATTGGGATTTTAAAAGATCCATTTACCTTATGTTTGATAATACACCTAGGTACGATGCATCAAGGTATAAAGAACCGGGATGGCATTGCAGCTAGTGTAATGGACTTTGACTTGACAATTTGATAGGAGTACTCTTGTTCGCACCTGACATGCATAAACCTTACTAGGATGTAGAATAGATATTCTCAAGATCTTAGACTAGAACATAGGAAAGAAAGCCTTCCTATGTGGTTAACAAGACACCTAAAACACCTTCCCTACAAACCAAACAAAGCACACATAATGAAGTTATTTTACAAGAATATCCAACAAGAATAATAGATAATGATTGTTTCCCCATTCCTTTCTCTCTAAACCATTTTGATTAGGCATCATCAAGAGGTCCTTGGAATGAGCACAAAATAAGTTAAGTCAATAGGACCAGATAAAGTAAACTGACAAGCTAATGTTCTTCATACCGCTAGCCAAGACTAAACTATGGTGATGCTCGATGTTGATGTCCATTGTAGGAAGATGCATCCTAGTACATGTTGTGATTAGGTGATGATGAGATTGACTAGATGATAAGCTATTGATACTCTGAATTGATTAACTTGCAGAATCGTTGACCTAGACTTGAGATTTTGACAATTGAGAAAACTATTTTGCACCTACTAGACTTGCTTCTGATTGTTTTTCCAAAGGGTGAAAGTGACAGTAATTTATTATGAATGAGATTATTTTGGGTGAGAGCGCAATTAGATAGATGGATTTTTTTTTAAATTTTGGATGTTTTTGGAATTTTGAAATGTTTTGAGGCTGTTTTGAGTTTTGGGTTTGTCAATTTTTTGTATTTTCTGAGATTTTGACCAAGAACCTAATCAAAAGACCTATCTTAGGGGTCTTGAGAGCTGATCAACAAATTAGCCTTGCCTACATTATATATGCAGAGACCATGTAGTTCTACTGACACAAACTCTATTATTGATGAGATAGATAGAAAAATGGATTGCAATTTTCTTGTGACGAATGTCTAAAGGACTGACCTAGGGTGTCTCGGGGGATGATCAAAGATCGACCTTGCCTATGCTCAAGCTCAAAGATGACATAGTTTGGCAAGACGAATCTATGTTTTGGGATTTTTGATATTTTTTGGATGTTTTTGGATTTTTACATGATTTTGATGATTTGGATATGGATATGTGATGATATTAGTGCTTTGTTTTGGGATTTTGTTAAAAGCCAAGCTAGTTTTGGTTGATCAAATTGATGGATTTGTGATGATAACATCATTGAGGATACACAAAAATGCAAGGATATTGTTAAGCAACACAAGGATTGGGAAGGATCTCTTGAGATGATGATGGATTGATTGGATTTGACTGATCAGGATTTTGAAGCTTGATTTCTAAGAAACAGTATTTTGATAATTTGATGTGATGTTGAAGTGCAAGTTAGATGCAACTGATATTGATTGTTTGGATTGATGTTCAATGAAACATAAAGCTTGATAAGGAATATATTCTTTTCAAACTATTACATGGGTTTGTGATTTTGAATTTTTGCTCACAAATTATTTGACCAATTTGATTTTGTGTTTGCCAATGTTTGGATCATCACATAAGTTGGAAGATATAGATCAAGATTTATTTCTGAAGCAAGATGTAATTATTTGCCCCTAGTGTCTAGCAATGTTTGAAAGGCCATGGGTGGATTATTGGATAGATGTATGGATGGGTGGAAATGGTAAGCATGCAAAGGATGCCAGGGATTATCTTGTGACAAGATAAGGTGTTTGAACAAAGGATGCTCATTTGGATAATGCTTCAAGGATCAAATAACATTGGGTGGTATAGGATCAATGAAAATGACCCATGTCAAGATGTTCACCATAAGCAAGTGTAAAGTGTGCACCAAACTTTGTCAAGATCAAGATAATGTGGAAGATGGATGGAGATGACTGAAAATGGATTGGATAAATGGTTTTTGGATGAATGGATTTATTATGGATGAGATGGATGGAATGTTGCATTTATTATGGATGGGATTAGATTCCTTCTCCGAAGTGGCACATGTAGATGCTTGATTCTACACATGACGCCTATTTGCTAGGTTTTCATCATGGTACCTATCCAAAGTGTCACTAAAGTGGTTTTCACTAGAGGATGATTTTTCTCTTTACTGTTTTTAATCATTTTTCTATTGTTTTTGGATTTTTTATATTTTTTGATTTTTTATAATTTTTTGTTGAAAGATTTTAGGCTCATGATGAATCACCTCGTACTGCTAATGTTGATGCTTTTTTCATAATTTTCCATCGATATCCTACTTGAAGAAGCTTCTTTGCTAAGATATCTGTACTTGAATACAAATTTTGAGAATTGTGTTATGTTTTGCTGATACCAGGGTTAACTTTGTCTTTGTGCACACATCATGATAGAATGTCTTCTGAATCCTTATGATGAAGGGTCATTTCCAACACATGGTCAATGTGAGAATTGGATATCATGCATGGAGGTGTGGATGGAGTGTGTTTAGGAATAAAAGATGGATTGGTTGATAGCTTGGAACCTTTGACTCTCCAAACTTTGGAAGATGAGCAATAATGGTTGTATACAGAAGTGTACATGGGATTAAGACCAATCGCTTGATATAATTTGTACACCGCTTGAGAAGCCTTATTTTTCCTTTGTGGACATTTTTGATGGATACTTTTCCCTTTTTTAATTTTCCCCATAGTTTCTTTGACTAATGGAGTTTGATAGGGATAATATTTCTTTGTATTCTTTGGTATCCATGTGTATTTGATTTGTCCTTCATGCTTCACTATTTTTTCTTTGATGACATTCTTCATGCTTTGATTCAAATATTTCTTTTGATGTTGGTCCCAATTCATGGATGTGGTGATGTGTGGATGAAGATTTGTGATATGGCTGGTAGTAGTATTGGCATTGGTCTCATCATAAGGATCCTTCATGCTCCCTATGTTAACGTTTTCTTGACATGAAGTTGTTCCCAGTACTGAATAACCAAGACCTTGATGCTTAGGATCTCGAATAATTTGCACTAGTTCTAGGATACCCTGCTCATGTAGGCCTACTCCTCTTCCTTGATAATTCATCTATTGAAACATTTTATTTGGAATAGGATATGATTTATCTTGGAAGAAGGGTGCTAATCCTTCTCTGCTATATCGTGGATCTTCAAAGTTGATAGATTCTTCATTGATAATATTATTTTCCCTTAAAAAGGTGAGTGGTCCAAGTTTATAAGTGATATGACCCTCCATTTGTGGGATAACTTCATGATTGATATATTTGGCTTGATCTTGTGAAATATTAGATTTTAATGGTTCTTCAAGAGGTATTAATGATTCACTATCCATATTAAAGTCTTCCTCATGATTCATTTTTGATATGCCTTCATAGGATGTTTTTGATTCACCACTTATGTAGGAGCCTTCTTCATGACCCATTTCTGATATGTCTCTATATTTCTCTATATCTTGATCATGTGTATAAATGTTAAGAGTAGGAGACTCTTGTTCCTTGGTAATGATATCAAGAGTATGAGGCTCTTGTTTTGAATGAAGATCATCTACATGTCCATCCAAAGAAAGCATCTCATGGGTCGATGGAGGAGTGTGTGCTATATGGATATTATAATCATTTGCGACATCTTGTATATATAGGTGAGTGTCCATTAGATCATTATAGTATCTTGGAGATACAAATTTTTGATCTTGATTAATGTTGGAACTGCTTTTGACATGCTTTGGATCAAGTTCTTGACATGGGTCAATTTCACAGGATGGAATGCTTATAAAGGTTTCTTGGACATCACCCTTAGGCATGGGAAGTGGCTTAATATCCTCTTGATCTTTTAGTGGATTTTGATCAAGTGTTGAGTTGAGGATCCCCTTAGTATCTACAACCATGAGGTCAAAGGATGTCAATATGTCTTGGGAAGGACCATTGCCAAACCTTGGTGATAGATGTTGATCATGCCTTGGAATAAATTCTTGAAATATGTCCTCTAACTCATTAGGTGATGTAGAGATATTTTCAACATGATCATTGGTGAATAAATTTTGAATTATGCCAATAGGATTAAATAACATCAAGACATCTTGATATAGATAATTGTAGGAAGGGTTTTGATCATGACTTAAACGAGAATTTTGATGTGTCTTGATTTGATTGTTGGATTAAGTGTAAACATCTTCAAGGTGCACATTGATGGATAGATCTTGATCATCATTTTCAACAATTGTGGAGGAGAGATTGTCACTACTATCGCTAGTGGTTGAATCTTGATCATTGTCCCCAATAGTTATTATTTTTTGATCAGTAAGGTCTTGGATGAGAGTTTTAAGTTGAATACAATTTGATGTTGTGTGTCCCTTTTTTTTGTGAAAATCACAAAGGTTCTTCTTGTTATACCCTTGTGGTTTAACTCGAGGATTTCGATAATTCTCATAAATAGGGATTTTAATGAGATTTTCTTGGACTAGCACTTGCAAGAAAAACTCAAACGGTTCCTTGAGTGGTGTTTATTATTTTTGTTACCTTGTGGGATTCGTACTTCAAATTGACCTTGTGGTGATTGATTTTGGAGATGTGGTGATTGATCTTTGCGATGCAGTGATTGGGTTTGTTGTTGATGTTGTTAATCTTGATATCCAACCTTTTGACATTCGAGATATTGTTCTTGATGTGGTTGCTAAGCAATAATATTTGGAATGTATATTTGTGGTGATTTCATGGGATCATGGATAGATTGATCTTGAACAATGTTTTTATTTGGGATGATGTTTAGATATGGCTTGATAGTTTGAAATTGAACATTGTTTTGGTTTGGAAACATATTTCTTTGATTTGGGTAACTTTGATTTTGCATGTTGTTACTTTGACTTGGATCAATACAAGGATTTATCAATATATTAATTGGATTTTGAACAACATTTGTATTATTTGAAAACATATCTATCCCAAAGTTTACCAAGTATGGATTTGAAATGTTCATGTTTCGTAAACTTGCACTTGGTAGTCATATTCATCATGTATGGATTTTGTGGGATAATATTGTTTGGAATAAGACTCATGCATTGATTGTTTGTTTGATATATTTGTAAGCTTTTATTTTGATTTAAATATACCATAGGAAAAGGTGTTCCAAAATTTAGATTGGGAAAACTCACATTTGTTATATCATTGAGGTTTGTAGGAGATAATGATCCCATGTATGGATTGTATAAATATGAGTTTTGACAATCCATTGGTATTGTAAGGCCTTGATAGTTTGGTTGACTTGTATTACTCATGATGTATGAGTCTAGTTTAAATTCCATGTTTTTCTTGTGTTTTGAACTTGTTGCAAAAGTTACCCCTAAGGTGTTTAGGACCAATGATGAGATGAAGGATGAAAGGGTGAGTGATATGGGTGTTTTAACTTTTAGGAACTTTGGATGAATACTAGACTTTTGCATTTTGGATTTTGATTTGGATAATGGACTTATAAATCCCAAGATGTTGGATGTTATCTTGGGGTAAACTTGTCCACAAAGGTGATAATTCAACTAAATGTGTGAGGAAGGATTCATCCACACACATTTAGCCAAACAAAGTGATTTTGGTTTTGATTGAAGTATTTACCAAAAGTCTAATATGAATGATTTTTCTAATAGTTCAAAAGTTGTTTGTGAGATGGAGATGATAAATGTTTGGATGGATGAAGTGTTTGATTTGGTCCTAGATGAACCTAAGAGGACTTTTTTTATAGGACCAAGGTATTGAAGAACATGTTTTTCCCTAAGATTAATTCAAATTAAAAGACCAATGTTTGCATGGAAAATTATATGACCAAAAGATACCAAGCACATGTGTGGGGTTCAATTGTTCTTAACTTTTCTTAATGAGTTCTTTTTACCAAAAAAACTCTTTTAATTAGCTTTACAAACTAAATGTCTAATGTCCCAATTTTGTCTCATCCCACAAAGTCCATTATGTGGAAATCAAGGTGAAATTTCCCTATTGTTGAATTTAGTGAAAGAAAATTATGATATAAATCCAAATACTTAGGATTCTCTAAGGATAGAATCCCTAGGAAAAGCAACAACACTCGGATTTGTCAAAGGTATTTTCCCCTCTAAAGGATTTGAAATTTGAGGATTTTGTGAATGTTTTTTTCAAATCTTTTTGGATCTAAGCAAAGTGTTTCGATTTCAAAGTGATGCAAAATCCTAAGATAAATGAGACAATATTTGTTGAGTTCCCACTTGGATAAATCTAACTATGCTTACTCTTAGCAAATGATTAGATGATTGACCACATAGGCTCCTCCTTATAGTGCACTTGCTTCTCGGGTCAGCCAAGCATCAGTACCCATGAATCTCCCATGGCATACTTTTGATTTTTACTAAGAGCCGTAAAAAAGTGCGATGGCTTCAGAATGATCGTTCTTGCATCGACAAACAAATTAGGATTTTGGCCTTTCTAAACAAGGGGGTTTAATGCAGGCATTCCATTCATGGGGGACCATCCATGTGGAAAAATACCATTGCTGACCTTCTTATCAGAATGATCCTCGTGATACTCAAACTTTCCTTGAGTACCCAAACTTATATACCTGTTGGAATTCGCTTGGATTTAGCATGTTATCGGTTGGGTCGTTCCTTGGGGTGATTACTTTTTTCCACTAGGTAGGACCTTTATGGATAAAAAAAATTGAGCAAGCATATTCGTAGTTCGATTGATCTTTGTTGAAAAAAAAAGAGAGAACACTCGCGATATGCTCCACTCACACTCACAAGATTTTGTTCAATTTTAAAATGCCAAAATTGAAATGTGGAGGAAATATTTTACACAACTTAATATCACCAAAATACTTTTGATTCTCAAGATTGCTATAAAGCACGAGAGAAGTGCATATGCCTTTTAAATGATATTATTTTGTGAAAAAGATTACAAAACACCAAATGCACTTATTCATTTTAGATTCCACAAAGCAATAACATTAATTATTTTTAAGCAACCAAAACGAAGTGTGAGATTTATTTTTTCCATTTGTTAATCCCAAAATGAAATCTAGTTTGTTTTCCTAAAATTATTTTTAAGCCCAAACAAAATTAGTGAGTCCTAGAAAGCAAGAAAGATGGCCAATCCTTAGAAGAGGGATTATAATTTCTCCCCAAAGTGTTTAAAAACACTTGATACAATTAGATAACAATGCTATAAAGAACTCTTGGTCTTCATTTCCTTTTTTGGCAGATTTCAATAATTGTCTGATTTTTCCATTTTTAGTAATTTTGCATGCATAACTTTGAGAGTCCTACTTTTTCCAAAAAACTTCCTAAAACTAGGATAGGAGGAATTTCCAACTAACATCCTAAATTTTATATATTATTTTTGTGTTATTAACAAAAACAACTTTAAAAAAACTAGAAAAAAACACTGAATTGCCATTTTGAGGGCCAAGATGACAGTGTTAAGCCCCAAAAAAGTGCCAAAAAGGCCACCAACTGACTCAAGGTCAATTGGGAATCCACATGCCACCTCATTATGAAACCACCTATAAAATATCAGCCTAAAAAGACATCTGAGTCAAAATTTATGACCTTCGAAAGTCCCTGCATCACAAAAACTGGTGAATATTGTAAAAACAGAGACCAAAAACTAGTTAGAAGTCAAAAACAACCAAAGTGAAAAATGCACATGTTGAAAATAAACTAAAATCTACTTTTTACCCTACTCTAGTTATGCAGTCCACATATGTAGCACAGTTTGAGGAAGTTGGCAAGGAAATATCACGTTGCTGAGGACTGAGAATGATGGTCTGCAGAAAAACAATGAGCGCGATTGCGGTGCAATTTTAGTCAACAACATAGTTTGTAGTTTGGAAGTTAGAGTCAGAGATAGAAATTTATTTTTTCTAGGTGAGAAGACTTCAGCAGCACAATATAACATCGTTGTACTGATAGCAGTGCATTTTGATGTCATTGGATTGATATTAGCGCAGTTTTCCTGTAGACAACAAAATTCAACAAAAACAACAATTTTTTTGAAAAAATGTGTTAATTTTCTCTAGATTTTCCCTCCTTCTAGTGCCAAAATGTGAATGGTGCTTGTATACCTGCACAAACACAAAGAAAAAACACATGGTTAGACCAAAATGCAAGATAGAAGTAACATTTCCCATGAAATTAGATTGCAACATCAAAATAGGAAAGAAACAAAGAACAACACAATAAAAGCAATTAAATCCTATTCTAATGAGCAAGCCTTCAATCCCGTGGGGGAATTGGTGTCATTTGTGTGTAGGAAATGGACCTTTCCCAACTCATTAGTGTTATTTGATGAAGATCCTTGAAGAAAATTTGATGAACTTGATACAAAACTATGAAATTCAAAATGCAATAGATGAAGTTGTGGATGAAATTCAATATAATAAGCTTACATGGATTGTGGATGATCAATTCAATAGGAAAATCCCTATATTTAAATATTTCAAGAATGGAAGAATAAACAAAATGGATGAATGTGGGACAAAAGACCAATCAATGAGAGAAGGCCACTTGTCCACATGTGACTGGAGGAGGAATGAGCACATTTTGATGAATGTGCAAATAAATGGAGCTGGATGAAATTTGAAATTAGTGAAATGACATGTTTATAGGGAAGACAAATAGAGTTAATGTCACTTGGATCAAGGCTAAGGACATGTAAGATGCATTAAATGCCTTTTTGGAAGTACCCATCCCCTTTTAGAGGGATTTTTCAAATTTATGGAATATTCCCTTTTGATGCCAAGTTGAGGGAAAATAGATGATTTAATAAATCAGTTACAATGATTTATTGGTGCAAGTTGAAAAATCTAGAGGATTGAAGTGATTAGGAATAAGTTTTAATGAGGATTTGATTAATTTAAGAGGAAAAATAATTTTAGATTTCATTAAATAAAGATTTATTTATTTAATTAAAGGGGGTGATGTTAGATTAAACCAAATAACAATTTATTTATTTAATGTAAAGAGATGACATTAGAGATTTTATTAAATAAAGTAAATTATTTAATTAAAGGAGAGAGTATAAGATTAATTAAAAAAACTAATTTATTTAATTAATAGAGAAGAATGACTTAATGACATAAAATTGATTTATTTAATTAAGAGAGGAAATATGATGATTTTAATCAAATAAAGATTATTCAATTAAATTTATTAGTAAGGGGGTGATTTTAGGAAGAAACAATGTTAGTAAGATTAGGATTAGGTGTGTGGGAATAATCTATATATTTTATGTGTCTACAAATGGTATTCCCTTAACCATGCTTTTCCTATGAAGTAGATTTAGAGTAGCAAAGTTTAAATGCCCAAATCTTAGATGCCAAAGCCAATCTTCATCTTTTATTTCTGCTTGAAATATTGTATGATTGTTGCATTTTCTTCTTTACCCTCTTGTGGAGACATTGAATGGTGTGCTTGAGTGCAATCTACACTCAAATTTGGTTTTATCCTTATGGGCAACATTCTATTACTGCTCATTTGAACCTTAGCAATAAGCTGATTACTTGGATATTTGTCTAAAATTGTTCATTCTTTGTTTTTGAAAAAGACTCTATAACACTTTTGAACAATTTATCCAATGCTCATTAAATTGTGTTTTAATCGTGGCACAAAATATACATCTGAAACATACTTCTTCTCCCCCTATTTAGTTAGAATGTTGACATTTCCTTTTCCTTTGACTTCTACTTTGTTGTCATTGCCTAATGTGACTTAAAATTTTACATTCTCATCCAAACTAGAAAATTTTTCTAAATTCCCAATCATATGATTGCTACAGCCTGAATCTAAAAACCATACATCTTTTTCATTTGCTTGTGCAACATTACATGCCAAGAACATTATGCTTGGTTCTGACTTTTGAATCTGATTTTCTTTTGTAAAATTTGCATTTTTCTTACTAAAATCATAATGCTTCTTTCTATATTCACTCAAATAATGCCCAAACTTTTTGCAATAGTGACATTGGACTTGATATTTTTCATACCTTTGGCCTTGAGGCTGATTTTGAGTTGGTTTATGTTACTACCTCTTCGACTCGAGCTTGACGAGCTACTTCTTCGACCTCTATAAGAGTTTCTTCCTCTTCCTCTAAAATTTGATCTTACCTCTGCCTCTTCCTTGGTTGATTGAAACTTGTGACTTGAAAGCATTCTCTGATGATGTGTTTGTTGATCTACTCAACCTATGTTCATGAGAAATGAGAGATGCATGTAGCTCATTGACTGAAAACCATGTGAGGTCCTTTGTTTCCTCTATGGTTACAACAATTGTCTCAAATTTTGTGGGTAAACTCCTTAGAATCTTTTCAACCACTCTTTTATCTTCAAGTGTCTTACCATGTGATTTGATTTTATTTACCAGTCCAATGATCTAGGTGAAGAATTTCCTTCATATATATAGTTTTAAATTCCCTTCTCAATATTTGTAGCTTGGTTGTTTTGAATTTTTTCATACCTTGATAGGTTGTTTGTAATATATCCCATGCTTTTTTGGACCTTGTTGCTGCTGAAATCCTTGGGAAAATGCTCTTATGCACTCCTTGGAGAATAAAGAAAAGAGATTTTGAATTATTCTTCTTATTATCCTTCAATAAATCCTTCTCTGCTTGAGTTAAAGCATTATATGATGTTGCATGAGCTGGCTCTAGAAATCCATTATCTACTAACTCCCATAAATATTGTGAGCCAAACAATGCCCTAATATTAATTTCCCAGTAGTCATAATTATTTCCATTAAATTGTGGAATCTCTGGATTTGTCAAGCTTGTGCTTGTGCTTGCTATTATTAGCTGTAAGAAACAAATTGCTAGAGATTTTTAATAAAACCCTTTTGCTATGAACCTACTCTTATAAACCTACTATTATAAACCTACTCTAATACCACTTTGAAGGCCAGAGATAGAGGAGAAGACATAAAAATAAAAACAACTCAACACATAAATTTTAAATCACAAAATAATGCTGAAATTTAGAACACAAAATAAACCCAACAAGATTGACGATTTCATTCATTCAAAATATTTGATTCCACAGAGTTGTTGCTCAAAATTTCTCTACAAAAATTTCTCTAGCACTCAATAGAAAAATTTCTCTCCAATCCACCTATTTCTCTATATCCAAAATAATAATAAAACTTATTACATAAAAGTAACTTTTTGGGAAAACTTGACCCTCAAGAAAATAGAATTAAATGACACAAAAATTACGTTTTCAGTAACTTGGCTTCCAATTCAAGTAAATACCTTTTACCTTTCATATTAGAAAAACCATATAAAGTCTTTAAAGGTTAAATTCTTGGATTTAAATATTTTCCATTAAAAAATAAAAGGCTCGTAGAAAATAAAAATTATTAAAAATGTCACCAGCCGAAATGAAACATCACATAGGACTATTGGAATACATCCCAACCATAATAAAAATTTCATGAAAAAGAGGACATTGTCAAGATCCATCAGGATCCATCAGGAGTCGTTAGGAGTCGTTAGGAGCTGAGAATCAAGAGCTTTAGGAGCCATCAAGAGCTAGTCATGTTGCATCAGGAGCTACCAAGAGCAATACAGAGTTGGAATTATTTCCAACAATCATTTGGTTGTAAGTATAGAAGAATGTGACATTCTTGTTTTTATTAAAAACCATTGGAGGATAGGTCAACTTTAAGCTTGGGCAAGTCAAGCACTCATGAATTTCTCCACCTAAATACAAAATGCATGTGATTGACCAAGTGATTTCATAGTTTCTTGTGATGTTCAAAAAATGAATTTATCTTTCAGAAGAAATGTATTTCAAAGGGATGTAGGGTATACTCTTGGGATCTGATAATTCTCTATAGGAAAGTATTTCCAGGTAGTAGAATCATTGATTTGACTCGAACGTGATATGAATATCTAAGTATCCTCCTAATTTTTCTTATTTTGTAGGATGTGTCTAAAATGGAAATCTTAATGAGACCTTTATTTATTCATTAAATTGAATGACCCATGCTTGAATTTAATATTTATCATCTTAAGTATTGACTTGTATTGTGGCCTGAGTAGATGTGCTCCAAAATTCCTAATCTAATTTGGTTTTGATGATTCCTAATTATCTTATATTTTGATAGGGAAAATATAGAAGATTCTACAAAAGATGAATCCTAGAGATTAAGAATTAAAAATGATCTAGAAAGGGATCCTATCATATGTGAGTTCAAAAATGAAATTTTTTGGACAAGGAGGATATTTAGAACTATCTAAGTGCCCCTACATATGGAAACACACCCAAATGGTGCTGCCAAGAAGATTTCAAAAGCTAAATTTGAATTCAAACTTAAATATTAAATTTTTATCTACATGTGGATCTGTGCCACCAACTTTGTGCCAAGTGGAGAAGATGTTTTGATAAGGAGGGACATGTGATGTATTCATTCATATAATTAGAATTTTTATAAAAGTAAAGGTGGAAAAGTGTTTTTTTCTTATTGCTCCAAATTTTTAATAGAATTTATGTAATTGGTTGATGATGTATCACATGTTCCAAACCCTATGTAACTTTCTGATGCTTCTAGAAGTACAATTTGAGCCCTTGGATTTATTTAATCTTGGCCATTGGAACTAAAATGTAATTTCTATAAAAAATTGTGTCATCTCATTTGTAAATAGTTAGAAAGGGGTTAGATTCAATTATTCAGTAGTTGTAGGAGAGGAGAGAGTTAGAGACTACTACTTAATTACCAAAGAAGTTAATGCAATTGAGTTGTTGATTTGGAAAACTTTTTGTTGAGCTTTGATAGTCTTATGGCTTCTTGTTCTTGATTCTCAATGTTAGATGCTAGTTTTTAGATCTTTCATGATGATGGTGAAATCTTTAAGATGTTGATTGATCTTTGGTCCATACTTTTCAAAATCGGCTGATTGTAGGTTGTTGTGTATAGTTAGTCCAGGTCCTATTTTGTGCTAAGTTAAATTGTGAATTCTTGTTCACATGCATGGGTGTTCATGGTTTAAAAATATTTCAGTTACCTTTGAAGGTTGCACTATTTCTATGTAGTTTTAGGCTTGTCCTTGATTAAGAAAAAAATAGTTTTATGGGGATTTGTCCATCTACAACATTAACCATTGTTGTGATTGATATTAGGTGTTAGTTTAGGATATTTAAACCCTTTATCTTTTGATATTTCTTTAATATCTAGGATAGTTTAGGATTAAATCAAAATCACCATATTTTTATATTTGATGATAAACGTTTCTAGCATTGTTGAATTGTAAGGCCTTGTGTGATTACTAGCAAATCAAATTTTCACTGAGTTATTTATGCATTGTCAAGACCTCACATTAAAGACCTTAATGATTTTTTTTAGGCTTGCTTATAGATATTTACCTTTCAAGAGAGATAGGATACTTGTATTCATTCTATGTTGTTGCAGTGCTAAAAACACCATCAATAGTATGTCAAGTCTTTACACATTTTTTTACATTTTCCTTAATTCTATTATGTTTCTTTATCATCCCTTATCATACATGCTTAATACAATGCATTTATTTTGTTATTATGCATATTCCATGTTCATCATTGTGTGTTTCTCATTATACCCTTAGCCCATCTTGGCCTATTTTAAACTACACAATTCTTTACACTTGCTAATTACATTTTAAACCACGTCTCTTTGAGACATTTTGTTAAATAATTGACCTACCTTTTGCATGCTTCCATATTTTATTTACACATTTACGAGATTAGTTATAACTATGTAATATAATACATCATTTCTCAATCCCTTGTCATTTATGGATGTGCATAACCCTTTCCAAAGCTTCCATTTTGGTATAGGGATGGTGGATGTTGGAAAATGATTTGTAATTTGGTTTTACACATAGAAATTGCATTTTCTTGAAATTTTATAAATCCTTTTCAACAAATCCATTTTGTGCATATCTTGCAATCATTGTAGTCCATGAGAAAATATCTCATTGATTAATTTTGTTAAACAATTCATGTGCCTTGTCTATGCATTTCTACCAAATAATTTTATCAAACATCATAGACAAGGAAATGAGCTATTTGAAAAAATTCATCAAAGAAATGTGGTCTCATGGTGATGGACATCACCATGAGACCATATTTTTTTGAAGCATTTTTTCAAATAGATCACTACCTTGTCTATGCTACCACATTTTCCATACATGTCTACCAAATCATTTTATCAAACATGTTAGACAAGGCAATGAGCTATTTGAAAAAATACCTCAAAGAGATTTGGTCTCATGGTAATGCCCATGAGACAACATTTCTTTGAGGAATTTTTCTGAACAACTCATTTCCTTTTCTATGCTACCAAATTTTCCATTCATTTTCTATTTTGTGCATATCCTACAATAATTGTAGTCCATGAGGACATATCTCATTGAGGAATTTTTCAAATAGTTCATGTGCCTTTTCTATGCATCCAATTTTCACATGTGTCTACTAAAGAAATTAAAACCATAACAATCATGAAAATATCCCCCTTTTATGTTTTGATAGATGTCATACCCCATTCCAAGGTCCCCTTTCTGCTATGACTAAAATCCTAAAACATGTTCTTTCAACCAAACTATGCATGCATGGAAAAATGTATCAAATAATAATAGTAAGCAAAAGCATAGACAATGTAGTGAGCCATTTTGAAAACATTCCTCAAATAAATTTTGTCTCATGGGGATGAACATCACCATGAGACCACATTTCTTTGAGGAATTTTTTCAAATAGCTCATTGCCTTGTCTATGCTACCACATTTTGCATAGATGTCTACCAAAGCATTTTATCAAACAACATAGACAAGGAAATGAGTTGTTTGAAAAAATGCCTCAAAGAAATGTGGTCTCATGGTGATGGACAGAACCATGAGACCACATTTCTTTGAGGCATTTTTTAAAACAACTTATTACCTTGTCTATGCTACCAAATTTTCCATACATGTCTACCAAAGTATTTTATCAAACAAAATAGAAAAGGTAGTGAGTCATTTGAAAAAAAGCCTAAACGAAATGTGGTCTCATGGTGATGTCCATCATCATGAAACCACATTTCTTTGAGGAATTTTTCAAATGGCTCACTACCTTGTCTATGCTACCACATTTTCCATACATGTCTACCAAAACATTTTGTCAAAAAAATTTGCATTCCTTGCCCATGCTTCCACATTTCTCATACATTGCTACCAAGGGAGTTGCAATTATAACATTTGACAAAAATTCCCCTTTCTTTGAATGTTTTGATTGATGCCCATACCTTGTTCCAAAGGTAGGATGCTGATAAAAGTTGTGGAATCTGGATTTATACTCAAGCCAATTGTATTTTCTTGAAATTTTGTAATGTATTTTAAAAAATCCATTTTGTGTCTATCTTGCTATAATGGAATTCCATCAAAAAAATCATGTGAGATTTGTCTATGCTACCACATTTTTCATACATGTCTATTTTTAGACATTATATTGGTAGGTCATGCATTAGAAAATGGCTAGAGAAAATTCACATTCAATAAATTCTTGCAAGGTATAAATACTTAAAAAAAAATTAGCTTCCATTTTCCTTTTGTTCTTAGTGCACTTGTTTATTCATCATGGTTGAATGAGATTTACTCTTCTATAGGATGATTGTATGAATTTTGTATGAAGGGTTGAATAACATATGTTTCATTTATTTTTATGGATTCATTTTTAGGAGCTAATATTTGTCTCTTTATCATGCTACAAATAAAATTCTTTGTCATGCCGAGGAAATGATCAAGGATTAAACCAACACAAGAAGAGAAAGAAGCTAAGAATGAAAAGAAAGCAGCATATATGAGGGAACGATATGAGAAGAATAAATTGGAAATGATTGTCGAAGAAATGAAAATTGAAGACTAACCTCAACCATCAACAAGAGATATGGAATTTGTGGCACAAAGGGAATAAATTTGAAACCTTCATACTATGATAAATTATAATATCGTAGTTGGAGACACATACTCTATCACAAGTGAATATGGAGGGACACCATCTACAACATCTCAAATTGAGAGTACATAATCACTCACATGGGAGGAAGGAGGTACACCATCATTCCCATCTCAACCTCAAGGTATGCCATCTATTCCATCCTTGATTGAAGGTATTCCATCTAGCCCATCTCATTTAAATATTGATGAAATTCCTAATGTTGAGATGAATTTACCTTTGAGAATACCACCTAGAATTTTGCATAGAAAGACAAAGGATTTCATTAGTATTTATGAGAATATTTTTCATCCAATGGAAGGTAAGATTAAAAAATGTACTTGTATAAGATATTCTCATAAGATTTGGAGAGTGTTATTAGAAAAGTTAAATGAGACTCCAATATGTCAACTATTTGTTGAAATGATGTGAAGTATAAAGTATACGTCTATCATGAGGGTTTTTGGGTTTAGAAAATCAAAGGGTTCAAGTGAAAAACTATTTTGAAGAATCTAATGAGTGCATATGAGAGTGTGGGTAACACCTCACACTCAAAAGATAGTAATGTCACATGACGTGTCATTACATCGACAATAGTAAGTAATCAATTGATGAAAATTCATCTCATTAGAAAGATGGGTCAAGAATTGAGAATGAATAGAAAAGAATTATCAAGAGCCATTCAAAGGCACGAAATAATTGAGGACACCAATGCTAATAAATTATGGGAATTCTCAAGGATACTACCACAAAAAGATAAACCAAATGCTAAAGCATTGAGATCACTAATTGAAGACTTTTGGAAGAATAGCACAAGGGTATCTCTGAATCAAAGGGATTTGGTAAGAAAGAGAATTGGTTGTCAAAACCATGAGCCACATCCAAAGAAGTTTTTGGATATGAATTAAACATAGTTTTTTGGTAAATTTCTAGAGATGTATCCTCAAATTTAAATTTGTCAAAGATATTTTGAAATGCTAAAATATTTTTATGTCAAGATAAATCACACATTCACTACTTATTGTTGTAGATTATTTATTGAATTTTCTAACCATTTTTATTTTTATCATTCTATATATTTATATTTGCATACTAATAATATTTTGCAAGATTGTGGCATACATGCCCTACCAACATCCTCAAGAGACTTCATATCAACAATTTTATGTAAAAGAGAGGAAAGTCAAATATTCTATAGGAAATTATGCTTGGATGACACATGTCAACATCGTGGTGGCTTGCAACCTATGCCAATATGTGAACATATGGAAAACACACATGAAATTGGAAATGAATTAGTAGAGTTTGAAAAGTATAAAACCGTGGCCTATATAATAAAAAAGATAGTATAGATGTAAAAATGTGTGATTTTTTTATATTCAAAATATTCCAGTGTATCAATTTATGTCTAAATTTTGTGATAGTATAGTGTATGTATGCACGACATACCCATAAATATCAATGTTATGAAAGGAAACCTTTCCACTTGGTATCATTTTTTTAGTCATCAACTTTGTAGAGAACTACAATCGACAACCACAACATGAGGTGCAATCCTAATATTACAACTCTACATAGGTTTCTATATTTTTACACATAACATTCATTCATGTAGCTAATAGTATAGAGGATAATATGAAGGTATTGAGGGAGTACCAATTTTTTATTAGTGATGATTACACACATTCCACAAAAATTGTGCAAGGTTTCTTTCAGTTTCTCTACAATGATTTAGATAGGAGGGGAATATCATACAATCCAAATATAATATGGTTGAATAACTATGCATCACAATTCAAGAACTTATAGATGTTCTATTGGTTGAGCATGATACATGTTATTATAGGTGTTTAGCATATGTGGAACTTTTGTGAGGTCAATAATGGAAAGGGGGAGCATGATGGTGCAAGAGAATGTATCAAAAGAGCATTAGCACAATAAGAGTTAAAGTATAAAGACAATGAAAAATCAATTGTCGAGTGGTGTAATCCTTCAATGGGTGGACATGTAATGCAAGTAAGTCTTCACTTCATAGATTTTTTTGGTTGATAGATGATACTAACATTGCACCATATGCGGATTTTTGTACACTGATAGAATCAAGTGAGTTACACTCTTTCAGAAACTCAAATGTAGGTTCATGGAGTATCCATATGCAAAAGATGGCATGCTTTTTTTCTTCATGTACAATTCAATCCTAGAATGAGTGTGAGTCAAAGAAGTGGGTTGAAAAATGGTGTTTAAGTTATCTTAGCCCATTTCAAATGTATCAACCCTTCACAACACTAGAACTAACCTAGATGGAATCATCGGTTGACTTCAACCACATATCAAATCTAGTTGAACCAAGTAATTGTTTAAATGCACAAGACAACTGAGAGGGGGGTAATCAATTGTATCAAATCAATTCCACTTTTAACCCAGTCTATTATTAAGTGTAAACATGGAATGCACATAACAAAAATCAAACACCAGAGACACCAGATTTATGTGGAAAACCAAATGAGGGAAAAAAAACAATGAGGATTAGCTCAAAATATAGTAATAATGCAATACTGGATACAAAGGATCACTGCTAGAGGGCTCATTGCTCAAATACAAAGGCTCATTTCCTATAGAAAAAGAAAGAGAAATAAAGATCCACCACTAAGGTTCCACACATTCACAACTTGATCAGAAGATTGTATATACCATCAACTCACTACTTTCAGGAATCTAACACATCAAAGTATTGCTTCCTTGATTCACTCTTGCACACTCTAATTATTGCATGTATTCACACACTTTACTTCCTTGAATGAATGATTGATTGATTCCCCTATCAAATTTGCTACATCTTGACTTGCTTTTATACCATCTGCAACCCTAGAAGCATTCTCCAAGGTTGACTAAACATCTTTCAATTTACAAATTCAAATGAGGTCGGCTAATCCACATTCCCATGGTGGATAAGAATGAGAGAGGACAAATTACACATTTAATTAGGACCCAAAAATATCTTGGATCAAACACACACTTCCTTAACTCGTTGCAAAATATTTATTTAGCATGTAGACACCAAGTTAGCCAAACCTAATGAAAACATCAATGATCTTTGACGTTTACACATCTACAGCAAGATGATCACACATGGATCACACAACATTCTTCACCAAATATATTACCATCTCTGAGAAACCTTCAGGTACATCTGCAACAACTACAACAATCTTCATTCATAGAATATTCTTCAACACTCCAACCAGACCAACTAGAAACACACAGGAGCTCTGGAGTAGGTCTTCCAGAGTGCCAAATCATAAGCACATTTGTCAAAACATAGAAACCATCAAAATGAATCATCTCCCAGATCTGCAAGATCTGAAATAGTACACCAGAAGATTATGGAGCCAAAATATTTCTCCCACTCCACAAACAAATAGTTATGTCAAACTAGTTCACATATCAGTGAACACATCTTTCACTCTCTATCAAACTAGAAGCTAAAACACAAGATATATTATCCATTGAAGCTCATGAACACAACTAAAAATGTATAAATATAACTCCATGTACTATAAGAACTTCTACAATATCTCAACTATACAAATACCATCTGCAATCAACCTAAATTGTGTTGACATTAATGACAACATTAAAGAAAATACAACCAAACACATCCATACTTTCAACAATCTCCCCCTTTTTTATTGATGGCAACACATGATGTGAAAAACCATCCAAGATAGCGTACACAATCTCCTACTTCTTATTTTATTTTCTCCTTCAGATTAGATAACTTGCACAAGCATACCTGTTTACTTTTTCACATGACCTTCTCTCCCCCTTTGACATCAATTGTAAAGGAAATTTTGCATGAAAACTCTTTCCATATAAAGCTCTGTTCACTCCCCCTTAGTAATGCACCTACATCACATATTGCAACAATGCACTTCTACTCCCCTTGAGGATTATACCTCAATCATTAGTCCAAACCAAAAGAATTTGTGAATCCACTAGACTGATTCACATCCATGTGCACTTTGTACAAAGAAGGAGGGGAATTAACCCCTAACTTCCCCCTAAGATACTCAAAATTATCCTTCAGAAGGGCCTTAGTGAATATGTCAATAATTTTTTCCTTGGTAGGTACATATTCAAGTCTAACTTCATTCTGCAACACCTTCTCCCTCAAGAAGTGATACCTGATAGATATGTATTTTTTCCTAGAATGCATCATTGGATTTCGAAATGGTTATAGCACTTGTATTGTCACAAAAGATAGAGATATTCTCATCACACATCACACATATTTCCTTCAAGGTTTGCTTCATCCACAATACTTGCATATAGTAGGATATTGCTCCAATACACTCTTTTTTTGCAGTAGATAAAGAAACTAAATCTCGTTTCTTATTCATCCATGAAACTAATATTCCTCCAATAAATAGTGCACCACCACTTGTACTCTTCTGGTCATCTAAACAAATTTCCCAATCTACATCAGTGTAGACATTCAATGTGAAATAATTATCCTTTGGATACCATAGCTCATAATCTTGAGTTCCCTTAAGATATCTGAATATCCTCTTTACAACTATAACATGTGATTCCTTAGGTTCTGATTGAAATCTTGCAAATAAACATAATGCATGCATGATTTCCAGTCTAGTAGCAGTAAAATACAACAGTCCACCAACCATAGATCTGTACATGCTTTGATCAACTTTACCAGATTCATCATCCTTACTTAGCTTACATTCGGTCACCATAGGGGAATATACTAGTTTAGAGTTGTATACACCTAAAAATAGTCACGTTATAATAATTTTGGTTATTAATAAAATACAAGTTATATAATTAAATTCTCTAATTCAATCTACATATGAATTAATTTAAATAATTTATTTATATTGTTCATTTTCTATATTCTTCTATCTTAATTAAATAAGTTTAGTTGATTATTTAATTTAATCACTTTTCCACTTCTTCTTAATTAATTAAATAGGTTTTACAATTTATTTAATTTAATTATTACATTGTTGTATTTGGAATAAAGTAAATATTCTTCTTTTTCCAAAAATCCATCTCACTTATAATTAAATATTTTAATATTTAATTAGAATCTTCTTACCCACATTCCACACATAATTAAGTATTTAAATATTTAATTAAAAGTTTCCAAAAACCACATGTCACATGAAATTAAATAATTTTATTATTTAATTGATGAATTATCTCAACTACCAAACTAACTCATAAGTAAAGATGACAAATGGCAAGTTACCTTCTTTTTTGAGTGAAAAGGTTTTGTGGGAAGGAAACATCTTCCCGCTTTCTCTCTAACCTCAATCTTTCTCTCCAACTTCTTCATCTCTCATTGTTCATCTTACTAGACTAAATCTCAATTTTTTATTTTTTCCAACTAAGCTTTGCCTCCAAAAATCTATAAATAATACCTCTTGGCTCTTTGAGAAAGAGAACTATTTGCATAACGTGAGAATATAGTCAAGCATTCAAGAAATCAAGCATCTTAGCATAACATTCTAGTTTCATTATCTAAGCATTATCATATCCATTAGCTGCATATCTACTATCTCATTTCACAATCATTTAGCATAGGAACTTAGTTTCTTTCACTTTTGCATATTTACACATTCTCTAGGTTGTCATTATGTTGGGATTTTTCTTACACAATCTGAGAGCAATGAGCTTTAAACGAATCCTTGGAGCTAGAGGACGATGAGATGGTTTTGAAGAATCTATTTGGTTTGAAGTGATTTACTCTTTTAGATTCTTTGATATAATGTTTCATGGTGTGTTATTGAGTTTAATATTTGACATTATTTCACACACATTTTTTATATATATATTATAATGTTAATAGCGACATGGATTAGCGCATTTGACACCCATTTTAGCACACAAAATGTTTCTTCTAGCACATATAAATAATGTTTTGGTGCATCTGATTAGTATTCTAGCACATATAATTATTCTTTTAGTAAATAAAACTTTTGTTCTAGTGCAAATGATCAATTATCCAGTGCATATAATTGTTCTTTTAGCGCATTTAACCTCTGTTTTGGTGCATCTATTTAGTTTTAGAACACATATAACTATTATTTTGGTGCACATAACTTCTGTTCTAGAGAATATAATCAATTTTGTAGTGCATATGACTATTGTTCTAGTGCATTTGTAAAACTATAAAAAAAAATTGATCTAGATCCGACAGGACCACGACCAGTGATAATATTTTCTACATTAAGGTAAAATGAACCAACACTAGGGTAGTCATTTGGATTAAAATACACCAATCCTAGGGTAGCCATCATACATTGCTATCTCAATTAAAATGAACATCATGTCTTTTGTGAAGAAACATCTTCATGTAGAATAGAAAATCATCATCTGGGCTTTAAAACTTAATATTGTTTGTTGTGATTGTATGGTGATAGGCCTATGCTCTCCACTTTACTGGGTGATCAGAATGCCAGAATCATCTTTTCATTTCATGCAATTTCCTACTTTATTAAATATTTTTTATAAGGCTTGTCGTAGTGGGATAAAGTACTCACCCTATGGGAACGATCTAAGTGGAAACAACTAAAGCCAATTTTTCCAACCCACTATAATTAAAAGTGAGATCTTGATGAAAATCCACTAGACAATAGTGTGTATATGACATTCATCCCCAAATCCTTTGTTCTAAAGGTTGGGAGACCTCTCGAGGGATTTTATCATTTCCGCACCAAACAAAAATCCTTATTAAACACCTTAAGCATAGTGGCCCCCAAGATACTCACCATATAACCACCAATAATCCCTAGCCATTGCATTCCACTTTGGTTAAGACTTGGAAAAGACAAAAGAAAAGGCACCCTCTAGGGGGTGACAAGGTTGTGTGAGTCAGCGTAGTTCTAAGATGTGGATTGTGGTGTTAATGATGACCTTTTGACCTTAAGAGTGAGTCTTCTTGAAGTTTCTTATTGTTCAAATACTAGTGAAAACCAAAAAGGATCATGCTCGATCCTTGAACATACACTCAATGTTGTAGATTCTAGGACTTAAAACCAACTATTTTACAACTGCTTGTTTTTTCAAAACATTAATTCAGATAAGATCATCTAGAAAACATGAGAATTTGACAAATCAAATTGTGAAATTTATAATGATCATTTTATGTTAAGGGATTGGAAATCAACAACATTTGTCAAGAAATCCCTTACTAAAAGAATCAAGAAACCAAAGAAGCAACTTGGCTACATTTTTTTTTGAAAAGGAGACGCTTCTTGCACCAAAGTAGGAAGGTCTTGCTTGACTATCGAACTTTCATCCATAGGTATCATGAATTTGATAGAGGATATACTAATTATTTTAGTTTAAATCCTTTATATTCACAGGCTTATTATTAATGAAGAGCTCTTTCATAAAGACATAATCATAGTTAGCCCATTCATCATTATTACATTCCACAACCAGCAATACAGTACTCCAACTATCTAAATCAATTGTTACAATACAGAAAAACTTTGAAACATTAGGATTTTTGCAAAAACCATCATTTTTTAAACTAATATCAAAGCATCCTAAAGTGCATCAATTTCAAATCAATTTTTGATTTTCAGTTTGACTCCCATAACAGGATCTATCATCCTTCATCTAGGGAAACAAATATAAAAATTAGAAATCCTTAGTCATATCAATAGGATCCATCATCCTATTTGGCTAAGGCATCAATTATCCAACAAATTACACTTCCATTTGTGATCTAAGTTTAGTTAAAATCTTGATACAAACATATGCCTATTTCCACAAGGCCCTAAAAATATAAAGAAGAAGACGTAAGAGAAAACCCACTTTACAACATGGGTGATAAGGAATAAAATCCTTTTCATAGGCTTCATACACATGGAAATAGTTCAAATGATGAAATAACTAATGAAATGATTCAATAATTTGAACAAGATTAATAGTTTCACATAGCTATGGACAAGATCTTAGAGCGAAATAAATAAAGTTACTTTCTTTTATTGGCAAACCAAGGTGCCAAATTTCCCTCTGACTATGATATGGGGAACATTAAAGAAGATCCTGGAAAGGATAGAATTCCCTTAAATGATCTTAGTGTGCTTACCCAACAAATAAGAGGAATACAAAGGAAAATCGAAGAAATACAAGGGGCCACAAATAAGAAGTATGATTTGGAGGATATTTTTCCATATCCTTTTGATAGAAATGTCAACATGATCCCATTTCCAAAACATTGTGAAATTCCAAAATTTGATAGATACAATGGGAAAATAGATCCTATCGAACACAATAGAGAATTTAGAAAAATGATCCTTGAATTTTCACACAAGGACACATACTTGATGAGATTGTTCCCATGAAGTTTTGGTGGGAAATCCATGGAATGGCTTTCTAAAATCACTCCACCCATCAGGTCATTTGAGGGGTCAATCAAAAAATTTAAATCCCAATACACTCCTACAACATTCAACATCAAATAACTATGCTTGATCTATGCAAAGAAAAGAAAAATACTAGATAACCCTTCATCACATTCCTACAAAGATGGAGAGGATTATTTGCATGATATTCTCATCCAGTTCCTGAAAAGGAAAAGATGGATATCTTTATTAACAGTCTTGATCAATAAATGAGTTATATGCTCAACCTTCATTGTCCTCCACATTTTGAGAAGTTGATTGATAATGTAATCACTATTGAAGAAACCTTAGTCAGGAGAGGAGTGATACAACTTGACAAAGATAGTCCAAACTTGTCCAATTAGAACCACAACAATGACAAATCGAGATTTTGGACTACAAACAAGAATTTTGTCAATGATGGTGTTGTAGATGCAAAAAATGTGACAACAAAACCATCCATCTTCAATCTATCAAGTACCCCATGCAATAACACCAATCAAGGAAATTCAATCAATCAAGGCAATAAAAACACTAATCAAGGAACCAACACAAATCAAGTAAATTTGACCAATCAGAACAATAGCAATAATTGTGGTAACTTCAACAATAATCTCGGTGACACTCAAAATGAAAATCCATCCAAGTCACAACTCTTTTCAAATTGACTGAGTTTCACTCCTTTGGGACAATCTCTTGAGTCACCTTTCAAAGAGCTTATGGATAAAAATTCCATCACTTTACCACCTCAAAGAGATTATGAGCCATGAGTCAAACCACCATCATGGAATGAGTCGTATTATAGTGATTGACATAGATGCAAGGGACATAGGAAAAATAATTATCAAGGATTGAAAAATTTAGTCCAAGATTTGATAGAAAATGGTAGAGTAACAATCGAGGGACATCATGCCAATGAATCTCATCAAGCATTTAAGGACCCTCTTCCAAACTATCAAAAATAAGAATCTTCAAATGAAAAAGAAAAATATGTAAACCATGTCTATGATACCACAATCAACCACATTTACATGGATGACCAACAGGTTAATGTTATCAGGGTCAAGGACAAGCAAGAATATCAACAAATCAATGTGACAATGAGGGGACAAGCTGAAGTTGTCTTAAAAGGGAGCTCATCCAAAACAACTATCCTTCCTCCAAGTCAATATAATTTAGTCGATCAATTACAGAAAACATCAGCCCAAATCTTTATCTTAGAGCTTCTCAAGATATCCCCAACACATAAGAACATTTTAGGGAAGGCTCCCATCGACACAACTGTATCCATTGATTTGGAAATTAATAAATTTCAAGCCATGGTGGGACACTTGTCCTCACCCACTTGTCTATCATTTTCCAAAAAATATGATGCCTCCATGTCTCATCCACACAACTCCTCACTTTATCTAGAAGTCATGGTCCATAAAACTCAAATTAGGTGTGTCTTAATATATGGAGGAGTCAGCTTGAATATTTGTACTTTAAATTTGGTTCGTGTCTTAGGATTTTCTAGAGATTTTATTGATCCCAGATCGAAGATAACAATAAAAGCATATGATGATGAAGAGTGAACTTCCAAGGGTCTTATCATGTTACCTATCAGAGTAGGACCTATTCTGAAAAATAATTTCTACCAAGTTTTGGATCAAGACCTTTCTTACAACATACTTTTCGGTCGTCCTTGGATCCATCATATGCGGGTAGTATCATCAACATACCATCAATGTCTCAAATTTCCCTATGATGGATAGGAGATAACTATACCAACAAATCACAACATCAGCCAAATTTGTTCTAATCTCAGAGAAACCCAAGGCACTTTTGTACCACTTAATAGAGAGGCTCTTGTTGATTCCTCTTCAAATCATAATGACAAATCAAAGGATTTGATAAAGAAATTTGGCACAAAATTGCAATTGAAGGAAAAAGGGGTGGGAGAATATTCATTATGTCTCTTTAATTTACCTATCTCTCCAAGATCATATGGCCAACCCACAATATCCAAACAACAAGTTGTAGTAGCCTCCACATTAGGAGCAAAATATTTAGTACCCATCACAATGTTTGACAAAATTTTTATCAAAGCTAATACTCGAGAAGATTAAGTTGAAGATGAATTCCTTCTACATATCAAATTTCCTAAAGAACAATATGGTAAAGGCTATACTATAATGCAAAGGATGGGCTATGAAGGAACTTCTCCCATAGGTAAAATAAAGGAAGGAATTGTAGAACCCACTCAACCTATAGTATCACATCGAAAGGATAAAACATGACTTGTGTATAGTGAAGATACAAAAGGAGCTGCTCTAAATAAAACCCATGAAGAAGTAGTTTTAAAGAAAACTCATGAAGAAATAGCTTTAACAATTCTTAGATTACAAGATAGCTCGGGCACTGATTCAAATGAATATGAATGGGATACAATTTATGACAATGAATTTCAGAGAGATAAAAAGGTTGATTTCATACAAAAATGTACACCCATACTTAGACAAGGAGAAAGTTCAAGGACTCAACCACTTGAATTTGAACCTCAATATGACCATGACTTGAGTAAGGATGATTAGGTTCAAAACAAGATTGATAATCAATAGGAGGATACCATCATAGACCTTCCCTATAGCAAGAATGTTAACCATGTCTGTATAATGACCTTAACAACCCTCAAACTCACTCAACCAAATGATCCTTTACCTTTAATCCATCTTGAGCTTATTGATTGGGATCACACCGAACCTATTGATATCCCTATATTCCAAGATGATGAGGCCATTATAAATTTCCTTTGCTCTTCTAATCCAGAGACAGGTTCCACCAATGAATCTCACAATCAATTTTTCAATCAAGAGAGTGCCAAGTTTCTTAGTTTTAAAATTAATAATATAGAAGATTGATCTAATGGTGAAACTGAAAAATGCCAATGTTAGATCATGAAAAAGGAAAAAGAAAAAGTGTATCTGAGATTGAAAACCTTTCAAAGGAACTGAAGGATGAGAAACTTGAAAATATCCTAGAACACTACCAAGAGAGATATTCTATTTTGATCGAGCCAACAAAAGGAATCGACATAGACATTGGAGAACAACCAAACATCCTACAACTTGTTGCTTCATTAATAGAGGAAGGGATTCCAAATTTCATAGAATTCTTGAAAGCCAATCAAATCAACTTTTCTTGGTCATATGTGGATATGTTGGGATTGGATCCTAATCTTATCATGCATCATTTGTCTATAATGTCGAGGGAAAAAAATTAGAAAGATGCATCCACGTGTCACATTGTTTGTCAAAGAGGAATTGAAGAAACTATTGGATATAGGGTTCATTCGGTCCATTGACTATGCATAATGGATCTCTAACATTATACTAGTATCAAAACTAGATGTGTGTATCAGAATTTGTATAGATTTTTGGGATTTGAATAAAGCATGTCAGAAAGATGATTTTACCCTACCTAGCATTGACACAATTGTGGACTTGGCAGCTGGACACGCCATGCATTCACTTATGGATGGATTCTCAGGATATAATCAGATCAATATTGTGCTGAAGGATCAAGACAAGACTACTTTCACATGTCCCTAGGGTACCTATTGTTGGAATATGATGCCATTTGGACTAAAAAATGTAGGTGCAACCTATCAACAAGATATGACCACTATTTTTCATGAATTAATGCACACTTTCATGGAAGATTATGTGGATGATCTATTAGAAAATATTATACAGGAGAGGGACATCTAGAAATCCTATCTAAAATATTTTCTAGAATGGAGAAATTCAAAGTTAGACTCAATCCAAATAAGTGTTCCTTTGGGGTCAAATCTGGAAAGCTTTTAGGATACATTATTTTAGAAAAGGGAATAGAGGTAGATCCAAAAAAAGTCAAAGCCATCATGGAGATTCCACCAGTATGAAATATCAGTCAAATTCAATCATTACAAGGAAAATTACAAGCTATCAGGAGGTTTATTGTGCAACTAGTAGACAAGAGTTTTCCCTTCATGAATCTCTTGAACAAAAATGTTCCTTTCAAATGGGAAGAAAATTTTGAAGCAATGCTCAATAAAATCAAGAAATATCTAATGAGTCCACCAGTCTTGGTTCCACTAGAACCAAGAGAGTCACCCATACTTTACATTTCAGCCACAAAGGTATCCTTAGGGGCATTTTTGGCACAAGAGGATAAAATAAGAAAAGAATGATTTGTATACTACATTAGCAGGACCTTGAAAAGTCGTGAGTTAAACTACACTTTTATTAAAAAGGCTTGTTTAGCAGTGGTGTTTCCTTCCCAAAATTTGTGACACTATATGTTATCCCACATGTCAAACTTGTGGCCAAAATTGATCCATTAAAGTAACTCTTGAATAAAGCTACCTTGACAGGTAGGCTAGCCAAATGGGTAATGATCTTGAGTGAGTTTGATATCCATTATGTAGATCAAAAATCCATCAAAGGACAAGTCATAGTAGATCATTTGGCTAAAGTACCCTTACAAACATATTATTTGATGCACATTGAATTTCCTGATGTAAATATTTTCACAACAACAACAAAGCATTCATGGACACTATATTTTGATTTATCCTATGCACAACATGGCTTGTGGGAAAGAATTATATTTTTCACACCTTTGGGACATACTATTCCAAAATCCTATCAGTTAATGTTTCCTTGCACCAATAACATAGCCAAATATGAAGCATTGTTTACTGGAATGAGAGTAGCATTGGAATGGAGGATCATAGAGCTACAAGTCTATGGTGATTCACAACTTGTCATTAACCAAATAAATGATGATTATCAGACCAAGGATGACAAGCTCATAGCTTATAAGAACATGGTTGATGATTTTAATAAATATTTTGTTGAAATCAAGCTCACGTAGATTCTGAGATTTGACAACAAATTTGTAGATTCCATGGCTAAAATTGCTTTGCTACTACAACTATCAAAAAATAAAACTCAATATGAATTCCTAGTGGAACAATTTTTTACCATAGCATATGATAATCTTGAAACCCAAATCATTTCTTATCTGGTTGGTTCTGATTCCCCTTTATATGGAAAAATCTATACCTACTTGAAAGATAATATCTTACCCCTAGATTTTTCATGGAATCAAAAGAGAAACTTTATACACCAATCCTCTCAATATGCATTAATCACTAACACCCTTTACCGATGTGGTCTTGATGGTACACTTCTTAGATGTCTTGAATGTGACAAATCCAAAAAATCCTTACAAGAAGTTCATGGTGTTATTTGTGGAACTCATTCAAATGGGTTGACCTTAGCTAAGAAACTTGTCAGAATGGGTTATTATTGACCTACTGTGGAAAGGGAATCTTTTACCTTTGTAAAGAAATTTCCAAAGTGTCAGATCTATGGGAACCTTATACATGCACCTACATAGGAGTTTCAACCTTTCACTATGGCATGGCCTTTTTCTTAGTGGGGACTTGATCTTGTGGGAAAAAATCATCCCTCTTCATCAAATGGATACACGTTTATAATCATGGCTATAAAATATTTTACCAAGTGGATTGAAGCTATCCCTTAGATGATAGTAACTAGCAAGAAAATTCCATCCTTCATCTTGAATTACATCATATGTCGGTATGGCATTCCTAGCTCCATTATCACTAATAATGGGAGACCTTTTAAGAATCAGGATGTCAAAGAAGTTTGTGAAATATTGCATATCCAACATAGGATCTATACACCCTATTATCCATAGGGAAATGGAAAAGCAAAGGCTTCAAATAAAACCATTATGAAAAGCCTGAAGAAGATAGTAAATGATGTCAACTATGATTGGCATGTTCAATTAAATCCAAATTTGTGGGCCTATAGAAATAGCATTCAAACACCAACAAGAGCCACCCCATATTCCTTGGTGTATGGAGATGAAGTGATCTTTCCATTAGAAGTTGAAATACCCCCCCTTAGAGTCTCACTGAAGGGACTCATAACTGATGAAGACTACAGAGTTTCTTGACTGCAAGAACTGGAACTACTAGATGAGAGATGACAACGTGAAACTAATCACTTGAAGGGTTATCAACAAATCATGTCCCATACCTACAATCACATATTTAAACCACTAACATTTCAAGTGGGTGACTTGGTCCTAAAGGAAAACCCCTGCAATCAAGAAGATAGGAAGAAGAAAGGAATGTTTGAACCATATTGGCTTGGTCCATTTGTCATTGTTGTAGTATATGGTTTTGGAGCTTATCAACTGTCTACACTTGAAGGGGACCTATTTGAAGAATCGATCAATAGAATTCATCTTAAGAAGCTCTTTGTATGAACTAAAAAAATGTGAAAAGTCTTGAAAAAATCCAAAAACAACATAAAAATTCTTGAAAAAATCCAGAAATATTGAAAAAAGTTTGGAAAAAATGGTCATTAGGGTGAAAACCTAGCAAACAAACATCCTTTTGACACAAAAAAAAAATCGTCATTAGGGTGAAAACCTAGCAAACAAGAATCCTTTTGACTCAAAAGTACAATAAAAATGAGTTGTGAAAACCTGACAATCAGACGCTATATGTGAACAAGTTGGCTCTTCCATCTATTAGTTTATGTCCTCCATCATATCAGCATAACCATCCTATCAACATCATATCTACCCATCATTTACACATCATAGAGGCAATCATGTTTCATCATGGTTTGGAGAACATTGTACATATCCATAATAATCGGTTGTGTCTAACTAGGGGAAAAAGTACAAGCTCAATGGGAGAAAATGAATTTTGAGCTATCATCACAGGTAGATGGCAGTACAACAAACATGTCAAACAAAAAGAAAACACAATGACAAGACAACATTTGGAAATCAATCATACATGATCAAAAAACTTATTAGAAAGCATAACATTAGGTTTTCAAATAAACATGGATGATCTAATTTGAATAATGATTGAAATACTTTGAGCAAAGGTTGAATTGTAGTTTTATGGATTTTTGTTATCATATCTCTGCAGCAACTCAATAATGTCCTAGACTAGAGAAGCAAGGAAGGAGTATGATTTTTTTTGTCTATTATCTATAAGTTGATCATTATTAGTATGCAAATTTATCATGGGTTGTGCTCTACAACATATCATTGATGACATTTCAAAATTTGCATAGAAAAAAGGGTTAAATTTTGTCTATTTATGCAAACAATAGTCAGGTCATCTCGGTTCAATTATACCTCGATGCTTGTATTACCTTTCTATATAAAAAATCATGAAAGTTATACTCGGGTGATCATCCATGTGAATACCTTCTTTGATGCTTGTGCTAACTTCCAACATTTTGAAAGTTCAATGATGATAAACAAGCATTAAATAGCTCTTAGAATGAGAATTTTGTATAGTTAAAATCTGCATGGTTAATATAGATTGTATTCATGTTAGTTATGCATTTGCATTATAGATTTTCCAACGTTGGAAAAACATCAAATACAATATGTCTCTCTAACAAAATATTGAGTACATTTGACATTACCAAAAACAATATCATCATTCAATTAAGTTGCATTATCATTTTCATATCATCATTCAATTAAGCTCCATTATCATTTTCACAACATCATTCAATTAAGTTGCATTATCATTTTCACATCATCATTCAATTAAGTTGCATTATAATTTTCATTTCATCATTCAATTAAGTTGCATTATCATTTTCACATCATCATTCAATTAAGTTTCATTATCATTTTCATATCATCATTCAATTAAGTTGCATTATCATTTTCATATCATCCTTCAGTTAAGTTGCATTATCATTTTCATATCATTTATTCACTTAATTTTCATCATTCATTCAATTATATTGCATTCTCATTTTTATATCATATAAGTAATTCAAAGTGTGTTATCATTTTTCATATCACGTCAGTTATTTAGATTGAATTTTCATATCATCCATACATTTAGGGACATAATCATTTTCCATCACATTGAGATTTTCAAATCATGTATATATCCATTTACAAAGTATTTAGAAAATATTATCACATCATATCATCATCATACATCCATGCATTATATTATATGTGTGAGCATCAAAAAAGTACAAAAATATACATAGCATTGCATATCATTTGCATCCATCTCATACAGAATTAAAACATCATTTAATCATTATCCATAATATCACATGACATAATCACATCATAATCATTACGTAACACATCACAGTAGAAATTAAATGCATACATCATAGGCATCCATAATATAAGCATCAATCATACATGCATACATCATAGACATCCCTCATATAAACATCAATCATACATACATACATCATAAGTGCATCCATCATAGAGAAATATGTAGACAACGCATCGATCGACAATATTCGCTACATCTCATAGTATCAAAATTTAATTTAAAATGTCCAAGGATATAAAAAACAAGGAGAGATAAAACATCATAGTTTGGCATGAAATATCAATAAGATCCTCAATATCATAAAAGCGTATACATAAACATCATAAAAAATGGTACATCATCATGGTAAAAATACATCAAGGCACAATATATCAACAATAACTAATTGTTGCTACCATCAGATGGTGTAGGAATTGCATGCCCTCCATTGGATCCTATCCTAGCACCTAGATCCCTATGGCCTAGTCTAGACACCCCTCTGCCCATACTCCTAGAATGACTCCTAGAGTGGCTCTGTGACCTACTGGTAGAATGTGTATCAGGAACTCGTTGCTCAGGAGGTACTGCCTCTTCATATCTTAGCCTGTAGTACTCGGCTTCCCGAGCTACCTCTAGTGTCTCATCCAACATGTCCCTCATTAATGTACCCTTTTATAGCACTCAATAGCACTCAAGACCCTCTATACAACAACCTTAGCCTATTAGTATAATTTCCTACAAGTATCTCTCTCATTCATAATCTAGACAACCTATACCTATAACTACTGTATAGTGGCTTGAACCTATACTAGCTAACCCTATAGGCTCTGTACTATGGACTATAGGGTGGCTATCTATCCCTGATTTGATGGACCTCTTGTGTCACTCCCACTGCCTACAATGGAGTGTATCCTTCATGGTCTCCTCATTAGTGTTGGGATAGCTCTATCACCCCCACCTCCATCATAATCATAATCATCATCATCATCATCATCATTAGCCTCCTCCTCACTCCAACTCTCCTCCATATCCTCCCTCCTCTGCCTCTACCTAAGTATCTATGATTTTCCCCATCTAATGGTACAATAGAATCTTTGAGACTAGACAACCGTGGTGCTAGATGTGCCATCATCTATTGTGCATAATATGATTTCATCCGCCCATCAAGAATATATGATCTATAGTCCCACATATGTGCACCTAAAGAAATGAACTCTACAACAGCTACATCAAATCAAATCCATGGTCCCCACATTGAAATATCCTGCTAGCGATGTGCATAAATGGCTTAACCCTGAAGCATCCCATATATCCAACCATACTGTCTAATCACCTAACCCATGAGGAATCTCTCAATAATGTATGGGGTGTTTTTGATCAAGTATTAAGAAACAAAAACATAAGGCATCTCTCTAGCATCCTCTGGCCACTGCCGACAATCTAAGTATGGATGCCAAATAATTGTATCTAAGTCATGAAGTACTCACTACTAGTAATCCAACTTGCACAGCTTTGGCTAAGCAACAATGCTTGCACATGTAAAAATGTATGCTCACTTGGCTGGATGTTGTCTATCCCCCATAGGTCATGTAACTACTATATGTTCTCATGCCCAAATCTTTAGTAGGGAACATCCAATTTTCATTCTCTTGGATCCGTAGTATACTATCTGATGTAACTCATGATATAAGTGTGCAAGTATGCATGATCCCCATGAATACCATGTACTCGACATAATCATGCTCTCGAGCACTCGACCCTAGCTGACTGACAGTCCCTTCGACTTGTGGTCGGGACATAGAAAACCACCAATGAATCCTACCAGCACCGATGACAATGGCGCATATAGCTCAACCATCTCAGCCCATGGAATCTTGTAACCAACAATATGATCATCTAAAAAATTCCTCCTCAAGGCCTCAATGCCCCCTACTCTCTAGTGTCATATGTCATGATCTCTCCCATCACTGGAGTTTGTAGAATCCGATAGACATCCTCAGGAGTAATCATCATCTCCCCTATAGCTAAGTGGAAGGTGTTTGTATCATTGTGCCACCTCTCGGCGAGCGTAGTCAACAAACCCCTATTGAGCCTCATCTTTGGAATCTCCAACAATGAAATCAACCCACAAGAATCAATGATATCTTTGTCTACCTAAACAAGTTGTGGAATCAAACTCCAAGTCTTTTGGAATCACTCTTGCACCTAAAAAATCCCTAATCTCTCCTATCAATTTGAAACATATCAATTCAATCCAATCAAATGAAGCACATGTATCAATCTTACTATATGTTTTTCAATCATGAAAGAAAATTTATCAATCTTACTATTTATTTTTCAATCATGAAAGAAAATGTATCAATCTTACTATTTTTTTTCAATCATGAAAGAGAATTTATCAATATTACTTTTTGTTTTCTCATCAATCATGAGGAAAAATTTATCAATGAGCTTATTTCATCAAGATTTCACTTTATCAATCTTATTATCAGTCAAAACATTAAAAAATCACTATCACATGTTGAATCAATCAAAAAATATCATCAATGGAGGAGAAAATCATGCAATCTGGCTTAAATTCATCATATGCACTATAAAAATATTTAGATGCGCTATGGAACTCATATGCACTACTACACTCATCATGCAAACTATAGAATTCAATGCACTACAAAACTCTTCAAATGTGCTATAAAAAATTTCATATGAGCTACAAAATTATATGCGCTACCGTTTTGTCATATGCACCATGAAATATGTCATATGCGCTACTTTGTGTAAAACCAAGCAAAAACATGCCGCAATCATTTCAAATTTTTTACAAATCAAATCAAAAGGAGGTTTTCACAATATGTACCGGGGGTCCATAATGTGTCGGATGCTGGTGTCATCGAATCCACTCAAATCTGTGTTGGTGGATGGGAAGTGTCAGTTTCTCTCCCTCTAGAGCTCAAATTTTTCAAAATTTACTAAGGTAACTGTTGATCATAAAAGGTTGCGCCTCTTCGATAGTCTTATGGGAAATTTGGCGAGTGGGGGACAACATGCATCTCACTGAATACCTCCAGAATTTTTATAGAAAGCCGACTCTTCTCTAAGCTTTGGAAAAAGGAAAACGAAATGCAAACAAAAAAACTTGAAAGATGGCGATGTTGTTGAATCCTTCTTATGTTGTTTTTGTCCTTGATGTCAATTTATGGATATTTGGCATCTTGATGGTTATCTTATCAGTTTATCCATATTTGATTGGCACATTTACTTCATTAATTTTATTATCTTGGTGGTACTAATTGTTTAACTCCATGTGCAAATTACAAGTGTCTGTTAAGGTATTATGATTATTGGTTATTTCCTCCATTGATTAGGTTGATTAGTTATGCTTGATCAATTACAAGCAACTTAACATTCATCAAGGTATAATTCTCTTTCTTCAGTCAGTGGCATAGTTTTGAGGATCAATCTTATTATTATTTTGAGCATCTCAGTTTTCATCTCTTGGAAAATTTGGCTTTAAGGAATTTAGTTATGGTATTCGGTATTCAACGTTTGGCATATTATAAGGGGTTAATTTTTATTGTGTTAAAGGCATTTTGAATGTTACATGAAGTTAGCCTTCATTAACCTTCACAAGTCATTGAAATGAACGTTACATTGAAAATCATATTGCATTGGTCAATTTTTTATATCACATTGGATGAGACCTAAGCTTTGATCTTTGGAAAATTTCAAGTCTTTCAAATTGACATATGTGAGTAATGTGGTCTTTTCAAAACATTAATTTATGGCATCACTTGGTCGGTAGTCTACTTGGCATTTTGTAAAGTCTTATAAGTTTTTCTTGGATAGCATGATTACCTTAATTTTTCCCATGAATTTCAAAGAGTATAATGATTCTTTGATTTATCATTATATGTCCTTTCTAACTCCAAACATTATTCATTTCTGCAAAGGAACTCATTTTTTTTTTTCATGAGATGTTAGGGCAAAACTTTTCTCTCTATTTCACATTTTTTTGTTGCCCAAATTCTAGTCGCCACCATGTATCCTCCACCTTGGCTGCTTCTTAGTTATCTTTGGTGTTTTTGCTGTTGGACAGCAATCGGGAGCAGTCAGGAGCCCTACACAAAAGTCACTCCACTTGTCTTCTTTCAGCCACAGGGTGCAGGCACATTTTTTGTTTGGAAGGTTGTGAGGCCGGTTCTTCTCCTCTGTAGATCTAGTAATCTATTCTTTGAACAACAATTTTGTTTTGCCAGGTAATCTTCTTTTGATTGGTTTATAGATCCATTTCAGCTCAGTAAAGGTTATTTTGAGCCATGTCTTCTCTCATTTGAAAATAGAAAAATGAAAAATGTTTTTGTTCTTCTCATGAAAAATCTAAAACATTTACTCCATTCTTTGACAACATTTTGGAAAGGCTATCATAAGGTTGTGTGATTCATTTTTGTTTTTGATAGTGGGTATAAGTGATACCTCAAGAATCTTATCCGGTTCACTCTTGAAGTCATTGGTAACCATTCTTATTTGTTTCATCTTACTATTTCAGCTTGTCATAATAAAGATTTCAGTTTTTGGGCATTGTTGTTTCAGCTTCTTAAAAATTATAGTTACTATGCTGGGTATATTCTGTATGGGTTTTCATTTGCTAAAAATATACTTCAGTTGCATCTCCTATTTTGTTAGGATAAAATGGTTATCATTTGTTGTTTTAAATGATGTGCTCTCATTGCTTTTGTTTAAGCACTACATGTGCAGGCTTCTTGTGAAGACATGCTCTGTCACACTTCTATTCTTGTTCATTCTCATTCTATCCTCAACAGAAAGAAAGAATCTTCATTTTTGTGAACACTGCAACATTAGATTTGACTTGACAGTAATTATGTAACCTGAAAAACTACCTTGCATAACCTTCTGGAACGTGAAATTCGAAAGACAGTTGTAATACTTCCAATATGTAATGATGTTTTCTATAAAAAGCAAAAAATAGTGAGTTTAGGGTTCAATCATCATAGGAAATCAAAATTTTAAACAAGTGTATATTATTTTGGAGATGTGAAAGATTCTATTATGTTCTTTAATGCTGAAGATTGGAAAACACAGTGTGTAGTCAGACTTGTAGTTTATGTATGGAAATATGTTGAAAATGAAACAGTGAGAAAAGAAAGAAAAGATATATCATCGTAATACAGCTTGATGAGATTGTATAGTGACTGTGATATGATTTTCCTCAAGTTGTCTTAAGGCTTGATAATGGGTGGAACACAAAAGAGTCATGCTTGACTTTTGAGCGTTTTACACATTGTCTGTCAAGAGGCACTTGATAGAAATCAAGTGTAACAGAGAGATCCTCTGTACTATTGTAAGTCCTATTAAATATTAGGAAAGGGGCTAGTTCTCCTTGAGATTGGTGTCTCTAAACATAGGGGTTGGTGCTCCTTGAGTCGGTGCTCAGAAATCAGCCATTGAGGCTTTATCAAAATAAATTTTTGAAATGAAAGCCTGAAAAAAGGTAGCAGGTTCAGGAGTGGTTTTTCTACCCCAAGAGGGTTTTCCACTCGGCATATCTTGTGTCTATATGTGTCTCTGTGACTCTTTGCTTTAAAATGCAATGTTACATTACTCATTTTAGTTGATATGATTGCATTCAAATACATGAATGACACTATCATTGATAAATGAGAACATATATATGGCCTTTTTCAGTTTCAGTTTAAATCGGTTAAGAAGTTATAAACACTAATTCACCCCCCCCCTCTGAGTGTAGTTTCACTCCAAAAATTGGTATCAGAGCCTAGGGTCCTTTGATAGGTCTTTCCAACCTAGGATTGATTATGGACTTGGATTCTATTCAAAATGTCTCAAGCTCATGAAGGTACTTCCATGACTAGAGCTCCATTATTTGATGGAACTGATTATGTATTTTGGAAAATCAGAATGGAGACTTATTCAACTTCTATTGACCTTGATGTCTAGAGCATAGTATTGTCTGGAGCATAGTATACTCTGCCAACTACTTCTGATGAAAAGAAAAAATATGAAACCAATGCAAGAGCAAAGCATGCTCTTTTGTGTGCTTTGACTAAAGATGTCTTCATCAAAGTCATGCACTGTAGTTCTACTAATGAAATCTGGAATAAATTTGAAACTATCTATCAAGGAAATGAAAAGGTAAAACATTTAAAAGTCCTCACTCTAAAACACCAATTTGAAGAACTGAAAATGGGGGACGATGAAAAATTAGTTGACAAATTTTTGAGAGTTGATGAAATAGTAATTGCAATGAAGGGTCTAGGAGAAGAAGTCAAGGAATTTGATGTAGTAACCAAGGTCATTAGAACCTTACCAACAAAATTTGAAGCTAAGATAGCTACTCTAGAAGAAAAGAAAAACTTTAGCCAGCTTACCCTTGACAACCTTCAAGGCACCTTGAATGCCTATGAAATGAGGATCAGTAAAAACAACACCACTACAAAAGAAGCAGCATTTAATGTTGAAAGGAAAGAAAGGAATGATCTCTTTGAATCAGAGTTTTCTGATTCTAAAGAATCCCATTTTGTGAGGAAACTCAAAAAGGGTTCTGGAAAGTATAAGGGAAAAATTCCCTTCAAAAGCTGTAACTATGGAAAAATAGGCCACTTTGCTGCAAAGTGCCCTTATGGTGACATAAACAGTGATAACGAGAAATCTGAGAAATTTGCCAAGAAAAAGGCTTATAGACCCAAACAAAAATTTAACTTCAAAAAGAAGAAAAGTTTGTTCAGCAAAAATGAAATAGATTCTGAATCTAATGACTCTCTAGATGAAGAAGATGAAAATATCTTCATGGCTGAAATCATTCAACAAGATGAAACAAACAACAATGATGCTGAAGAAGGTGAAGTGGACTATGAAGGAGAACTGAAATGTGCTTTAAAAGAGTTGAGAAAACTTAAGAAATAGTTATGTGCTCAAGAAAATAATTTTGTTCAAGATAACTCACAAGAGCAGCTCATTAATCTTGAGATAAATTCATTAAAAACTCAACTTGAAGAATCCAAGAGAGTTAAAGATTGTCTTCGCATTGACATAAGTTTTAAAGACCAAGAAATTCAAAAACTTGAACATGAGATTTTAGATCTCAGGAAGACTATCAAGAAGTATGAGAGCACTCTTAAACTGAATGACATGCTCAGTAAACAAAAATTAAAAAAAGACAAAATTGGTATTGGCTTTGTTAAAGGTGGATGCTCAAATGACAGTGAAAAGAACAATATTATTGTTGGAAACAAAAATCCTGAACTCAAACATTCTAAGTTTGTCAAGGATCATATTCGTCCTTTTAGGAGCAACAAAATGGTTTACAACTCCTACCCTCTCTTTTATGGGTATTGTTACTTCTACAATAAATTTGGTCACAAAGTAAATTCTTGCAGATTTATGAATGCTAGAACTCCTAGATTTGGCTTTAGGAAGAATCATGTTTTTGCAAGATAGATTAGATGTTTTACATGCAAATCTTTGGGTCATTCAACAAAGCAATGCAATGTTGATCAGCATAATAAACAACTGAAAACCATGAAAGTTTGGAAACCCAAATCAGTTAACAACATTGAACAGACTATGCTTGTTCAAACTTCCTTTCACTCAAAGAAGGACCTATGGGTCCTGGACAGTGTCTGTTCAAACCACATGACTGGTGACAAAGAAAAATTTACAAATCTAGAAGACTATGTTGGTGGATATGTAAAATTCAGAGACAATTCCAGAATTCAAATCAAAGGAAGAGGTTCTCTGTTACTGAATGAAGACACTCCAATATCAAATGTTTATTATGTAGAAGGATTAAAACATAACCTTCTGAGTGTCAGTCAAATCTGTAATAGTGGCTATCAAGTCCTATTCAACTCATAAGGATGTGAAATCAAAAACCAGTTAGGTAAAGTTGTTGCTGCTGAAAGAAGGACTAAGGGAAATGTCTATAATCTCCTTGAAATACCTGGAAATGAAAAAAATCATGTGATTAATATCAAGAGAGACTCATACAATGTGACCAAAAGAAATTCCTCTCTCTATGACCTAGACAACTCTATTATATGTTATAGGTGTAATAGGTTTTGACACAAAGCACAGTGGTGTAAGAAACGTTTGACAAAGCCCTCTAGGGACTACATGTTCAAACAAAAGGAAAATAATACTATGTGTAAGGAGAAAACAAAGCCTATACATTTATGGAGAAGAAAGCAAGAAAATAAAAATGAAGAACTAAATCTTGTGCATGATGCACAAGAATCATCTGTGAGCATTTAAAAGGCAGTATAAAGATAGGGGGAGATGATTAATGCTTTCTGAATAAACCCCTTTGATTTCAATTAAAGATAGCAATTTTTTTGTTGTTTCATAACCCATTTATTATCAAATGCAAGACACAGATTTGTTTTATTGTCTTGCTGGGAATAAAAGTGGCAGTGTGTGATGATAATTGTCCTATTGCAATGATCCATCTATATCATCATTAAGGTAGAAGATGATTTTCTCATATGAATTTTGGTGTTGCTGCAAAATTGATACCTTTTGTGTCTTTGGGAGTGTCCACAGTAAAAGATACGTGTGACAAAATTACATTGTCCACCTTTGGTGAAAAAATTGTGAGTAACCTTACTTTGTTGTAACGTATTGGTTGGGCCAAAAGTATCAATATCTTTCCTTTGTACTTATCAGAATAGGTGATGGTTTGTGTTACTAAAAGAGTTTCTTGAGGTGAAGATGCTTGAACATCAAATCTTGCTATATTGACTCATCTTTTTTCAATACTTTGAAACCACATATAACAACAAAAAAGCATGTTAAGATAGTGAATTGGTTGAGGTCTTAATTGAAAGAATGACAAAAGTAGTTAGTTGAAAAACTTTAAATGGTGAATGATGAGGTTCTGCAGTGTTGTGCTTGGAAATTATGGACAACATACTAAGTTGTTGCCATAAAAAAAATTTAACTGTGGTTGTTGATGCAACATTTTTGACTTTAATTATGTTGGTATTGTATACATGTACTTGAGGACAGAAAACAACAGTGATAAAAGTTTGAATACTCTTGGATGATGAGGTTCTAAATATGCATCAAATGATCAATATTTTCCCTTGACAATTGTTTATTTCTTGATACTAATTGTTTAGTGTCTTGAGACTTATGTAGTCGACTGCATGCTACAGTTTTGGCTTCTTTGTGTTATTCTGGTAAAAGATGTCATTCTGGAGAACAAGTAAGTTATTGGATCAAAGAGTCACTATTTATAGAATTTGCACATTTTCAATTTGTTTGAGAAAATAAATGGTGTCTTACAGATCATAAAGGAATTTTTTGTGAAGCTTCCTTGTTGGGGGAGCTTGGTTCTAAGGTTCCTCTCTTATAGCTTTCCTATCATTGTTGGCTGCTCTAATTGTATTTGCATTTGGTTTCACTGGTTGTATTGGCTTTTAGATGTTTGGTTGCTTATCTTTGGTAACTATACTGGCTTTGATGACACACTTACATAATCTAGGTGGTACATTCTGTGAACAGTTGGTTCTTGGTTCACGTGTTTCATGGCATGCTCTTAGTTTTTATATGATGGTACTAATGCTTTCCATATGTGAATTACAATAGAATATGCACTTGTGGATGGTTATTCATACTGGTAATTATGTGCTTACAGCTGACAATGAGATTTATGCTAAACATTGTTTCGGAATTCAGTATATGTTATTGGTCACAGTTTTGCATGGGCATGTATTTGTTTCAGCTAGGTATTGGTTGCTTGTTGTATATCTTCCTTTGTCCTTATGACAAAAAGGGGGAGAATTATGAGCATTTGGTTACAGTTCATTATCTTTGGTTTGGTGGCTCAGTTTTGCCATCAAGGACAAAGGGGGAGTTTGTTGAATCCCTCTTATGCTATTTTTGTCCTTGATGTCAATTTGTGGATATCTGGCATCTTGATGGTTATCTTCTCAGTTGATCCATATTTTGATTGGCACATTTACTTCATTGATTTTATTATCTTGGTCATAATGATTGTTTAACTCCATGTGCAGATTACAAGTGTCTGTTAAGGCATTATGATTACTAGTTATTTGCTCCATTGAGCAGGTTGATTACTTATGCTTGATCAGTTACAAGCAACTTGACATTCATCAAGGTATACTTCTCTTTCTTCAGTCAGTGGCATAGGTTTGAGGATCAATATTATTATTATTTTGAGCATCTCAGTTTTCATCTCTTGGCAAATTTGGCTTTAAGGAATTCAATTATGGTATTTGGTATTCAGGGTTTGGCATATTATAAGGGGTTAATCTTTATTCTGTTAAAGGCATTCTGAACCTTACATGAAGTTAGCCTTCATTAACCTTCACAAGTCATTGAAATGAACGTAACATTGAAAATCATATTGCATTGGTCAATTTTTTATATCACATTAGATGAGACCTAAGCTTTGATCTTTGGAAAATTTCAAGTCTTTCAAATCAACATATGTGAGTAATGTGGTATTTTCAAAACATTAATTTATGGCATCACTTGGTTGGCAGTCTACTTGGCATTTTGTAAAAGTCTTATGAGTTTTTCTTGGACAACATGATTACCTTAATTTTGCCCCCGGATTTCAAAGAGTATAATGATTCTTTGATTTATCATTATTTGTCCTTTCGGACTCCAAATGTTATTCATTTCTGTAAAGGAACTCGTTTTTGGTTTTCATGAGAGGTTAGGGCAAAATGTTTCTCTCTATTTCACATTTTTTTGTTGCCCACATTCTGGCCGCCACCATGTATCCTCCACCTTGGCCGCTTCTTGGTTATCCTTGGCGTTTTTGCTATTGGATAGCAATCTGGAGCAGTCAGGAGTAGTCAGGAGCTCTGCACAAAAGTTGCTCCACTTGTTTTCTTTCAGCCACAGGGTGCAAGCACCTTTTTTGCTTGGAAGCTTTTGAGGCCGATTCTTCTCCTCTGCAAATATGGTAATCTATTCTTTGAACAACAATTTTGTTTTTCCAGGTACTCTTCTTTTGATTGGTTTGCAGATCCATTTTAGCTCAGTAAAGGTTATTTCGAGCCATGTCTTCTCTCATTTAAAAACAAAAAAATGAAAAACGTTTTTGTTCTTCTCATGAAAAATCTGAAACGTTCACTCCATTCTTTGACAACATTTTGGAGAGGTTATCATAAGGTTGTGTGATTCATTTTTGTTTTGGATAGTGGGTATAAGTGATACCTCAAGAATCTTATCTAGTTCACTCTTGAAGTCATTGGTAATCATTCTTATTTGTTTCAGCTTACTATTTCAGCTTGTCATCATAATGATTTAAGTTTTTAGGCATTGATGTTTCAAATTTTTTAAAATTATAGTTACTATGTGTAACAAAGGATAATTCTTCATTTTTATGTGTCTACACTATGCCGGGTATATTTTGTATGGGTTTTCATTTGCTAAAAATATACTTCAATTGCATCTCTGGTTCTGTCAGGGTAAAATGGTTATCATTTTTAGTTTTAAATGATGTGCTCTCATTGCTTTTGTTTAAGCACTACATGTGCAGGCTTCTTGTGAAGACATGCTCTGTCACACTTCTATTCTTGGTCATTGTCATTCTATCCTCAATAGAAAGAAAGAATCTTCCTTTTTGTGAACACTGCAACATCAGATCTGACTTGACAGTAATTATGTAACTTGAAAAACAACCTTGCATAACCTTCTGGAATGTGAGATTCGAAAGATAGTTGTAATACTTCCAATATGTAATGATGTTTTCTGTAAAAAGAAAAACATAGTGAGTTTAGGGTTCAACCATGGCAGGAAATCAAAACATGAAACAAGGGTATAGTATTTTTGGAGATGTGAAAGAGTCTATTCTACTCTTTAATGCTGAAGATTGGAAGACATAGTGTGTAGTCAGACTTGTAGTTTCTATATGGAAATATGTTGAAAATGAAACAGTGAGAAAAGAAAGAAAATATTTATCATTTTAATACAGTTTGATGAGATTGTATAGTGACTGTGATATGATTTTCCTCAAGTTGTCTTAAGGCTTGATAATGGGTGGAACAAAAAAGAGTCATGCTTGACTTTTGAGCATTTTACACATTGTCCGTCAAGAGGCACTTGACAGAAATCAATTGAAACAAAGAGATCCTCTGTATTATTGTAAGTCCTATTGAATATCAGGAAAGGGGTTGGTTCTCCTTGAGATTGGTGTCTCTAAACAGAGGGGTTGGTGCTCCTTGAGTCGATGCTCAGAAATCAGCCATTGAGGCTCTGTCAAAATTAATTTTTGAAATGAAAGCTTGAGAAAAGGTAGCAAGTTCAGGAGTGGTTTTTCTACCCTAAGAGGGTTTTCCACTCGGCATATCTTGTGTCTATTTGTGTCTCTGTGACTCTTTTGCTTCAATAATTTAATGCTTTAAAATGCAATGTTACATTACTCATTTCAGTTTATATGATTGCATTCAAATACATGAATGACACTATCACTGATAAATGAGAACATATGTATGGATTTTTTTAGTTTTAGTTTAAATCGGTTAAGAAGTTATAAACATTGATTCACCCCCCCCTCTCAGTGTAGTTTCACTCCAACAATTGGTATCAGAGCCTAGGGTCCTCTGATAGGTCTTTCCAACCTAGGATTGATTTTGGACTTGGAGTCTATTCAAAATGTCTCAAGCTCATGAAGGTACTTCCATGACTAGAGCACCATTATTTGATGGAACTGATGATGTATTTTGGAAAATCAGAATGGAGACTTATTTAAATTTTATTGACCTTGATGTCTGGAGAATAGTATTGTCTGGGTACACTATACCAACTACTCTGCCAACTGCTTTTGATGAAAATAAAAAATATGAAACCAATGCAAGAGCAAAGCATGCTCTTTTGTGTGCTTTGACTAAGGATGTCTTCATCAAAGTCATGCATTGCAGTTCAGTTTACATGATTGCATTCAAATACATGAATGACACTATCATTGATAAATGAGAACATATGTATGGATTTTTTTAGTTTCAGTTTAAATCAGTTAAGAAGTTTAAACACTTATTCACCCCCCCTCTCAGTGTAGTTTCACTCCAACAGATGCGCCAATGCTTTTACATGTCAAAATCACAAACTTCACTCTATGAATGATATGCTAGACAAAATACATCACTTCCCTTCATTGGGAAGAAGAGAACGAACAACATATGCTCCATACAAGCACAAATACAGTCATTCAATCAACCCTTAGGAAATGCATATTAAGATCTTAATCAAGAATAGAAGTTCCAAACCTAACAAAAAAATGATCTAAAAGCAATACAAACTCTCCCTCCTAATATAGCATATTATGAAAGAAATGATAACCGTAGAAAGAAAACGAAGAAGTCCAATGACATAGTCCAGTTTCTAAATTTTATGATTCATTTATATACACAAACAACATAGAATTCTAATAAGAAAAACTATTTAGATTAGCAAGACATAGTGTTCTATTCTAGAAATAGATATATTGAAAAAAATATTGAGAAAGACCATATCATGCACAGTTTCAAGTATTTTTCAGAATAACCTGTATTTCAAATTCAAATTAAATTTAAAACAAAGATCAAATTCTAATCCAATAATAGTTTGATCTAAAAATGGACATAACATGCCAAAGTGAAGCAATCTTCTATAAACCTTTAAAAAGAAATTCTTCTACTAGCTAAGAAAAACTAAAAAACACTCTTTCAACAAGAAATGTATTTGGAACCCTTGCTTCATGCATGTTGCTTCCAATATATAGCCGCCTCAGAAGAGAAAACACCAACCTCCTCCAGAAATAATGATTTCTAGACATCCAAACTTGATAGCTGGAGAGTTTTTCCTTTAGATATTTTCTAGCTACCATATTTATGTCGCTTATATATTTCAAAAGGATCAGCCCTTGTAATTGCTCTAATCCCAAAAGATAGTCTAACAATCAGTACTATTGATCATCCAAGTGGACTCAATAGCACCACCTCATATATCCTTACTGACCATAAGTACAAAGCATCTTGTTGGACTCCAAGTTCAAAATTCCTTTATTGGGCTACAACGCAAATGGATGATGTGTGAAATGGGCAGACAACTTCTCCTCTTCCAAAAGTGAAAATAAGAAAACACTCACCAGATCAACATGTGGTCCGTTTTTGATAAAAGAGACAATACTCACTAGGAGACGCACAACCACCATGTGGCACATTGAGCGTCTATTCATAAATGAAAACCTCTCATGCTAGGATCCTCTTGAAGACAAAATAAATCCAAAAGAGAAAACATACACAATGGAAAAATTTGCTTCATAGTTCTAGTGACTCACAGGGGGCCTTTGCTTGCAAAGGCTCAAACCAAGACCTCTAGTTATTCTTGGAGTTTGAGGAAGGTAGAATGCAACATCTTCCAGTCTGCGTCACTTTGTCGATTGAGGCTACTAAATGCCTTATATGCCTGATCGAGTTCAAAGACCTCCTTGAAAGAAAGAAAAAAATCCCCATCTCGTTGAAGCAACACCTAGGTGATAATAGAGGCATGAGAGTTGGAGGATATCATTATCAATACCATATATTGATGGGGTTGAGTTTGGGCCTAGAAGATCTAGGGGAATCTGAATCATGTTTCAGACCTCATTTGTAATATGCTCAATTGACATCACATCTCCATGTGCTAAAAAGAAAGGAGGAAACCCATAATTGTATAAGATTCTAAAATACTTCTTGATTTCATTGAGCCTCTTATTTAAAATTGCTTGGTTGTTCTTGGTCTTGGATGCCACTTTATGATAGTAGATGAATTCACTTGCTTTACTAGAGGTTGCTCTACGATTTGTTATGCCTACACCTTTCAGGGCCTCATTTGTTTCCATAAAAAGCTTGGAGATTCAATTCAGGGATTCGACTAGTCGGGGAGCATACTCCTAAAGGGTTTGATCAGCCATTGGTCCCACTCTTTCATTTATTTCTCAAGCATACCTTAGGAATTGTAAAGTTGGTTTCAAGATGGCGAGTGAAACAATGATTCGCTCCTAGTAAGTAGACACCAACCTTTTCTGTATAGGAAGGGTTTCATATTTTTGTACAGTGACTAACTTCTCCCTTATCTGAGCCTCCTTCACCTTCAATCTTTGTTCTAGTTGATCTCTTATCAAGGGATTCTCCTAGTTCCACAACCAAATTTTGGGTTTCTTGAATCCAAGCATGTAAAGCAGCCTCAACCTATTACTTATCACTTCTTAGTTTATCAATATCCTATCGAGCCTTTTCGATCTCGTCGGAAGCCTGAGCTCAGATGCCATGTAACTCCTTCCTTGTATCTTCCCAAACACACTAGTGCTCCTTAACAAACTGATGCTCAGTTGCAAGTCCACTCTTCAATATATCAATCTTGGCATAGAACTAGATCCACCCATCTTGGAGAACTTCAAGAGATCTTGTTTCTTCATTTTGTTGCACTTGTATATGGAATATGTGTGTCCTCTCTTCATTTTGGGTCCTGAGCTATGACTGGAGATGCTTCACTATCTCTTTCACGTTTTCCAATTGAACCTCATGCATTGTCAGCTTTTGATCAATCATCTCGTAGTCTATATATACTACCTTTTGAGTGGTCTTCGCTAGATTCACCTTGTCACAAGGGAAAATTTCATTCAAATCCAAACCTACTACTTGGATATCATAATCCTCCAGCTGCATCTACCCCTTAGATTAGGTTGTGAGTGGCTTCATGGTGGTGATCCATAGAGAATTTTTCTCTTCATTAAAAAATGTCTAAATCTTCTTAGAGGCTAGTAACTCAACATTCTTTTCCCTTCTTTTTTGCTTTCTATTTTGTCAGGTCTGCCTAGTTGCATCAAAATGCTTCTGAAGCATCTACAGGGTATCAATAATCTGTGTTGCCATAGAAGCACCAGGAGGGAAATGGAAAAAAGTAACAGACAGGGATATTTTGAATGTATCGGCATGCAGGGAGGAAAATGGGAGAGTAATAATTGAGAATGGTGAGATGCCAAATTGGGATTGGGAGCTTGGAGTACCAATTAGAGTAAAAAGTGTAATAGATGGGGCAATCAACTTCTGTCTGACTGCGGATGAGCTCAGGGTATTAAGTAGCATGGGTGACTCATCCTTTTCTATGGGAGCTTTAGATAGGGCGATTAGAGAGTCAATACCTGCCACAGTGGATATTGTTTGCTCGACATGTGGTGCCACATTACTTGACACGTTAAAAATAGAGGGGGGCTCATTTAACAATAATAACTCCGGGTCCGAAGGTGGAGGATTCCTCTCAACTGGAAGAGGCAAAGGTTTAACCAAAGATGCATTAGAAGGGAGAAGAGGGGGAGCAAGACTTACCTAAATTGTGATAATCTAAATGTGGTGGAGAGTAGACTTTGCTTCTTCATTTTTGATGGCTGCATTAGACATGTCTAGATATTAGACTCGTTATAACTTTGTTTGTCCTGAGATGGAACGTTTCAACTCTTTTGTTGATGACCCATCTGAAGCCTGGCCTTCGTGTTCCATAGTCGATCCTCTTGGAGACCATCGGGTCCTCTTTCCTTTGCTTCAAACACTGGCAGAAGCCACAACCTGTGAGTCCCTTTGTCGAACTCTTGTGAGCAGGGAGGATGGCATGGAAGTTCTTCCATGGTTACTTCATGGTTGGACTCTAGATTTTTGTTGTTGAAATCAACCTCTTTGTCATAAATCTCTTCAAATTGTTCATCATATGGCTGAAAATCCTCAAGATTCCTTTGGGTGTTACCCATTTCTTGTTAGAATCTCTAGAAATATACCATTTTACGTTCTAACCATCCTCACCACTTCATCTGGTTTCATAAGGTCTTGCTTATTGGAATCTCCCTTGGATATTTTGCATGTGGAGTATAGAAAAATATCCACTTTGGACTCTTCATGGGTATGAGAGCCAAGTTGACATACAAATGTGGTCTTTCCTGTGTCGGGTTTCTCTTAGATTCTACATATTCCCATACCTCATGCTTCAAGGGAAGCTGTCTCAATGGATTATAGTCCCAATCGTCACATATACGGACTAAGCCCAAAGCTACCAATAAATTGGTTAGCTCACTTTGTGGTTTATGCTTCTCCAACACTACCTCGCCATTTGTAATACAGAGGAGAAGTGAAAATAACTTTTTTTTGTTCCTTCCTCTGCCATATGCATTGTCAGAAAGAGTTTCCTATCAACATGCCTCCAACATGAAGACCCGATCTATTAAAAACCTTGGGAGTTGGAAAGTATCTCTAGAAAAACCATGATACCTGATAAATGTAAAATCCTCCCTGAAGAAATAATCCACCTGGGGTGATGAATTTCTAATCCACAACAAAACCTCAAGAGACAAGAAGTCACTAGGCCGAGGTAATAACTCTTGTAATACTGGTCCAAAAAAAAGGTGTCTAAACCCATAATAATTGCTCATCCTTCACAGGACACCGGTCCATATAGAAATTGGTTGAATTAAACCCTCTTCATCTACCCTAGACATAGGCAAATTTCTTTCTAAAAACCTGAAATTTTGATGAACGATCAAATGAACCAAGAAAGAAGAATAGCTGAATTTGTATTCAACCTGGTAATTTTTTAGTTGCAGCAACATATTGGTAGCTATGACATTAGAAAATTAAAAATACCCTTGTTCCCGCTCATGTTTGAGTATCAGAGAAAGGGCCATCTAAAAAGAGTGAACCTCCTCATCACTATCCAAATTGAAAAGTAAAGCTATCATTGAAAATAGGTCCTGTGAGTTGTCTAGGAACATCTTTAATGCCAAGGGAAAAATAATATGGCCTTTGGTTGACTTGCCCCCTATTTCACAAGTATAGAAATTTTCCCTTTCATTTGATTCCTCTTAGTAGGTCTCCATATCTTCTTTGATGAACATCTCAATATACCAGTTGTAGGGGATGCACAACATCTCTCATATAGCTTGAGCAAAGACTACTACCTTTATCTTGTTGCATGTTATTGTCCCAGTTCCTTCATCGAATCTCCTGGAACATGCATCTACCATCTCTAAGCATGGATGTATGACAGGTATCATAAACTGTGGTAACCCGCAATTTCAGAGTCGAGAGGAAAAAATATCAGTGTTGTCGTAATCTCTCATCCTTCGCAAAGCTCCTTCTTTGAGATTTTTAAGGTTCTTGGCCAACTTGGGGTGGAAGATATTATGAGTGACATCTTGCATTGCTTCCCTTTTAACACCTTTTTCTACCAACACAATTTTACAAAAATCAAAAGGTCACTCCTCGGGTACTGGGGCATTTGCAAACAATTTTTGCCCAAAAAGATTGGTGAAATCCAACCTCCTCGGTGTTGATTCAGCTCTTATCCCAGTTGTTGTGGGTTATGCCATGGTTTCTTCAAAAGTTGTAAAGAATTTCTAAAATGGCCACTTGCTCTTTGCTTCTTTTGAAAACAACTACCTTTTGGGCAATTAATTCTCCAAGAAGTACATGCAGTTAAGGAAATTTCATTATCGATGGTCTATTAAATGATGCGACCAAGGTGATATGTGTGGCTAGAGGATATGTATCCCTCATGAATACCAAAATCCTACAAGAATGGATTTAGTACATTCCATTTTTCTGCCTCTTTCCTAGAATTAACTCATTGCCTCAAAGAGAGTGTCATTACTTATGTCAATCTTTGTTTAGCGATACAAAGTACACTCTAAAGGACTTGTTCATTAATTTCTCAAGCATTAGCACATTAATCCCTATCTTTTCACCTATGCAAACTAGTCGATGTTGATGATGGTTGAGGAAAGATGTTGAAAATTGGCTCATACAAAAATTTACTCCCAACGTCTAAAAATTAATTTTCAACCTTGTGACAGATTTTATGTAAGATCTATTTCTCCATTCACCGGCTGCCTAAACAATTCCTTTTACCATCTGGCCAAAAATAGAACTTTCACTATTTAGTCATTCTAGCACCTCTTTTCTATAAATAGCTATGCTCCCTCAAGGCCATATTCATTTGAAAAGAAATTTTTTGGATTTTAGTTATCTTCATTTATTTGTAATATTTCATTTTCTTTTATGCTCCAACCATGACTGTTGGTATAGGTACTCACGTCCGCCTTCTCCCATGCATTCCATAGTATGCCTTCACTAGGGAAGTCACAGGCAAGAGAATTAAGTGTTTGGTAAAGAAATGCAACTTTCTACAGGTAATTTCCTTCTGGTGGGTCGTGGGTATGGAATTTATCAAGGATGAGAACCATATGTGCACCAACTAAAATGTCTTGTCCCGGTTCATGGCCTCTCTATTGGACCTAAAAATTTTGAAGACCAAAATAGTTGACCTATGTCGCTGCATGTTCAACATTTCTCTACTAGAGGGGCTTGGTGAAATAGTGCAAGTCACTATCCCTGGCATCTGCATTCCTATCACAATGGACCTTCACAGGTTCATTGACCATAGCATGGACATGTCTTGGCTTGCTTTCCTTAGTAACTTTTGCACCATGGACCTGACTAGCCACCCTGCCTTATCTCTGCTTACTACTACCTATCTCCTTTGGGAGTATGATGTCAACAAATCTCCCACCTAGTATGACTTCGAAAAGCAATTTGAGCTCGTCGTCTTCAGCCACATGGAATGAGGTTGTGGTTCGTGAATTGCATCCATGTTGTTTGTGAAGAAAAAAGAAGAAGTAAAAAGAAAAAACTATATGGGCAACAAGCCCTCATAATGATAGATAGAGGATTTCCTTTAGTTATTTTTTGTAAAAATACCTCCATTTTGTCCCTTTTTTACATTTTGCTCGAATACCCACTTATGGGTTTTACTCCCATAGAGCTTTTATGTTAAATCTAAGCCTCAGGCTACCCAACACTGTAAATTTGATGAAATATAATATAATAACTTTTCATACCTTAAATTCTTCAACTAATTTTTAAAACTAAGAAAAAACCTAAGATTTTTACAAAATTTACATATAGTACATGTCTGTGAATAGTTCTTAAAGAAAAATGTTGTACTTTATTGGAATGGTTTTAGATGAATATCACTCACCAGTATCCCCAAAACATTACCTTCCATATCTTCTAATTCATAGGCATTCTTTTCTTTGCACACACTAATTCAGAAGGGACCCTTCCACAATGCTTCAAATTTGGTATGTTGTCCTGATTTCGTGGAATGCTCATCATATTTTAGCACTAAGCTCCCCTCATGAAAATCTAGGTTGGAAGCCTTTTTATCGAACCAACATTTGACCATTTGTTAGCGACTAATCATGGCCTCAAATTTTTTTCTCTATTTTCTTCCAACTCTATAAGTTTGGCTATTCGTACATCCATTGCACCATTTTCCTCTAGTTACAAGGCTTTCAGTAATTGTAATTTGGGTAACTCTATAGATATAGGAAGAACTACCTCCTTACCATAGACTAACTCATAAGGAGACATTTTCAAGATTTTCTTTGGTGTATTTCGATCTACCCATAGGGCAGATCGAAGATGTTTGTGCCATTCCCTTTATTGTTCGAACCCGATACATTTTATTAACCTAATTAGGTTTTTATTTGTCGATTCTAGTAGACCATTTCCCTATGGGTAATAATTTGAAGAGGTTTTGAGGAAAATCTCATTTTTGATGGAAAAATTTGATACCTTCAAACCTACAAAGGCCCTAGCATTGTCAGATATGATGGTCTTCAGTGAACCAAACCTAGTCACCAGTCCTTCTAGAAAGTTAACAATCTCACCCTTTGTAGCACCTTTCAGGGAGACGAGTTTTGTCCATCTTGTAAAATATTCAGTCGCCATGAGAATCCATTTCTTACCAGCCATGGAGATACGATTTATCATCCCAAAAAATTATAGACTCCATTGAGTGAAAGGTTCCTCAGTTACAATGGGACTCAAAGGAAAAGCATAATTATTTCTCCTTCTGACAAAGAATTGGCACTGGGTTCATTTTGTACCAAACGATGTGCTTCTGAAAACATTGAGCGCAAATAATATCATGCTCACATAATTTTTAGAGCAGTGGTTTTAGAAGAACAATTCCTTCCCAAAGGGCTATTATGAAATTTTGTCAGAATGTTATCTGACTGATTTTTTTCTAGATATCAGAGCAATAATCTATCATAGTTTCTTTTGAATAAAATTCCCTCAATCAATACGTACTTGGTACCCTGCAGTTGATAGTATCTTCATTTGTGAAGGGGAAGGGTTGTCGGGTAATATCCCTTTTGCATGTATAATGTTCTATCCATTACCCATGACTCTTTAGATTCAAACTAGTTGGAAAATACCTGATCAATCTCTTTGTCGGATTCTACAACTGACTCCTATGCAATATATTTACATAGGCCTCTTCCTCACACAAGCTTGGTTGGCCTAATGTCTACATCATATTCTAGGATTTTGGTGATCCAATTAGCTCTTTTTTCGGTTATCTCTCCCTTAGTTATATATTCCCTTACACTTGGGTGAGCAACCAAAATAGTGATCTTGTTAGCTGACACTAGGTGTTAGAACTTTTTGTGGCTCTTGACAATGGAAAATACCTCCTTTTCTACAAAATCATACTTGGTCTCAAAGCCTTTAAGAGTTCTTGAATGAAAAGCAATCAAATGCTCACCATTCTCCTTTGTATCCTTTTGAGTGAGCACAAATGCTATACTATGCTCTTCGTTGTATACATATAGCAAAAAATCCTTAGAGAAGTCTAGATTGGCCAATACTGGGGCAACAAAAATAGCCTTCTTTATTTGTTCGAAAGCTTCTTTTCCTTTGGGGGTCCATTTGAAAATAATGTTCTTTTTAAGCATCAAGGTAATGGGCCTAATGATGCCTACAAATTCAGAGATGAAATGACTGACAAAATTAATCTTCCCTAATAAATATTGTAACCCCTTTTGATTTATTGGTAAAGGAAAATCCAATATGGATTTAACTCTTTCGAAGTCTATTGCAATCCCCTCCTTGGAAACCACAAAACCAAGAAGTTTACCTCGAGGGATTTCGAAGACACATTTTTTGGGATTTAAGGAAATCCTGAACTTTTGACATCTCTGAAAGATCTGCTCTAAATGTTCAAAATGGTCAGCTTCTACCTTTGAAAAGATGGTTAGGTCATCCAGGTAAATTAGAATAATTGAATTAATTAATCCTATAAAAGCAATGTCCATGGCCCGTTGAAAGGTTGCACCAACATTTGAGAGTCTGAAAGGCATCTTTGCATATGCGAACGTGCCCCACTTAGTGGTGAATTTTGTCTTATGTTGATCACTCTCCTTGACAAGTACCTGATTGTACCCCCAAAAATCCATCGAGTAATGAGAACATCTCAAACCTAGCTAATGTTTGCAAGATCTGCTCCATGGACGACAAAGGGTAATGATCCTTCAGCAAGGCCGTATTTAAATCCCAAAAATAAACACAAAGCATAATGTCAATGTTCTTCTTTTGAACCAATACCAAATTAGACACCCAAGTTGAGTTTTTAATTGGATAAATGATTCGGGATTTAATCAATTTGGTGAGCTCTTGAGCCATCAGTGCTTCAACCTTCGGGTTAGCAAGCCTTTGTTTTTGTCGGATGGGCTTCGACCCCTCTGCCAAGTCAATGGTATGTTGAATTATACCAGGGTCATACCCTCTGAGGTTGTTGTAAGTCCATGCTATAACTCCTTCATACTTGAAACATAGATTATTCAGTTTTTCGATATTCTCCTACTATACATTTCTCTCGACTCTAAGATTTCTATCATTTCTAATTTCTAGATCTTTGTAATCATTTTCGTTGGTCGTGAACCATTGCTTGCCATTCCTCGCATCTTCACAATAAAAAATATTCTTGAGGGAAATCAAGCCTTGAGGAAATTTATTTCCTTTTAGCTGAATGACTTGCCCTTCGGGCAACTGAAACTTTGATTTCAAACAGTTAGAAGGTCATTCAGAATTCTGAACAAAATTGGCTATTTGGGCATCATCCTCAAATACCTGCTAGTTCAGTTCATTGTCGGGGATTGATGGTCGGACAACAATGTGGATGACACTTTTTTTAGAGTTAGGAACAGGCTCAAACTGTGACCTGATAGAAGCCATCTAATCTGTTGCATCATTCAAGGACCGAGGAATATCTTGTACATTAAAAGCCTCAAAACCTTCAATCAAGTCCAAAATCTGATGCCTATAAGCCTTCATCCTTGTGTTTTTTTCCATTGCTTGGCCACGGACCTGGTTTACTATCAACTTGGAATCTCTAAACACTTGCAATATTTTCACACCCATCTACTTAGTAAGGAGAAGGTCATGGATTAATGCTTCATACTCCACATCATTATTTGAGCATGGAAATTGGAAATGATAGGCTTTCAGGGTCTTGAATCCTGTCGAAGAAAACAATCGAATTCTTGCTCAAGAACTGACTTTTCATTTAGCACCATCAAAGTACATGGTCCACACACGATTATCCATTAGATCATTATAAATTTCCTGATCTTCCATCAACATCGAATGGATTCATCAAATATGATATAAGTACCTAATCTCGTGGCATGGAAATTACCAAATGGATGAGAATCAATGAACTAGTTAAGGAGGACCTCCTCTTCGAGATTCCATTCACTCATATCCTCTTCATCTTCTATCATTTCATAGAAATACCTTTCTTGTTTAGAAAAGGAAGTATGTGCATCTTCAAAATAGAGAACCACATTATCCACTATGTGCTCAGCATGTAGAGATTCTGAAAGAATTTTTGTCTTTATTCCATGCTTAGTTCTCAGTATTAGGTGAGACCAGTCTAGTGCTAGGTATTTTCCTAGCTTTGCAATGAAATATCGAGAGAGACACATTTTGAAGAACGAAGGGATGTCAACTATCACTACCTCTTGTGAGACTGTCTAGATTGGACATGAAAAGAGAGTTAAGGATAAATATTTTATCTGACCAACCATTAGAACCTTCTTCCCATTCAACTGCATGATCTCCTTTTCCAAAGGTTCATACTTGAGAATTAAAGCATCAACCACTTGCTTTGGCATGATTGTCATACTAGCTCGTGAATCAATCATATTATTATGCAGAAGCTTATCTCCCATGATTAACGTTAAAAAGAAAGGAGTGGGCTTTGGCTTACTTACCTCTCCTCGTTTTTATTTTTCAGAGTCACTCATATAGGCTACCGTCTTCGTATTTTGAGGATCCAACACAGGGATTTCTACTCCATTCAAATTACATTGCAAAATTTCCTCCGCATGAGACTTTGGCTCTTCACTTATGAGTGCTCCTTCAAGCAATGAACTTTGTTCAGGGATAGATATCATGTCCCATAAACAAACATTACTAGGCACCTTCTTCCTCTGATCCACTACGTTAATCATTTTGACCAACTAAACCTTGGGTTTGAATGGTGGAATCTCCTTGAGCTTCTATGGAAGGCATTTCATTATGAACAGATTATATGTTTTATTAGGCAGTCTGTCGAGTGTTGGCAAAATCTACCACTACGAACCTGGTTGAATGGTTGACCGATCGACAGACTATGACCACTATATTTTATATGGTGGCAATGAGCGAGGCTGGGGATGAGGGAGAGGATACAACACATATTCCCTAGTGAGTCTTCTCTTGGATCTAGTATTGTAATCTGACTGTACCTTTGGAGCACTAGTTGTCGAGGCTTCGTTTGCAAAAAATGAATCATGTTCTTCCATCCAAGAGAAAAGTGCTTGATCAAGTGTTATGTCTAGCTCTTGCTCCATGGACATGCCTTGCATTTGCGCTCTAAATCAAGTGTTCTCCATCTCAATAGATTCATACTCTTCTATGTTGGGTTGTATGCCTTTGCTTCATTTCTCAACTATTTTCTGCCGCAAGTTTCCTCTGGGGAAATCCTGAGGCATGTGACTATCATTGCAAGGAAAGAACCACGCGGTCTCATCATCCACCAAGTTGTTTTGGACTGGAATCAACTCCTTACCTTGGCTATCTTTAAGCGTTTGTAGTGGCATAATGATCAGGACTATTTGATGTTAGTGTAATTAATATTTAATTACACTTGCATAACTTTACTTAGGTTGAGCTAATTTTAGGTCAACATTAGGGTTGCATATTTTGCTTTTATAAAGCAAATCATCTCATTGTAATATTGAATTCCTGAATAATATCATTTTGCACATTTGCATGCAAAGCTCTGCTTTTTAATGTTTTCTCTTTTGTGGAAGGTGTTTAGGTTTGCATGTCTGATCTAGGGTTTTCTAACATGGTATCAGAGCTCCAGACCTGCCGCTGCCTGTTCGTGATCTGAAGATATGGCTTCTCAGTGAGTTTCAAGTGCAAGGGTTTCCACAGGCATCTTTTCTACAAGATCTGGGGGTAGCCAATTTTTTGGCATAGTATGGGCTCAAACGGACGTCACCATCGTGTTCGCAGCGCCCAAAAACCCTAGAAACGCCTGTCAAATCGTCCATTTTCGAGCAGTTGGTTTCTAAGGCAAAAATTTTTTGCTAGGGAAGCCGTACGGCCTCCCCAGCACGCTTCACGAGGCACAAAAATTTAAAAAAAATAAAAAAGGCGATCTCGGGTTCTGTGCCGGCGCCTCCAGTGCAAACGGATCCCACCGCCCGGTGGCCACCGGCCCGCCACCAGGCAGCCACCGCTTCACCGTCGCCGCCGTCCTCCACCGCCAGTCCGCCACCACTGGGCGGCGCTCGCTTTCAGCCCCCACGGGCCCAACTGCCACGCCAGGGTCATGTGGGGGACCGGGAGCTCCACGCCCGGCCCCCGGCCAACTCCAAGTCCAAGCCCCTGGTCATATCAGCGACTAGGGGCTCTACCAAATTTTTTTTGCAGGGAGCCGAATTTTTGCTCCGACGGCCAGATGGCCGTCAAATTTTTGACACTGAAGTGCTGACGTCAGCATGGCGTCATCGGCTGTACGGCTGTTTGTCCCCTCCTAACCCTAGTTTTCTCTAAAGAAGCAGTTTTTTTCTTTTTTGTATAACTTGGGCATACGGTATCGAAATTGGGCAAATGAGATATCGCCGGAAAGCTGGTTCCGAGCACTTTCATTTGGTGCAATTTATTTTTCAGTATTTTTCTGTTTTATTGCATTTATTGCTGGTTGATGTCAGATGTACTTTTTATGCTTCCGAGCTCATAACTTTTTGCCACGACCTCCGATTTTCGCTATCTTTGCGGCGTTGGGAAGGTATTGAGGAGCTCTATGTTGCTGTCCATGCACTTTTTTCTGTATCTGTCACAAGTTTTTCGTTATTCCAGATTTGACCCGATGGGTGTTTTGGAGATTACTTGGATATTTTGACAGTTGGGAGAGTGCTTCTTGCATCATTGCACTTCATTTTCAGTGATACATCATTTAATAATCGACTGCTGCTTCATAGATTCCAGAGTTGTTCCCGTTTGGAGTTTTCGAGTGTTCCGTGGCATCGGGTCTGCTGTTGCATCATTATGATTCCGATATGGTTTCTTGTAGATAGAAGTATCTTTCCTTGCTTGCCAGATTGCGGTTCCAGTGTTACTCTACAGTGTTCTTCCAGTGCTTCTTTGCAGCATGTCATATCATTGTAGGGGGGTTTTGTCCCACTGGGTTTTCCTCCTCTACCTCTTTCTTGCATTTGTAAATGGGTACCTGATCAGGCCTAGTTGTCGGGACCCATCTTTTCTTGCATGCATCTTATTCTAGTGTTTTAGCTTCTTCCTAAGTTCATCTTAAGGGGGGGTGTTAGAGTAATAATTTTATTACGCTTAATTAATTACATCATACTGGTTAATTAATTAAGTCACTTATTCCTCTAGTTGCTTAAGCTAAACTTAGGCGCATTAATAATTATTTATTAATTATTAAGTGTGCACACTAGGGTTTCATTTAGGGTTTCTTGATCTCCTTCATAAGGATTGATCTCTTTGTAATAACTGAGATTCTGATAATGCATTTTACACTTTGAGGTTTGCAGAACATCTTCCTGGTTTCACATGTCTTTTGCATGTGACAGGTATACATTTGCATGCAGGTGATCTTGGATTCTAACATGGTATCAGAGCCTTGACATGCAGCCCCTTCTCAAATTTTGGAGAAAACCATTGCAGATTTCGTTCGGGTTCCTCAAGGATTTTTTGCCTTGAGTTCATTTATGCAGCATTTTGGATCAGATCGGGCTTCACCATTGGATTTTGAGCGCTGGAAAAAGTCAGGTTTGGCTTTTATTTTGCAGATTTTGGTCATGATTTGCCAGATCTGTGAGGGTTTCAAGTTTTGGTGATTTTTTGCAAGCTCTGGAGGTAGCCATTTTTTTGAAGCATTTTGAGCAGAAACGGAGGTCACCATTGCGTTCGCAGTGGCCAAAAACCCTAAGATCGCCTTTCGTTTCGTCGATTTTGATGAAGTTGGTTCGGAGGCAAATTTTTTTTGCCATGGAGGCCGTATGGCCTCCCCAGCACGCTTCCCAAGCAAATTTTCTCGAAAATCAAGGAAAAATGAAGATGGGAAACCCAGCCACTTCCTCTTCATGCCTGCGGTCACATGGGCGACCATGGGCTCCGCTCCAGCCCCCTGTCCGCCAGCCCCTGGTCGTATGCAGGACCAGGGGCCGAATTTTTTTTAGCCCCCTGGGCTGCCTGCAGGTTTTATTGGCCATTCTGGAGCACCTTTGACAAAATCAGGCGTAACTTTTGCATACGGTGTCCGTTTTTTGAAAACGAGATACCATTGGAAAGCTGATTCCGGCGCCGATCTATTCAATGTTTTAGTTTTTCTAAATTCTACTCCATATTTGTTTTTCAGGTCCTTGAACTCAGATGTTGTTGTTTTCACTCCGGAGGGCATATCTTTTGACTCGGTGATCCTTTTTTCGCCATTCTTGCGGCGTTGGAAAGCTGGTTTAGTCCTCTACACAGATCTGAGGTCTATTTTCATTTTATTTTTATGCATGTTAGTAATTCTCTCCTTTTGCAGTCATTGGGGATTGTAATAAATGAACTATTATAAAGTTCCTTCGGGGGGGTTTCCTGCATAATAATCTTCATCGTGTTTTGATGGAAACTCGCATGGGTTGTAATCTGGTCTCTTAGTTTCTTTTGGCCATTTTTGTCTTAGCTTGACACATATCAGATTCTTTTTGGTTCACACTTTAGATTGAGAGCCTATGGTTAGTGATCCGCATCGGATCCATCTCAGTTTGAGGGCCACTAAATTTGTGGTTATTGTTCCAAGTCTGTATGGTACTTTTTCCCATATAAGAGTTTCAGTCTTATTTTTGGCATCGGCATCGAGATTCACAGCTTCCAGATTCTGTCATCATCATACCATCTACTGTTGCTTTATGGATTCTAGGGTTGTTCCAGTTTGGAGTGTTCGAGTGTTCCGTGGCATCGGGTTTGCTGTCACATTATTATGATTCCGATATGGTTTCTTGTAGACAGAAGTATCTTTCCTTGCTTGTCGGATTGTGGTTCCAGTGTTACTCCACAGTGTTCTTCCAGTGCTTCTTTGCAGCAGTCATCTCATTGTAGGGGGGGTTGTCCCACTGGGTTTTCCTTCTCTACCTCATTATTGCATTTGTACATGGGTACCTGATCAGGCCTTGTTGCCGGGACCCATTCATGCTTTCTTGCATTCATCTTAGTTTTAGGTGCATGCTTATTTTAGTCTCCCTAAGTTGCACTTATGGGGGGGTGTTAGTGTAATTAATATTTAATTACACTTGCATAACTTTACTTAGGTTGAGCTAATTTTAGGTCAACATTAGGGTTGCATATTTTGCTTTTATAAAGCAAATCATCTCATTGTAATATTGAATTCCTGAATAATATCATTTTGCACATTTGCATGCAAAGCTCTGCTTTTTAATGTTTTCTCTTTTGTGGAAGGTGTTTAGGTTTGCATGTCTGATCTAGGGTTTTCTAACATTTGATTGACAAGTATGGATTGCTAGCCTCCTCGACCTAAAGATCCTTGATATGTAAATTGTTGATTTTATTGATAAAAGGGTCCACCCCTTAGTATATCTGATTTGCTTCTTTCGGATGTGCCGCTTGTTGTCGCTTAATGAGGACTAGCTCATTAGCGAAAAATCACATCAGGATTTTCATATCATTAAGGTCGGCCATGGCAGAAGAAGAAACCAATGTACCTAGCTATGCATTAGGGTATACATACATAGACTTGGGTGGAACTAAGATTGATGTTTGGGTCACTAGAGTGCTTGGAGAAGACTCTTGTCAGAATGAGACATCAAAGATCTCAAGAAAGACAAGCATTGGAGGTCACGGCGGGAGTTTCCCCATGTCTATCAAATTATTCTCCACTTAGATGACTAGTTCATAGACTTCAGCTAGAGTATCTCCTCCCATAGAATCTATCTAGATCACCATGTCTGAATTGATGGATTTTAGAAAAAACATTTAAAGGCCATCGCAGTTGGGAGTCATGTAGTTGTCGGGATCCTCTGCCAAGTTTTGTTAAACCTAGTGTTAAAATCACTCATGGCTTCCTGTAGGGCTCTCTTGATTGTGATCAGTTGGTGCAACCACGAGGAATGATATCCCTTCTCTGAAAAGTGATCAAAAATTTTATGCCTGAGCTAGTCTTGAGCCTTCCCTTTGAAAGAAGAAGTTAGTAATCTCATGGCGATATTATCCTCAATGATACTATGCACCCTACATACATATGCTACATCTTGAAGGTGTTTAGAAGGATTTTTACAATCTTCTCCCAAAATTTTTGGAATAACCTTAAGGGCATTAGCAGGTATGGCAGGCCAAACATCGGGTGGACTTGGTGGCTGTAGTGGGCTGCCACTATCCCAAGTTACAAAGTTTCTAGGAGCAGGAGGGGGTATATGGTCCATAGAAAAAAGATTCATATGAATTGGATATACTAGTATTATTATCTGAAAAGTTTGGCCTTCAAGCGGAGTAGACAAAGCTCTTAATTCCAAACTCCTACTCCTTACTCTTCCACTTCTCACAGGTGATACAAAAACTATGGTTCTTCTTCTCCTAGGTATTAAATTTGGTAACTGGGAGTACTGAAAAATTACCCTTTGATGATGCTCTTGTTTGAACCCTAGGCATGGAACTTTCAATTTCTTTCCTCTGGTCTGATTTAGAGATATTTTTTATTTCTAATCAGGCCTTTGGAAATGGTCTCACTGGGCGTACTAGAAAAATAAATGTTGATCATAAAATCTTGCACCTCTCCAACATCTTATGGGAAATTCAGCAAGTGGGGGACAACATGCGTCTCACTAAATACCTCTAGGATTTTTATAGAAAGTCGACTCTTCTCTAAGTTTGTGAAAAAGGAAAAAGAAATGCAAACAAAAAAACGTGAAAGATGGTGATGCACCAATGCTTTTACAACATTTCAAAATCATAGAATTCCCTCTATGAATGATATTTTAGACACAAAACATCACTTCCCTTCATTGATAGGAAGAGAACGAACAATAGAGGCTCAATACAAGCATAAATACAGTCATTCAATCAACCCTTAGGAAATGCATATTAAGACCCGAATCAAGCATAGAAGTTCTAGACCTAACAGAAAAACCTTTTAAAAGCAATACAAACTCTCCCTCCTAATATAGCATATTATGAAAGAAACGATAACCTTACCAATAAAACAAAGAAGTCCAATGACATAGTCCAGTTTCTAAAGTTTATGATTCATTCATATACACAAAAAAAATAGAAGTCTGATAATAAAAACTATTTAGATTAGCAAGACAAAGTGTTCTATTCTGGACACAGATATAATGAAAGAAATATTGAAAAAGACCATATCACGCACAATTTCAAGTATTTTTCAGAATGACCTATATTTCAAATTCAAATTAACTTTAAAACAAAGATCAGATTCCAATCCGATAATAGTTTGATCATAAACTAGACATAACATGCTAGAGTGAAGTAGTCTTCTATAAACCTTTAAAAAAAAATTCTCTACTAACTAAGAAAAACTCAAAAACACTTTTTCAATAACAAAACTTTTTGGAACCCTTGCTTCATTCTTGCCACTTCCAATATATAGCTACCTCATAAGAGAAAATTCTGACCTCCTCCAGAAATAATGACTGCCAGACATCCAAACTTGATAGCTTGAGCTTTTTTCATTTAGATATTTTCCAGCTACCATATTTATGTCGCTTAGATATATCAAAAGGATCAGCCCTTGTAATTGCTCGGATCCCAAAAGATAGTCTAATAGTCAGTACTATCGATCACCCAAGTGGATTTGACAACACCGCCTCATATCTCCTTACTGACCAGAAGTATAGTGCATCCCGTCAGATTCCAAGTCAAACATTCCTTTGTTGGGCTACAACACGAATGGGTGATGTGTCAAATGGGTGGACAACTTCTCCTTCACCAAAAGTGAAAATAAGAAAATGCTCACTAGATTGACACGTGGTTTGTTTTCTGACAAAAGAGACAATACTCACTAAGAGACGTGCAACCACCACATGCGCTAGGATCCTTGTGAAGAAAAAATAAAGGCGAAAGGTAAAACATACACAAAGGAAAAATATTCTTCACGGTAACAATGCACAAATGATTTCAAAAGTTACTTTTTACCTATTTAAGGGTGAATGGAGGTAATTTTTATCACAATGTTTTATCCATAGCACACAATCAAACTCATATATTTTTCATATCAATATTTCAACAATGTGTTTTCATCAAATCATCTTTATCAGTTGATGAATCAGCCAAAAAATTCATACTTTTTTTCATAAATCATCAAAAATCACAAAAATCAAGAAAATCCCAAATTTTATTTGACTCATCACCCGAGGGGGCATGTAGGCATCAATTTTCTAAAATTCGCATCTAGGAAAAAAATGGAATTCTTTGAAGCAATGCGTACAACACATCACTTCAAATAGGGGAATAATGTATACACCCAAAAATGGTCACATTATAATAAGTATGGTAATTAATTAAATACAAGTTATTTGATTAATTCTCTAATTCAATCTACATATGAATGAATTTAAATAATTTGTTTATATTGTTCATTTTCTATATTCTTCTATCTTAATTAAATAAGTTTAGTTACTTATTTAATTTAATTATCACATTGCTTTATTTTGAATAAAGTAAATATTCTTCTTTTTTCCAAAAAGCCATCTCACTTATAATTAAATATTTTAATATTTAATTATAAGTTTCCAAAAACCACATGCCACATGAAATGATATAATTTTATTATTTCATTGATGAATTATCTTCAACTACCAAACTAACTCATAACTAAAGATGACAAATGGCAAATTTCCTTCATTTTTGAGTGAAAAGGTTTTGTGGGAAGGAAACATCTTCCTGCTTTCTCTCCAACTTCTCCATCTCTCACCGTTCATCTTACCAGACTAAATCTCAACTAAATTTTTTCCTCCAAAACTCTATAAATAATATCTCTTGGCTCTTTGAAAAAGAGAACTATTTGCATAACGTGAGAATTATAGTCAAGCATTCAAGAAATCAAGCATATTATCATAGCATTCTATTTTCATTATCTTAGAATTATCATATCCATTAGTTGCACATCTACTATCTCATTTCACAATCATTTAGCATAGGAACTTAGTTTCTTGCACTTTTGCATATTTACTCATTCTCTAGGTTGTCATTTTGTTGGGCTTTTTCTTACACAATCTAAGAGCAAGTAGCTTTAAATGAATCCTTGGAGATAGAGGATGATGAGACGGTTTTGAAGAATCTGTTTGGTTTGAAGTGTTTTACTCTTTTAGATTCTTTGATATAATGTTTCATTGGGGTGTTATTGAGTTTAATAGTTGACATTATTTCACACACACAAGAGTCATCCATTCCAAACTTCTTTAATAATTTTTTAGCATACTTAGATTGTGAAATGAATATCCCTTTATCAGTTTGATTTTCTTGAATTCCAAGGAAGAAATTAAAATCACTAAACATAGAAATTTCAAACTCTTTTTGCATCTCTTCTACACATTTCTTACACATACCTTTATTTCCACCAAAGATAATATCATCAACATATACCACAACTATCAACATCTTTTTTTTGTCAACTTTGAATTAAAGATTGTTGTATGTAGACCCTTTTCTTAATCCTTGTTGAGTCAATTATCTATCCAACCTTGTGTAACAACCTCTGGGAGCCTATTTAAGTCCATATATCTTCTTTAACTTGGAAACCATGTTTGGTTTGTCTAATAGCTGAAAACCTTCTGGTTTTTCCATATATACTTCTTCTTCCAATTCACTAATCAAAAATGTAGATTTGACATCCATCTGATACACTTTAAAGTCTTTATGAGTTGACAATCCCAAGAGCATCTGAATGATCTCCATTCTTTCTACTGGTGCAAAATTTTCTTCAAAATCTATTCCTTCAACCTATGTATATCCTTTGCATACAAGTCTTGCTTTATTCCTTACCAATTCACCATCTTCATTCATCTTATTTTTGAATACCCATTTTGAACCAATTACATTCTTGTTTGCAGGTGTAGGGACTAGTTCCCATGTCTCATTATTTTCTATTTGTTGTAGTTCTTCTTTCATTGCTTTAACCCAAATCTCATCATTACATTCTTCACTCACAATCTTAGGTTTTATCTTAGAAAGTAAACACAAATTTACCTCAACCAATTTTCTTCTTGTCTTTACACATTCACTTATATCTCCAATTATCTGTTCCTCTATATAATTTCTCTTTACATATTTAGGTGTCTTAGGTGTAGGTTCTCGAATATCCTCTTCATCACATTATTCTTTCTCTTCCTTTTCTTCTTCTTACACTTTCCCATAGATAGTATCATCAGGTTCAACTTCACTTATTTCTACTAGTCTATACATAGCTTCATCAAATTTTGCATTAGTACTTTCAACTATTTTCCTTAGTCTTTTATTAAAGCATCTATATGCCTTGATGTTATTTGAATATCTAAGAAAAATTCCTTCATCACATCTAACATCAAACTTTCCAATATTCTCACCATCTCTTTTAATGTAAATTTTCTTCCAAACACTGTAAATTATTTAACAGTAGGAGTGTTACCAGTCCAAAGCTCATAAGGAGTCTTAGTGTTGTTACCTCTAATCTAAACTCTATTAAGAATGTAAACAGTGTCGATTTCTTCTCTCCAATAAACATCAAGAAAATTTTCTTATTTCATCACAGTTCTAGTAGCCTCTTGAACAATCTAGTTCTTTCTTTCCATGAATCCATTTTGTTGAGGGGTTCTAGGAGAAAAATAATTTCTCTTTATGCCATGTTCTTCACATAATGCATTAAAATCACCATAAGTAAATTCTCCACCTCTATCAGATCTTAAACATTTGATTCTTAGGTTTGCCTCATTCTCTACCCTTGCCTTGAATATCTTGAATTTATCAAGAGCCTAAGTTTTCTCTCTAAGGAAAGTAACCCATGTCATCCTAGTGTAAACATCAATTAAGAGCATAAAATACTTATCACCATTAAGGCTTCCTATTCTTGTAAAACCACAAAGGTCTAATGAATTAACTTCAACATTCAGGTAGATGAAAACTTCTACAAATTGAATTCAAAGGCTTTGTGATTCTAGGAAAATCTCTGACAACTTCCTTAGAACTGATCTTGATCAGATTGTCAAAATTCACAAGTCCCAACCTCCAATATTTCTATAGGCACTATTAGCTTCCTTCATAAATATACCAGTTCCTACATAAATAACTTTTGTTGTTTTCATTTTAGATAAAGCACTAGAGATAACAGACCTTGACTTTTCATTCTCTTCATAAGCTACAATCTCATCTATAGGGGAAGGACCAACGAATGGTGCAACATACTTTGTCTCCACAACTTTCTAGGTCTTGAAACCAAGAGAAAGCAAATAACCTCTTATCTATTATTTCCAGTCACTATAATTAGCTCCATCAAAAATAGGGATCTGCAACTTGTGCACCATCTAATCTACTTCAAGGGGTTAAGATTTTCACTGAGGAACTAGAGCTCTAATATGAACTGTTGAAATGTACAAGACAACTAAGAAGGAGGTTAATCAGTTGTATCAAATCACTTTACTTCTAACCTTAATCAATTCCACTTTTAACTCATTATGTTATTAAGTGTATACATGAAATGCAAATAAAAAAAAGCAAACACCAGAGACATCGGATTTATGTGGAAAACCTAATGAGTGAAAAAACACGATGAGGATTAGCTCACAATATAGTAATAATGCAATACAACATACAAAGGATCATTACTAGAGGGCTCACTACCTAGATCCAAAGGCTCACTACCAACAATAGGACTCACTATCTAGAAGGAGACTCACTTCCTATAGAAAAGAAAGATAAATAAAGATCCACCACTAAGATTCCACACATTCACAACTTGATCAGAAGATTGTATATACAATTAGCTCACTGCTTTAAGGAATCTAACACATCAATGTATTGCAACCTTAGTTCTCTCTTGCACACTCTATTTTTTCCACTTATTCACACACTTCACTTCCTTTAATGATTGATCGATTGGTTCCCCTATTGAATTTGCAACATATTGACTTGATTTTATACCATCTTCAACCCTAGAAGAATTCTCCAAGGTTGGTTAAACATCCTTCAATTTAAAAATTCAAATTAGGTCAGCTACTTTGTATTCCCGCAGTGGATAAGAATGAGAGAGGACCAATTACACATTTAATTAGGACCCAAAAAACATCTTGGATCAAACACACACTTCCTTAACTTGATGCAAAATCTTTATGTAACATGTAGACACCAGGTTGGCTCAACCTAATGAAAACACCAATGATCTTTTAAGTACATGCATCTCCAGCAAGATGATCACACATGGATCACACAACATGAATCACCAGACATATTACCATCTCTAAGAAACCTTCAAGTACATCCACAACAACTACAACAATATTCATTCAGAGAATATTCTTCAATAGTCCAATCGAACCAACTAGCAACACATAGGAGCTCTCGTGAAGGTCTTTCGGAGTGCCAAATCATAAGCATACTTATTAGAACACATAACATCAAATGAATCATCTCCTAGATCCACAAGATCTGAAGAAAAACACCAGAAGATTGTGAATCCAAAGCATTTCTCCCATTCAACAAACAAATAGTTTTATCAAACCAATTCACATACTAGTGAGCACATCTTTCACTCTCCAACAAACCAGAAGCTAAAAATTGGGATATATTATCCATTTAAGCTCATGAACAAAAATACATATCCTCATAGGTATAGGATAAATATAGAAGAAATGCAAAGCACAATACTAGAGAACATTCATAACACACACTCAACAATGCACTCATTATTTCTTAAATTTTCTCAAAATAACTTGGCAAAAACATAACTACAACTTCATAAATATAGCTCCATGTACTCTAAGAACTTCTACAGTCTCTCAACTATACAAATACCATCTACAATCAACTTGAGTTTTGTTGACATCAATGATAACACCACCAAACATATCCATACTTGCAACAGTAATATATCTACTTGCATAGTTTTTTGAAATTCCTAATGTTATCTTACTTTGTAGTGTTTTTTTAATGTTGACTAATTTCATCTAGTTTTTTGCATATATCAATGTAGGGCATTTTTATGCAATTATTGTAGACGAAGAAAATGAATAGGGAACATAATATTACTTGTTTCATTGTGTTGAGGCCAAAAATAAATTGGAGACCACAATTATAGATGGAGAAAAAATTGAATACCCTACAGGCTTGGTGGTTATTATTGGAACATGGCTTAGAAGGTAACCACATAAAAGTCTTAATTTTTAGCTATTTCAGGACTTTGACATGCATCGAAAGATTATTCATAACTTGAACCTTGTCATGGAATCTAATGTTCATTTGATCAAATATGGGGGTAGACCTTTGAACAAGATCTTGTGGAAAGGTGTGTGATTTTGACCATGAGGCAATACTTGACATAGTAAAGAGTAGAGAATACCTAGATGGCTCATTGGATTAATTTGTAAGTATGCACATTAATTTATATTAATATTTCTAACTACGCACATTGATTAGTTGATAGTTATACCTTTCATTTCTATATTTCAAGTTTACATATGTTTTGGTTCCAAGTTTACATAAGAATATTGGGAAGATTGTATGGGTAAGTGCACAAAGATGGTTCCCAAAAAGGGGACTTAAGTCGACACATTTTTTCTAAGATCAGGAAATACTGACCTTGGATGTGAAATTGAGGATAGTTACACTCAAAATTTTGAGACAGAACAAAAACAAGGATCAAAGTGCTCTAAGTCTACTTTCTAAACTACTCATTTATATTGAAAAGGGTTGAGATTAAGGGGTTCAAATGAGGGACACACACAAATTGGTGTTGTTTTTGTCAGAAAAACATAACATAGAAACTCTTGTACGAACCTAGCATAATAGTATATAGATGATGCACAATTTTTCTGATAATTTTTTAATGAATATTTGGTTTTTTACTAATTTTTGAAGTGGACACTTCCTAGAAAATATAATTTTGGCTATGCTACCCCTAAAAATTTTGGAAACTAATTGAATTTTTCTTTCTTTTTTTAAATTTGTAAAATGGAGTCTAGTTTCTAAAAATGTAATCTATTTGAAATTTCGATGAGCAGTTAATTTATAATGAAAAATAACCAAACACTGTTTTTTTCCAAAAAGGAGACATACAAACAAAAGAAATTATGGATGAAAAGCTTAACATTGTCAGAAAGTGAAAAAAATTACATCATTGGATAGCTAAGAGAGAACGTAACATTACATAGATGTTCAATTTATTGAACCATGTGAAATCCTGATAGTGAGCACAAACTCAATTATGTGAAATATTGTATAATTTGTAAAAACACATCTCTGGTCATTGGGAATGCCCTTCAAGCCTTTGGGTTGGTATTCCAAGGAAAATACCAACCCCAAGGCTTGGGGATTCCTAAAGATAGATATAATGCATGCACATTATAACTCGCACACGTTAAATCTTAGTTTTGACATGGTTTTTTGCATTTGTGGGGAATATGTCGAGAAAGACCATGGATAACTATAAGAACACCCCCTTGGTAAAGGTGTAAAATCCTTTTATTTGAAAAAAGATATTAATTTTCCCGGCGAATCTTATACACAATATTTTTTTTTTTTAAAATCCTCACGAATCTTAATGAATAATTGGTAAAAATAATAATCATAGTGGCAAATCCTAGTGAATAATCACTAAAAAGATTAATTACAATGGTGAATCTCTCCTTTAAAAATTTGCGTAGTTGGTCGACAAAGTTTCCCCATATACTTTTTTGTTTTCTTAATATTGAAGTAGGGGTTCGGGGGTGGCAGCCACCTGAGGGATCAAGGGGCAGTGCCCCTTGCGGGGGTCAAGGGGGCAGAGGCCCTGTCACGTACTAATTTTATCAATTATTTAATTGCAATTATTAATCATGAGATTTTTAATGTTCATATTAGATGATTATTTAAAATTGAAATTGAAAATGAAATTTAAATGCAAATGCAAATGAAATGATTTGAAATTTAGTATTGTGAAATTTGGGGTTTGTCATTGCTGATGAAAACTTCAGTGCAAGTGAATGCAGGAATAGGTGAATGAGAATGAAGGTGAGAACATTGATCAGGTAGACTCATTTTAGCCATTAGACATTAACAAAGATGATGGAATCTCACACACTACTTCTTTAATTATAATATATTTTTGTGATGATTAATGGTTTAAATTTTAATGGTTATTATGATTATGCTTTTGCTTGAACGTAATTGTGAAAAATAATATGTTTGTTTTAAATGGCAATTTGATTATTGTTGTGAGGAAATTGATTTTTATTCAAAGAATTAATTCTTTGTGTAAATATTTTATTATTAGTTAAAAATAATAATGCTTTTATTCTAAATTATTGGAATAAACTTTTAATTGTGAAAATATATAAAATGTAAAATAGTGTTATTGATTTACTTGATATTTTCTCATTTAATAAATGAGAGAGGAAAGATTTGTTTAAATAAAAATAGATATTAAAACTAGTTATTTAATGAAAATTAGAAGACAACAATATGTTTGAAATTGAAAGCAAATATCTTTCAATCAATTTTGCATGCAATCACAAATGAAACTTGGAGTTCTAGAGATCAAAACATGAATAGTGGATCTGACTTTATGGTGAACTTCACCATTTGCATGAGATTGATCGAGAGAGAAATCCGTTTTTATAAGAGGCTAAAAAAAATTTTGGTATTGGATTTTTTTATGCATTCTTCTGATCCTCATGTGCCAGAAGGGAAAGTTAGGAGAGGGAGTTTTTGTTTCAGATCTTATTTTACATACTGTTTGTCTCTCCTGCGTAGAAGGAAGAGATTTTTTTATTTCTTATTTTTTTAATCTTGAAGTCTACTAAACACCCATGCACGGCTAAGAGATAAGGGATCGCAGTTTTTATTTTTTTGGATTCTTGTTTGTCTCCCAAGTTCATGGGGAGAAGGAGAGCAGATGCATGGAAGTAGGGAGGAGTACGCAGCTAGAAGGGAAGAGAGGTCTTGTGTTAGTGAGAAGACTTCAAACGTCATACGAGTGTGGAGGTAGAGGAGAGAAAGAGGCAGCCAGAATAAAGGAAGAGAACAGAGATCTCACTCTCATACTAGTGTGGAGATAAGAAGAAAGAGAGGTGGTCAGAAAAAAAAGAGAATTTAGAACAAAAAATTAACAGAGGAACACAAAGATTCATTTCCAGATTTTAGAAAACACTTAGCTACAAGAAATAAATAGGTAGATTCGATAGATAAATTTTTATTTCTCAAATTCATAGAAAATTAGTATCTAAGTTTAATTATTTTTCTTCTATTCAACATAAAATGTGTTTACTAAATGTATACAATTTGTTGAAAAAGATCAAACACCAGACTAGATTTTCAGAAAACTATTGAACATCTTGAACATAAAATTATTGAAAAATAGTAGATTTCTTATTTAGAAAAATTATGTTTTAGCATATTAGAATATTCACAAAGGAAACTCAAGATTTTGATTTTGAAATGCTTCAGAAAAATCTAAACTGCACTAAACTATGTCAATCTAGAATTGGAAATTGCAAGAAAAGAAACATAAAAGATAGTGTTTTTGGTTTAGATAAAATTGTTGAATGTTTTCCAGAATGACAAGATTAAATAATTTTGTGTAAAGATTTATGCTTGAAAAGTAAGAATGAAATTTGATAATTCTCTAGAAATGAAACTAAAATTGTTATGAATGAGAGGTAAATATGAGGCATTTATGTTTTTGAAATGATAACATGCTGGAGAAATATGAAAAATAGAAAAGAAAAGGAAATGGAATTAAAAATATAAATTACTTTGAAACAAAATGAATTAAAAAAGGATTATTTCGAAGAGAAGATAAATTTTATGAGTAAATGAACCAAAAGAATGTGTGCTCATTTATTCATTTCTAGTTTTATATGTACTTAGTTACATACTTGAGATACACCTTCTTTTAATTAATTAATTTATTTTGAATATAAACATTATGTTATTTACGATTTAAATTTGTGAAATTATTATATTCAAAAACCATGTTTGCTTGAATATAAAATTGTTGTTCATGTGTTTGTGAAAGATAAATTTTAAGTTTGAATGGAACCATGCATTCTTGATAAATGAATGTGCATAAAATGTGTTTCGAAAGTTACCTTCTGGGATGGGTGCCGAATATGGGTTTTTAGAGAGCGTAGTTTTTTTTTCTTCCAAAACTACTATTATTTGTCATGCATGACATTTTACTTGGCCAAGTAACTTAAGGACCATTGAAATAGATGGAATGAAATTAAATCTCTACCATATCCTAGTATCAAAATTGCTTGTGGATTTACTAGTTATACTAGGTACGCACTAGATTCCATCTTGTTTGTCAACTTCTTTTTGCTAAGTGATTCGTGTAGGGTCGGGTATTCTTTGAATGACTAAGGAATTCCGGGGAAGTGTAAGCTTCGAGGTTGGGCGGAAAAAGCACTTGATCCTTGTTCTCATCTTCATGTTTGAAGATATGTTATTGGATTGAAGATCAAATGAAGCCATCTTCATTTATGTATTATATTTATTCTTGTATGATTATTGTAGAACTTAAGGCGACAGAGTGCCTAAGTCTCAAATTGTAAACTTCATTTACAATGCTTTTGTATTATCAATGTCATGTAAGATGACACATTTATGAATTTAATTGGAAGTGTTTTGAATCTATTTGTAGACTTTAAGTGGATATGTTTGGAATCTTTTGCATTTTATGCAATCTAATGAATGGAGTTTTGAATTTCTTTGGAATAGAAATGAATTTATTTAAGGAATTGTCGATGTTTGTAATTAAAGAGTTTCACTCTTTACATTTGGTATCAGAGCCCTAGGTTTGAACACTAGGGTCCTTTGTCCATTACGCTAAAGAAACATTCCTTGATTCAGGAATTGTTGATACATAATGGGTTCAAGACGAAAAGGAGTTGCTGCAAGTAATGAGAATGATAGGTTGGATCAGATTCTCAATCTTTTGAATTAGCAAGGTTCAAGAATGGATAATCTGGAACAAGAAGCTCAAAGAGTTAGAGAAGGACAAAACCCTCAAAATGAAATTCCCCAAAATTAGGAGCAACCCACTAATGAAAATCCAAGGGTTGAAAAACCACCAAATCCTCAAGCTAGGATTGAAGGGGAGTTGGAAAAATACTTGAAAAGGGTAGCCTCACCCAAGTTTGATGGTAGGACCATTGGTGATGGAGTTGAAGCCTAGGTAATTGAAATGGAAAAATATTTTGAGCTCAGGAATATGTCTAATGAGACCAAGGCAGTTTGAGCTACATATCAACTTACTGGAGAAGCTGCTACTTGGTGGGATAACAAGAAGATTGAGAAGTTACTACTAGGTGGGACTACTTGGGAAGTGTCTTGAAACTTTTCAGGAAGAGATGGCTTCCATAGCTGTTCTTTGATAGGAAGATGACAGAGTTTCAAAATCTGACATAGGGTGGTTTGACAGTTACTCAATACTAGGAGAGATTCACCAATCTCCTAAAGTACGAACCATAGTGTTAGATGGATGAGTGGTTTTGTATTTGTAAATTCATCCTAGGATTGAGGCCACATATAGGAGTTGATGTAGATATTCATAATCCATTGAATATGGATGAGGTCTTTGAGAAGGCCATAAAATAGGAACAAAAGTTGCAATAGGTAGAAAACTACAGAAAGAATGTGAATGCTAAATCTGGATTTAGAAATAGGAATTTCAAAAATAATAATAGTAACAACCAGAGGGGTAATAAAAATCAGCAGATAAGGAACCTGAAGAGAGGAACAAACTCTCAGGAAAAAGGATAAGGAAACTATGTTGGAAATAAGAAAGTGAATAATAATAACACCAACTTCTCTAATACCAGGAATAGGACAGGTGGTCACCCAGGGCCATGAGGTGGATGTTACAATTGTGGAGGAGATCACTATGCCTCCAATTGCACTCAACATGCAGGAGGTTGGCAAGGAGGGAATGATTGGTGAGCACTGCAAAACTAGATTCATGCAATGGTTGACAACTGTCAAGTAGATTTTCAGGCTTCACCTATTCAGCTGAAGGGTAAGCTTTTTCGTCAATCAATTTCCATTTTGATAGATACATGAGCTATTGAATGCTTTATTGATCCTAAATTAGTTGCTAAGTTACCTATTAGACCTAGTTATATGTCACATGTGTGGATGGTTCAATATGGAAATCGAGCAGAGAAGAGGGTAGATTCATGTCTATTGTGTAGCGATTTAGAGCTCCCAGATTTCCAAATCCAAGTTAACCTATATGTAGCACCGTTGGGTTCATATGATGTGATCCTAGGGATCAATTGGTTAATTGAGCACAAATCCATAGTGAACTATGAGGATAAGATTGTGAGTTGTCTTGATGATTTTGGACATCCAGTTGAGATTTTTGGATCTCAAGAGCCTCTTGATTTGAGACATCTCAGCCATGCAGCTGAAGAAAGCACATTGCAAAGGATGTTCCATATTTTCTATATTGGTGAGTGACTTGGATAATGTCCAGCAAAGTCCAGAGCACTATCCAGTTCTCAAGGAGTTCTTGGATATGTTTCTTGAAGAACTTACTGAGTGACCACCGAAGAGAGAATTTGATTTCTCGATTGAACTTTTACCTAGAACTGAGTCTCAATCCAAGGCTCCATATAGAATGACTACTACAGAGTTATATGAGTTGAAGGTTCAATTGCAAGAGTTACTGAAGCAGGGATTTATTAGACCAAGTGTATCTCCATGTGCACCGGTAATGTTCATGAAGAAGAAGGATGGGACCTTGAGATTGTGTATTGATTACAAAATTTTGAACAAGGTTACCATTAAGAATAGGTATCCTTTACCTAGGATAGATGAGTTATTTGATCAAATGAAAGGGGCCACAATGTTTTCTAAGATTGATCTTAGATCAGGTTGCCACTAGCTAAGGATTAAGGATGAGGATATTCTAAAGACAACCTTCCAAACTCGGTATGGACATTACGAGTTCATAGTGGTACCTTTTGGTCTAACGAATGCCCCAATGGCATTCATGAATCTTATGAAAAAAATATTTAGAGATTGTTTAGATGATTTTGTGCTTATATTCATAGATGATATTTTGATTTAATCCAAGACAGAAGAGGAGCATGAGAAACACTTAAGGATATTCTTGCAATGACGAAGAGATCAAAATTTTTTTTGGTAAGTTTTCGAAGTGTACTTTCTTTTAGAATAAGGTTCACTACTTGGGTCATGTCATATCTGTTGAGGAAATCTCAGTTGATCCTACTAAGATAGAAGCAATTGTGGATTGGCCAACACCGCAGAGTGTTACTAAAGTCCGTAGTTTCATGGGACTTGTAGGATAGTATAGGAAATATGTGGAAGGATTCTCCAGGATAGTAGCACCTATTACTTCTCTTCAGAAGAAGGGAAGGAAATTTGAGTGGACTAAGAAGTGAGAGGAGGCATTTCAATTTCTTAAATAGAAGTTGACATCGGCACCAGTTTTGACTATACCAGATCCTAGTGGTCACTTCATAGTGATTACAAATGCTTTAGGTGAAGGTGTAGGAGTTGTGTTGCTGCAAGAAGGGAAAGTAGTTGCATATGAGTCCAAAAAGATGAAACAATATGAATTGAGTTATGCGCCACATGATCTTGAGCTTGAATCTATTGTTCATACATTACAGATATGGAGACATTATCTCCTAGGGAAACCATTTGAACTAAAGACAAATCATTTAGGACTTAAGGACATATTTACACAACCTAACCTCAATGCAAGACATAGAAGGTGGCTTGAGTTCCTAAGTGAGTATAATTTTGGTATTGAGTATATCAAGGGTAAGGAAAATAGAGTTATAGATGCTCTTAGTAGGAGAAGACATCTCTCTGCTATGTTGACCACAAGGTCAAATTTGAGACAGCAAGTGTTGCATCATCTTCTAGTAGATGAGCATTATGAGAGGGTAAAGAAAGCCTTAGAGGCAGATCCTTTAGATCATAGATTTTATGTATATGTAATAGAGTATGATGGTATTTTGAGATATCAGGGTAGGATGTATATCCCTAAGGGTGGAGACTTGAGGAGGTTGATTCTAGAGGAAGTACATGATGCACCTTATGCAGGGCATCTAGGAGTTATGAAGATGGTAGCAGATTTGAAGACTTTGTATTTTTGGCCTAAGATTAAGAAATATGTAATGGAGTATGTGGTTAGATGTTTGGAATGCTAGCGGGTCAAGGTTGAGCATGTGCATCTAGTAGGACTTTTGTATCCCCACTATATACTTGAGTATAAGTGGAAAGTAATCAGTATGGATTTTATTCAAGGATTACCTCTGAGCAGGAATAGGCATGATACCATCTTAGTTGTCATTGATAAGTTAATGAAGGTTTCACATTTCATACCTGGGAATCTTAAAGATGGATCATTGACACTTGCGAAGAAATTTGTGCAAGAGATATTCAAATTGCATGGTGTACCAGAGACCATTATATTAGATAGGGATACCAGGATGACATCTATATTTTGGACAACACTGAATGCAACTTTAGGAACTAAATTGAATTTTAGTTTTGCATATCACCCACAAACTAATGGCCAAACAGAAAGGGTCAATCAGGTTTTTGAGGATCTACTGAGGATGTACTACATAGATCAGTAGTACAAGTGGGAAGAATATTTTCCATTGGTTGAGTTTTCTTACAACAACTCATTTCATGCATTGTTGCATATGGCACCTTTTGAGGCACTTTATGGATGGAAAGGTCACACACCCATTAGTTGGGATAGGATGGAAGATAGGATCATCATTGGTCCAGATATGCTCAAGGAAATGGATGAGAAAATGAAGTTGATCAAGAGTAGGTTGAAGGAAGCATCCAATAGACGAAAGAGCTATGATGATAGAAACAAGACTTTCAGACAGTTTTTTGCAGGAGATAAAGTCTTTTTTAGGGTTAAGCCTCATAAGAACTCTATCTCATTTGGGAAATCATCAAAGTTGGCTCTAAGATTTGTGGGACCCTTTGATGTACTAGAAGTTATTAATCCAGTTTCTTATAGACTAGCGTTACCACCTACTCTAGCTCGACTCCATAATGTATTCCATATTTCTTTATTGAAACCATATCATTGTGATGCATCTCATATACTTGATTGGCGTTCATTACATGTACATGACCTAGGGGTGGTGCTAGTGGAGCCCATATGAATCCTAGACATGCATAGCATTAAGCTACATAATAGGGATAGTACTCAGTACAAGGTCCAGTGGGACCAGTATACTGAGGATAGTGATACATGGGAGGATTCTGAGATGATTGACCTTCATTTTCCTCATTTTCTTTCTTATATTAGTATTTTATTTATGCGGAGATACTTGATACTCTAGTTTTTGATTCACATGTTGTGAACTTGGATAGCGTGGATGCTACTATGAATTTTTTATGCTTATGTTTTGAGAACTATGATGTTAGTTATTATTTCATTATGATTGAGATACTATTTTTTATTGACTGAGATACTATGCTTATTGAATGATTAACAAGACATCGAGATGATGTCTCTTCCAAGAGGGGAAGGATGTCACGTACTAATTTTATCAATTATTAATCATGAGATTTTTAATTTTCATGTTAGATGATTATTTAAAATTGAAATTGAAAGTGAAATTGAAATGCAAATGCAAATGAAATGATTTGAAATTCAATATTGTGAAATTCGGGGTTTGTCATTGTTGATGAAAACTTGAGTGCAAGTGAATGTAGGAAAAGGTGAACGAGAATGAAGGCGATAACATTGATCAGGTAGAGTTATTTTATCCATTAGACGTTAATAAGGATGATGGAATCTCACACACCACTTAATTATAATATATTTTCGTGATGATTAAATGGTTATTATGACTATGCTTTTGCTTGAACGTAATTGTGAAAAAGAATATGTTTGTTTTAAATGGAAATTTGATTATTGTTGTGAGGAAATTGATTTTTATTCAAAGAATTACTTATTTGTGTAAATATTTTATTATTAGTTCCAAATAATAATTCTTTTATTCTAAATTATTGGAATAAACTTTTAATTGTGAAAATATATAAAATGTAAAATAGTGTTATTGATTTATTTGATATTTTCTCATTTAATAAATGAGAGAGGAAAGATTTGTTTAAATAGAAATAGATATTAAAACTAGTTATTTAATGAAGATTAGAAGACAACAATATGTTTGAAATTGAATTGAAACAATAGTTAACCAATTGAAAACAAATATCTTTCAATCAATTTTGCATGCAATCACAAATGAAACTTGGAGTTCTTGAGATCAAAACATGAATAGTGGATTTGACTTTATGGTGAACTTTACCATTTGCATGAGATTTATAGGGAGAGAAATCCGTTTTTACAAGGGGCTGAAAATAGTTTTTGTATTGGATTTTTTTATGCATTCTCCCGATCCTCATGTGCCAGAAGGGAAAGTAAGGAGAGGGAGTTTTTGTTTTGGATCTTATTTTACATACTTCCTGTCTCTCCTGCGCAGAATGAAGAGAGTTGTTTGTTTCTTTTTTTTTTATCTTGAAGTCTGCTAAACACTCATGCATGGCCAGGAGATAAGGGATCACAGTTTTTTATTTTTTGGATTCTTATTTATCTCCCAAGTGCATGGGGAGAAGGAAAGTAGAGGCATGGAAGTAGGGAGGAGTATGCAACTAGAAGGGAAGAGAGATCTAGTGTTAGTGATAAGACTTCAAACCTCATATGAGTGTGGAGGTAGAGGAGAGAAAGAGGCGGCCAGATTAAAGGAAGAGAACAAATATCTTACTCTCATACGAGTGTGGAGATAAGAAGAAAGAGAGGTGGTCAGAAATAAAAGAGAATTTAGAACAGAAATTTGACAGAGAAAGACAAAGATTCATTTCCAAATTTAAGAAAATACTCAGCTATAGGAAATAAACATGTAGATTTGATAGATAAATTGTTATTTCTCAAATTCATAGCAAATTAGTATCTAAGTTTAATTATTTTTCTTCTATTCAACCAAAAATGTGTTTACTGACAATATACAATTTGTTGAAAAAGATCAAACACCAGACTAGATTTTTCAGAAAACTATTGAACATCTTGAACATAAAATTATTGAAAAATAGTAGATTTCTTATTTAGAAAAATTATGTTTTAGCATATTAGAAGATTCACATAGGAAACTTAAGTTTTTTTGATTTTCAAATGCTTCAGAAAAATCTAAACTACGCTAAACTGTGTCAATCTAGAATTGGAAATTGCAAGAAAAGAAACATAAAAGATAGCGTTTTTGGTTTAAATAAAATTGTTGAATGTTTTCCAAAATGACAAGATTAAATAATTTTGTGTAAAGATTTATGCTTGAAAAGTAAGAATGAAATTTGATAATTCTCTAGAAATGAAACTAAAATTGTTATGAATAAGAGGTAAATATGAGGCGTTTTCTTTTTTGAAAAGATAAAATTTTAGAGAAATATGAAAAACAAAACAGAAAAGGAAATGGAATTGAAAATATAAATTACTTTGAAATCAAACGAATTAAAAAATTATTATTTCGAAGAGAATATAAATTTTATGTGTAAATGAACCAAAAGAATGTGTGCTCATTTATTCATTTCTAGTTTTATATGTACTTGGTTACATACTTGAGATACACCTTATTTTAATTAATTAATTTATTTTGAATATAAACATTATGTTATTTACAATTTAAATCTATGAAATTATTGTATTCAAAAACCATATTTGCTTGAATATAAAATTGCAGTTCATGTGTTTGTGAAAGATAAATTTTAAGTTTGAATGGAACCATGCATGCTTGATAAATGAATGTGCATGACATGTGTTTGGAAAGTTACCTTTTGGGACAAGTGTCGAATATGGGTTTCTAGAGAGCGTATTTTTGGTTTTCCAAAACTACTATTATTTGGTGTGCATGAAATTTTACTTGGCCAAGTAACTTAAGGACCATTGAAGTAGATGGATTGAAATTAACACTCTACCATATCCTAGTATCGAACTTGCTTGTTTCTTAAATGAATTAGAAAAATGAAAATGCTTGTGGATTTACTAGTTATACTAGGCACACACCAGATTCCATCTTGCTTGTCGACTGCTTTTAGCTAAGAAATTTGTGCAGGGTTGGGTATTCTTTGAATAACTAAGGAATTCTAGGGAAGCGTAAGCTTTGAGGTTGGGCAGAGAAAGTGCCTGATCCTTGTTCTCATCTTCATGTTTGAAGATATGCTATTGGATTGAACATCAAATGAAGACATCTTCATATATGTATTATATTTATTCTTGTATGATTATTGTAGAACTTAAGGCAACAAAATGCCTAAGTCTCGAATTGTAAACTTCATTTACAATGCTTTTGTATTATCAATGTCATGTAAGATAACATGTTTATGAATTTAATTAGAAGTATTTTGAATCTATTTGTAGACTTTAAGTCGATATGTTTGGAATCTTTTGCATTTTATGCAATCTAATGAATGGAGTTTCAACTTTCTTTGGAATATAAATGAATTTATTTAAGGAATTGTTGATGTTTGGAATTAAAGGTTTTCACTCTTTACAAGCCCCTTGTGGGGTTGAGGGGGCAATGCCCCGTCACGGGGTATGGGGACAATGACATTGAAAATGAATTGGAGCACACATAGATGAATTTTTTTTTTAAATATCACTTGAAAAGTAAGACTAAATGAAACTTGAAAATTTTACCATCGATTAGCTTTCAAATCTGATGGCTGTAAGTTCATTCTGTGAGAGAATATTGACGTGAGTGAACACCATCAGTGGGACTCTTATGGATTTCCCGCCAATAAAAGAATGATGACGTGTGCCATGAACTATTGGCAGCAGTGAACGGTGGAGATCAAACAGAGCTTTGATCGGATGTCTTTCCAGGAGCTTCACGTGAATATTGTAGATTCCCTTCATGATGCTCTAAAATTACACAAGTGGTGTACATGTTCCTTGGTGGACCCTAGGTTGATTATGGAAGCCTTATCGATGCGAGTGAACATCATCGATGGGACACTTAGGGATGTCAGGCCGATACAACAACGATGACGTATGTCATTCAAACTATTGGAAATAGTCAACGGTGGAGATCAAACAGAGCTTTGATCAAACGTATTTCTGGGAGCTTGGTGCAAATATAGTAGATTCCCTTCTTGATTCTCCATAATTACACAATATTACTAGCGAATATTATTAATATTTATAAATTTTATTGTATAAACTACTAGCGAATCAGTGCCAATGACGCATCATTTACATGGAAAATTAATCGAGATGAAATTATTTTTTTGTAAAAACCTGGTGATTCAGTCTCTATTTTAGCTTGTAGTATTCGCCATTTTTGGAGCTCTTGATTCCTATTATTCACCAATTGGTGAAGATTCACCACTAAATTTTTCCCTGAGAAAGACATAATGCGAGTGTTATAATGTGCTCATATTATGTCTTCCTTTATATTGCTACTCTATTGAATGTATGTTGATATATTTATATGTTTGTATGTACATTTATACTTGTATTTCATGTATGTATGTATGCATGATTGTATGTCATGTATGTATGTATGCATGCTTGTATGTATGTATGTATGCTTGTATGTATGCCTATATGTATGGATGTAGAGATTTTATGTACATATGTATTATCCTTGTATGTATGTACGTATGCATGTATTTATGTATGTCTTTAGAGGGAGGGGGAATTTTAACAAAGAGAGATTATAGAGAGAGGGAGAGAGGGTGGAAGTGAGAGTTTAAGAGAGAGGGAGTGGGAGAGAAGGGGTTGGAGTGAGAGGGACTTAGCTAGGTAGGGTGGGAGGGAGAGAGGGAGGGAGGGAGAGAGAGAGAGGAGGGGTGGGAGAGAGATAATTGAGAGAGGAGAGAGAGGGAGGGATGGAGGGGGGAGAGAGAGGGAGGGAGGGAGAGACTTATGTATGTAGGGTGCCAAAGGGAGAGACTTGAGAGTGTGAGGAGGGGTGAAAGGGAGAGACTTGAGAGATAGGTAGTGAGAGGTAGTGTAAGAGAGAGGGAGTGGGAGAGAGAGAGGGAGTGTGAGTGAGAGAACTGAGGGAGGGAGAGGGTGTGGGAGCGAGTTGCCTAATAGAGGTATAGAAAGAGGGGTTGGAGTGAGAGGGATTTATCTAGGTAGGGTGGGAGGGATAGATAGAGAGAGGGGGGAAAGAGAGAGTTACCTAGGTATTTTGCTCGAGGGAGAAACCTAAGAGAGAGATGGGGTGGGAGGGAGAGACATGAGAGAGAGGGAGAGAGAGGGAGTAGTAGAGAGTGGGATGAACATAGAGAGATATGGATAGAGGGAGCGAGAGAGAGTGGTAGGGATTGATTGAACAAGTGGTACATAGAAAGAGGGAGATAATAAATAGACAAAATTAGAGAGGGTAGGATAGAGGGAGGGAGGGAGAAATGAGATGTAAAGATAGAGAGAAACTGATATGTGTTGAGTGTATAGGGTTGAGGGATTAGGGTAGAGGACCAATAAGATTGATGGCTTCTAGGGTATTAGGGTTTAAGGGTTGAGGGCAGATGGTTTAGGATATAGGTTTGAGGGTATATGGTTGAAGGATTAGGTTGAGGGTCTAATGTAAAGGGTAGAGGGTATAGGGGTTGAGGGTTTAGGGTTTAAGGATTGAGGATTGAGGGATTAAGGGTTGAGGGTTGAGAATTGAGGGTTGAGGGTTTAATGTATAGGGTAGAGGGTAGAGGGTTTTGGGGATACGAAGTAGGTTTGTCATCATAGAATGGACGTCTAGGAAGAAGTGCCTTAGTGATTTTCATTTTTATCACTTCAAAGACAAAAACAACTATGCCATAAAGTAGAAATAGGAACAGTAAATACCCCATTGATCCTCTGAGAAAAGTAAATGCTTAACATAAGAGAAAATTCAACACAAGCACAGATTCATATTACAGAATCAAATAGCATGAAAGGAAAACATATGGACACACAAATTTACATGGGGAAAAAAATTTCAAGTAAAAAACCCCACCCTCCAAAAAACTCAGCTCTCTTGTATTATTCAATAACAAGGTCAGTTACAATACAATATCAGAGCGATGCTCTTCAGAAGATTACATCTTGTCCATATGGAGAAAATAGGAAACACATAAAATAAAATCTTCACATTGTTTGAGCACCCTCACAACACATAGCGTAGATTCCCTTCAGCTCCTCAGTTGATTGACTCAGCTAGCCTCATGGCCACCACGGCCTCAAGGAATATCAGGTTCACATCTTCCTGATCTGTAACCCCCAATGTTAATGGTTACAATTCTTAGCATACCGCTCTAACACTCTACGCCACATTTTTTAGCTCTATCCAAAATGTATTCAACTAACTCAAGTCATGCATTACATTCTTTTCAACCAACCAATTAGGTGCCATTATTATGTACCTTTCTTTTGACTAAGTCACACTGCAATCACACATTGGGTCATCCAAGCATTTATTCTCTTTGCCACAATTGGATCATGTCAACCATCAAATTTGAGCCTTGCAGTTAATGCAATTCACTGCTCTAGACTTCGGCCAATCAGTCGTTGATTACCTACAACATGTCACCACCTCATTCGTCTATCACTTCTGAGATTCGGTTTAGCTTGGTCAAGCTCGGTCAACCAAGCTTTGAGCTCTCTCTACCTTCTACCATGTTACCACTGAGGTCGTCTTCACCAATCACAGTATGGCGGTGAGCTCGCCCGAGCTCACCCTTTTTCTTCCCCGTGCTACCGCACTAAGCTCAAACTCCTACCGTGGTATGGGGGTAAGCTTGTGTCGACTTGACCTCCGCCTCCAACCGTGCTACAGTCGAGCTCAGTTTGACCACCTATTGTATGGCGGTAACTACTTGCGCTAACCGCCAAACCACCAACCATGTTACTGCTGACCCTTCCAAGCCTTCCTGTGGTGTGGCAATAACCAATAGCCAAACCGTCAATGGTCTCACCATGCTACTATGGAGGCCACCAATCCACCCCACGGTAGGGCAGTGACCGGCCTGCTAGATCGCCAATGGTCTCACGATAACCACCATGGTGAGCATTCTCACCGCCTGCGGTGGGGTGGTAACGGTCACCATCGATCGCTAGCCGCTTACAATGGCCACCATGGTGAGACTTCTCACCACCTACGGTAAGGTGGCAGACCATCACCCACTAGCTCGCCACTTATGTGCCACTCACCATACTACCTCCACCACAAGATAGTGACCCCACGGTAAGGAGGTAGGCCTTCGCTCCACCAACCTACCACTCACTACCCTACCTTGCCACCAGAAGGAGCACCCTATGGTAAGGCGGTAACCGCCTTACAACTCTCACTACTCACCATGCCACCACCAAACAAGAAGAAGACCATCGCGGTAAGGTGGTAACACTGCCCAACCAGTAGACCAAGCAAAGTGGCTCGTGGTAAACCGGTAAACCGCTCAACTATATGGTGCTAAAGGCCAGAAACATGAAGAAAATGCCTAGGTCTTGAAAGGAAAAGACTAGAAAGTTGAGGCATACTTTCCTAACAGAGGGTATAGGGTTTAAGGGTTTAGGGTTTAAGGGTTGCGGGTTGAGGGTTGAGGGTTTAGGGTTTAGGGTAGAGGATTTAGGGTAAAGGGTAGAGGATTTAGGGTATTGGATATAGGGTCGAGGGATCAGGGTTAAGGGTCCAATGTATAGGTTAGAGGTTATAGGGGTTGAGGGTTGAGGGTAGAAGGTTGAGGGTTTAAAGGTTGAGGTTTTAAAGGTTGAGGGATTAAGGGTTGAGGGTTTAGGGATTAGGGTAGAGATTTTTATTGGATTTAAGGGTGTAAGTGTTGAGGGATTAGGATTTAGGGTAGAGGGTATTGGGTTAAGGGTTGAGGTTTGAGGGTTGAGGGTAGAGGGTTTAATAATTTAGGGTTTAAGGGTTTACGATTGAGGGTTTAGGGTTGAGTGTTTAAGTGTTTAAAGGTTTAGGGTTTAGGGTTGATGGATTAGGGTAGAGGGAGGGATGGATGGATAGAGAGAAGGAGAGAAGAGGAGAGAGGGATATAGACATATGAGGGTTGAGGATCCAATGCATAGAGTAGAGGGTTGAGAATAGAGGGTATAGGATTAATGACCTACAGGGTTGAGGGATTAGGGTATTAGGTTGAGGGTATAGGGTTTGTTGGAAAATATGCGTCAAACTTAATGACATGAAACTCTAGAAAGAGAAAAAATGGTGAGACTCTTGAAATGTCTTGCTGATAAGTAGCTTGGTTTTGAATGTTCAAAATGATCATGTCAGTGTGACTAATGGTTGGTCTTGATGACGAGATCCATCGGTATGACCTGAGAAATCAAGGCAAGTTCTGTATCTCTTGATGAAAGAAGGAATCTAAGTGACAGGTGATGTTTAGCGAGAGTCTTACCGATAGTACTATGTCAGGGTAACTTTGGTCTTCGATTAGACCTAGGAAGATCGGACCAATAGTAGAAGTTTGACCGATAGGTGATGATCGATGAGAGTCTTGTTGATGGTACTCTGTTCGGGTAACTTTGGTCTTCGGTTAGACTTGGGAAGATCGTATTGATAGTAGAAGTTTGATCGGGAGGTGATGATCGACGAGAGTCTTGCTAATGGTACTTTGTTGGGGTAACTTTGGTCTTCAGTTAGACCTAGGAAGATCAGATTGATAGTAGAAGTTTGACCAATAGGTGATGATCAATGAGAGTCTTGCTGACAGTACTCCGTCGAGGTAATTTTGGTCTTCAATTAAACCTAGGAAGATTGGACCAATAGTAGAAGTATGACTAAAAAGTGATGATCTCCAAGAGTCCTACCGATGATACTCCATTAGGGTAACTTGGGTCTTCGATTAGACCTAGAAAGACCAGACCGATAGTAGAAGTCTGATTGATAGCTGATGTTCGGCGAGAGTCTTGCCAATGGTACTCCGTCAGGCTAACTTTGGTCTTCGGTTAGACATAGGAATATCAAACTGATAGTAGAAGTCTAGTCGATGGGGTATGGTTAGAGTGAGTCTTGTCAAATTTTTTTCATCAGTGTGAGATATGACTTCATCCCAACCTTAAGATCTTCATCTAATGGTTGAAGTCTGGCCAATGGATTGGGATCGGGGTGAGTCTTGCCGATGAGATGAACAAACAAAAACCTTCGATATGACATGAACTATCAAAGGAGCTTTCGAGACTCCCTCCGAGGTAGGATCTAAACTTGATGGTATTTTGGTCTTCAGTTATAACCTTCATATGTTATATCTTAGTTTTGACATAGTTTTTTGTGTTTGCGAGGAACATGTCAAGAAAGATATAAAGCAAATGCATTATAGTTCTTCCACATTATATCTTCCTTTATATTGCTACTATATTGAATGTATGTTGATATATTTGTATGTTTGTTTACACATGTATTCTTATATGTCATGTATGTATGTATGTATGTATGCATGCTTGTATGCCATGTATGTATGTATGTATGTAAGCATGCTTGTATATACATATGTTTAATGATTTTATGTATGTATGTATCTATTTATGTATGTCTTTAGAGGGAGGGAAATTTTCTATAGAGAGAGAGAGTCTAGAGAGAGGGAGAGAGATTGGAAGTGAGATTTTAAGATAGAGGGAGTAGGAGAGAAGGGGTTGGAGTGAGATGGACTTAGCTAGGTAGGGTGGGAGGGATAGAGGGAGGGAGGGAGAGAGAGAGAGAGGAGGGTTGGGAGAGAGATAATTGAGAGAGAGGGAGAGAGAGGGAGGGGAGAGAGAGATGAAGAGAAAGACATATTTATACAGGTAGGGTGCCAAAGGGAGAGACTTGAGAGTGTGAGGAGGGGTGAGATGGAGAGACTTGAGAGATAGCTAGTGAGAGGTAGTGTGAGAGAGAGGGAGTGTGAGTGTGAGAACTAGGAGAGGGAGAGGGTGTGGGAGGGAGTGAACTGGTAGAGGTAGAGAAAGTGGGGGGTGGAGTGAGAGGGATAGATAGAGAGAGGGGAGAGACAAAGAGAGATACCTAGGTAGGTTGCGAAAGGGAGAGACTTGAGAGAGAGGGGGGTGGGAGGGAGAGACGTGAGAGAGAGGAGAGAGGGAGTAGCAGAGAGTGGGTGGGACATAGAGAGAGATGGATAGAAGGAGTGAGAGAGGGTGGTAGAGGGTTTAAGGGTAAAGGGTTTTAAGGGTTGATAGCTTAAGGTTTAGGGTTGAGTGTTTAAGGGTTTATATGGTAGAGAGTAGAGGGTAGGTTTTGAGGGTTTAGGGTTTAAGGGTTGAGGGTTCAAGGTTTAGGGTTGAGTGTTTAAGGGTTTATAGGGTAGAGCATAGAGTGTAGACATTTTGAGGGTTTAAGGTTGAGGGTAGAGGATTGTGGGTATAGGGTTGAGGGTACAATGTATAGGGTAGAGGGTATACGGATTGAGGGAATATGGTTTAAGGGTGAGGGATTAATAAGGTATAAGGGTTGAGGGATTATGGTTTAAGAGTTCATGATTAATGGTTGAGGGATTAACAGGGTGTACGGGTTTATGGATTAGGATTGAGGTTGGAGGGTAGAGGATTGACAGTAGAGGGTAGAGGGTTTAAGGTCTAGGGTTGAGTGTTTAAGGGTTTATAAGGTATAGGTTAGAGGGTAGAGGGTTTAAGGTTTGGGGTTTTAAGGTTGAGGGTAGAGGATTGAGGGTATAGGGTTAGTGTATTAGGGTTGAGGGTCCAATGGATAGGGTTTAGGGTGTAGGGGTTGAGGGATTAGGGTTTAAGGGTTGAGGGATTAGGGTTTAAGGGTTGAGGGATTAAGAGGGTATAGGGGTTGAGGGATTAGGGCTTAAGGGTTGAGGGTTGAGGGTTGAGGGATTAGGGTTTAAGGGTTGAGGGTTGAGGGTTGAGGGATTAGGGTTTAAGGGTTGAGGGCTGATGGATTAAGAGGGTATAGGGGTTGAGGTATTAGGTTTTAAGGGTTGATGGTTGATGGTTTATGGATTAGGAGGGTATAGGGGTTGAGGGATTAGGGTTGAGGGAAGAGGGTAGAGGATTGAGGGTAGAGGGTAGAAGGTTTAAGGGTTTAGGGTTTAATGGTTGAGGGTCTAGGGTTCAGGGTAGAATGCTTAAGGGTTTATAGGGTAGAGGTTAGAGGGTAGATGGTTTGAGGGTTGAGGATTTAAGGTTGAGGGTAAAGGGTTGAGGGTATAGGGTTAGGGGATTAGGGTTGAGGGTCCAATTTATATGGTAGAGGGTATAGGGGTTGAGGGAATATGGTTTAAGGGTTGAGGGATTAAGAGGGTATAGGGGTTGAGGGATTAGGGTTTAAGGGTTAAGGGTTAAGGGTTGAGGGATTAAGAGGGTATAGGGGTTGATGGATTAGTGTTGAGATTAGAAGGTAGAGAATTGAGGGTATAGGGTTGAGGGATTAGGGTTTAAAGGTTGAGGGTTGAGGGTTGATGGATTAAGAGGGTATAGGGGTTGATGGATTAGGGTTGAGATTATAAGGTAGAGAATTGAGGGTATAGGGTAGAGGGTTTAAGGGTTGAGGGTTGAGTGTTTAGGGTTAAGTGTTTAATGGTTTATAGGGTAGAGGGTAGTGGGTAGAGGGTTTAAGGGTTTAGGGTAGAGGATTAAGGTTATAGGGTTAGGGGATTAGGGTTGAGGGTTGAGGGATTAAGAGGGTATATGGGTTGAGGGATTATGGTTGAGAGTAGAGGGTAGAGGATTCAGGGTAGAGGGTAGACGGTAGAGGGTTTAGGGTTTAGGGTTGAGTGTTTAAGGGTTTATAGGGTAGAGGGTTTGAGGGTTTAAGGTTGAGGGTACAGGATTGAGGATATAGAGTTAGGGGATTAAGGTTGATAGTCTAAGGTATAGGGTAGATGGTATAGGGTTTAAGGGTTGATGGATTAAGAGGGTATAGGAGTTGAGGGATTACGGTTTAAGGATTGAGGGTTGAGGGTTGAGTGATTAAGACGGTATAGGGGTTTAGGGATTGGGCTTGAAGGTAGAGGGTAGAGGATTGAGGGTAGAGGGTTTAAGGGTTTAGGGTTTAAGGGTTGAGGGTTGATGGTATAGGGTTGAGTGTTTAAGGATTTATAGGGTAGAGGGTTTAAGGTTTTTGGGTTCAAGTTTGAGGGTAGAGGATTGAGGGTATAGGATTAGGGGATTAGGGTGTAGGGTCCAAGGTATAGGATTTAGGGTATAGGGGTTGAAGGATTAGGGTGAAAGGTTTGAGGGATTAAGAGGGTATAAGGGTTGAGGTATTAGGTTTTAAGGGTTGATGGATTAAGAGGTTATAGGGGTTGAGGGACTAGTTTAGAGGGTTAAGAGAGAGGGGGGTTGAGAGTTGTAGGGTTGTAGGGTTGTAGGTTTATGATTTACAGTTTAAGGGTAGGGTAGAGAGAGAGGGGGGAGACTTGAGAGAGAGGGAGAGAGGGAGGGGAGAGATAGATACTCTCCCTCCTACCCTATCTCTCTCTCAGGTCTCTCTCTATCTCTTGCTCACTCCTATCTATCTCCCATCTATCCTTAAACCTTAACAGTTTACCCATAACCCTTAAAACCTTAACCCTTAACCCTCTACCCTCTATCTCTCCCACTCCTCTCTCTCTAAAATCACTCCCTCCTACCCCCTCTCCCTCTCTTAGGTCTCTCTCTCATTGTTTAATCACTCCCTATATCTCTCTCACTCTACCCTTAACCCTAAGCCCTATGTACTTAACTCTTAAACACTAAACACTTAAACCCTCTACCCTCTACCCTTAACCCTCCCTACCTCTATCTCTCCCACTTCCTCCCTCTCTCCTAATATCTCTTTAGCCAAGTTAGAAAACACCAGATTCAACCAATTTTATGAATGGAAAGGTTAAAATAATTGTTGTTCAACAAAACCCTTACTTTATGCTCCAAAACAAGCTTTCCAAATGAGAGTTTATTAGAAAAGCATACTTAAAACCTTCACATGCTATGCCACTGCTTCAAACACATTTAGAAATGTTTACCCATGCTTTAGGAACAAACTTACAGTCTCATTGAATCCTCTTTCCTCAATCACCAACTTGTAACCATCCATTTTCATTGGAAAACTTTTGTATTTCTTGAGAGGGCAGCAACCAAACAATGGATTCTTGTTTTCCCCTACACAAAATAATATGCACACACCTTATATAGCCTCCAACTAACCCACTCCACCGTACTACAGAGCCTAGATCATGGAGTAGTCATAATGAACCTTCTTAGACTCTCAAACCCTCCTAGTCCACTGAAACCACATCTCTTTGAGGCATTTTTTAATTTAAAAATTGACTTACCTTGTGTATTTATGCAATCAAGGGAGGTCTTGTAACAAAACTCAACACAAAATCAACCAACAACAACAATTCATAATTCACAATTCATAAAATTCTTCACTATCACCAATTCAACTATCATCCTTGTAGCATAGCTAACTCACTCAACCAAGTATATCTTTTAGAGGTATTCTCAGACCAAGACCTAACCCTTCTCAAAGTCCCAAAAAGGCAACCAATAACATATCAACAAGACACGATAGGCTTCTTTGTTACAACTTCATCAAAATTGGATTTCTACACCAACTAGGCCTTAAATTAGGCCTATTTTACAAAGGACCTTATCTTAAATCCTTTTCCAAAATACCAAATGCAATTGGGTAGTATTCTATATGTTATCAAACCAAGGATTCTGCCATTTATTTTTCGAAAATCACTCATCAAAGTGCCAAATCACAAAACCCTCCTTTTTACCCAAGAAACTAGGGGTTTATTGAAAAGCACTCATCCAACCTTCACACAATCTTATGAATACTTCAAAAAGGTCTAAAATGTCTTGCACAAACTCAATTCAATAAGAAACCATGCTGACACAACACAAAACACACTTTATCATATCAAAACCACTCAAAATTTCACTCTAGGGTTTCACGCCCAACACCCTTTTAGACCTCCCCTACACAAAAACAACATTCCCTCACCTATTTATTGATGATGCAAACCCATTCCACCAATTTACATAATTGAGACCTTCAAAACCCTTTAATCAAGGAACATAGACCTACAACAAGAGATTCAATCCAAACTACCACTAGAATTGGAGTTACAATCACAAATCAAATGCAAAAGACTGTTAACACATGCCCCAAAGTGATTCAAGAAGATTTATATTCAAAACATCTCTGTAAAGTCCGTACCAAAGCCGCAAAAGAGAAATAAATACAAAAAAATTGAAACAATAGTGATATTTCAATTCAATCTTCCTTCAAATATTCAAAATCAATCTTTTCATCGATGTTCTCTAGCATATATATGCTTTTTCCAACAAAACTAACTGTCTTAATGCCTTCAACTAACATTTAAAATGGTATGATCATTTTTCTTCCTGAAAATGTGCTTTTTACAACTTTACAATTTTTCCCTTTTGCACAATTGGTAAGTTACCAATGTGTTGAAATTTTGAAATCTAAACCTTCTAAACACTTGGGAAACATAAAAAATGACTCATTACAATAAGAAATGGTCTTATTGACCTTGTTTAATGCAAAAATTCCAAAATCCTAAAGCCTAGACAACAACTTCTTGAACTGACAATTTTCATTCAATGGTGCTCCTACATCATGTATGCTTCCACAATTTGTATACACATATATATGACATACGTTTTAAGGAAGTAAAATATATCATATCTCAATCCTTTATTATGGATGTGCATACCACATGGCTTGTCCATGCTTCCATTTTGAGCCTATCTTGCTATCATGGAATGCAACATTACCACATTTCTTTAAGGCATTCCATTGAAAAAATCATGTGACCTTTGTCTATGCTAGAAATACTCTTGTAGAGGATGATTGTAAGTATTCTTTATGAAGCCTTGAATGACACTAATTGAAGATTATTTCAAGAATAACACAAGGCCATCTTTGAATCAAAGGGATGTGGTAAGAAGGTGAATTGATAGTCGAAACTATGAGCCACATCCAAAGCATTTTTTAGATATGACTCAAACCTAAGTTTTTCATAAATTTCAAAATGATTATCCTCAAATTAGTATTTCTCAAAGATTTTTTGAAATTATTAAACCTTTTTATGTCAAGATAAATCACACACACACTACTTGTTGTTGTAGACTACATATTGAATTCTCTCACCATTATGATTTTTATCATTCTATATGTTTATATTTCATACTAACGATGTTTTGTAGGATTGTGGCATAGAAGCCCCACAAAAATATTCAAGAGATTTCTTATCAAAAAAATTATATGAGATTAGCGTTGTGGTGGCTTGCAACATATGCCAGTATGTCAACATATGGAAAACAAAAATGAGGTGGGATAGAAACTAGTAGAGTTTGGGAAGTATAAAATAGTGGCATATGCTACAAAAGATGGGTCTCAAGAAAAAAGGTGTGATTTGGTTATTCAGAAGATTCTAGTGTATTAGTTTATGTCCATCTTTCGTGACAATATACTATATGAGTATGCAATGCATACCCATAAATCTTGATGTTTAGACACACAATTCAAGATATGCAAGGAAACCTTTCTAGTTGGAAGCATAGTATCAATGGTTGAATTGAAGATAACTACACTCTATAGCCATAGTGTGAAGTGTAGTCACAGTATTACAACTCCACATAGGTTTTGATATTTGTGCACATAACATTCATTCATGCATTTGATAGTGTAGAGGACCAAAGGAATGTATTGAGGGAGTACCACTTTTACATTAGTGATGATCGCACACATTCTGCAAATTTCATGCAAGGTTGCTTCCAGATGTTCTACAGTAGTTTGGCTCAGAGAGGCATAGCATGTGGTCGGCATATAATATGGTCAGATAACTATGCAACATAGTTCAAGAACTCGTGCATGTTATATTGGTTGTGTAGGATGCATTTCACTATAGGTGTTCAACATATGTGGAACTTTTGTGAGGTCGGGCATGGAAAGGGTGAGTATGATGGTGCAAGAGCATGTGTGAAAAGAGCACTAGCATGAGAAGAGTTAAAGTATAAAGACAATGCAAAGTTGATAGATGCAAGATCAATTTTCGAGTGGTGTAATGCTTCAATGGGTCTAGGTAATAAAGGTACATCTTCACTTCATAGTTTCTTTTGGTTGATGGATGATACTAACATTGCACTACATGAGCACTATTGTACACTTACAAGACTAAGTGAGCTATACTCTTTCCTTAGCTCAAATGCAAGTTCATGGAGTATCGATACACAAAAGATGCAATGCTTTTGTTCTTCATAAGTAATGCAAGCCTGGAATGATTGTGAGTTAGGGGAGTGGGTTGACAAATGGTTGAAAATTTATCTCAGCCCACTTCAGATGTATCACCCTCTGATGGCATTGGAAATGACATAGATGGAATCATCGATTGACTTTGACCACATATTAGATATAGTTCAACCAGGTAATATATCTACTTGCTTAGTTGTTGAAATTCCATATTATTATCTTACTTTGTAGTGTATTTGTAATGTTGACTAATTTCAAGATATTTATTGCACATATCAATGTAGGGAATATTTATGCAATTATTGTAGATGAAGACAATGAAGATGAAAAAAATATTACTTGTGTCATTGTGTTGAGGCCAAAAATAAATTGGAGGCCTCGATTATAGATGGAGAAAACACCGAATACCCTATAGGATCAATTGTGGTTACTAGAACATGGCTTAGAAGGTACCCACATAAGAGTGTTAAACATTGGTTGTTTTAGGAATTTGAAATGCATTTTAATATTCTTCATTACTCGAACCTTGTCATGGAATCCAATGTTAATTTGACCAAATATGGAGTAGACCTTTAAAAAAGACCTTGTGGAAGGTCTGTGAGTCTGACCACGAGGAAACACTTGACACAATAAAGAGTAGAGTAGACCTGGATGGTTCATTGGATTAATTTGTAAGTATGCACATTGGTTCTTATTAATTTATACTTGTATTCACATTAATTTTTTTGATGCCATGTTATCATCTTCTTTTACTTTTCCTATTTGTAAGTAACCTGCCAAAAATTGATTGGTGTCCCCTTGAAGAAAATGCAGATTTATGAGCCATCCAAGAGAATATAAGCTAGAAAAGCAATGCAACATCCTTATTTTGATGATATTGACAAATATTAATTATGATTATAAGCCATTACAAAAGTGTGTGTGAAGGTTGGTGAGGTAATTTCAAGTTATTCATTTGAAGTTAACCTTATCATGAGCACCTATGATGTAGACATTATAAGAGCATCTCAAATTTCAGGTTATTCTATTCATTAGAGTTATTGTGTGCAATAGGTATCTTGGAACTCCCAATGAAGATGTATGACCATGAGTGACTAAGTTGAGAGACTAGCATGCCTATCTGTAAGTGCCTTCCATGCATTTTCATTTCATTCAATCCATTTTGGATGCTCTTTCTTTTTCTTCTTTTACTTTGCGTATTTGTAAGTAAACTACGAAAATTTATTGGTCTCTCCTTGTAGAAAATGTTGATTTATGAGCCATTGAAGAGAATAATAGCCACAAAAGCAATGCAACATCCTTATTTTGATGATCTTGATAAATCTCAATTTTGATTTGAATCCATTAGAAAAGAGTGTGTAAAGCTTAGCGAGGGAATCCCTATTGGAGATTGTTGATATGTGGTTTTAATTGATGTCAACACTATCGGCATTAATGTCTTTAAGGTTGTATATGTCGAAGATATTGAGAAAATTGTAATAAAATATATTGTAGGGTGTCAGTAATGCAGTGAAGATCAGTATGATGGAAAGTTCAAACTATTGATATTGAGAAGTTGTGGATTAAAGTGTTTGTTGTCAGGTATATCTAGTTTATCCACTGAAAGTTTTAGAGGCTCACTTGAAGATTTGATTTAGTTATGAATTTCTATGTTCTGACAGTTGTTTTGTTTCTATAGATGGTGTTCCTGAAAGAAGTTAATGTGATTCTAGTAATCTGAGTTGTTTTGAATTCTCCTATGGTGTTTCATCATGCTTGTGGATGTTTCTAGATCATGTTCTATATGTGTTATTGGTTTTCATTGATCGTTGTGCTTGTGATTGGTGATTGTCTTTTGTGTGTTCATGTTTTTCATGTTCTTGGCCAACAGGGTGATTGTAGCATGATGTGGATCTTTGAGGAAAATTGTTTGAGGTGTTTTGTGTTTGAGACATAATATTTTTGGGTCCATACTATGTTGTGGATGAATTTGGATGACTCATATTAATAATTGTTTATTAGTTTGGGCCAACAGTATGTACACATGTTATATATTTTGTTGGGGTGACATTTAGTTGATGTTATCCTTAGATGTGGATATATATAACCAATTGTTTATATCATTTGAGGCATGCAAGAACCAAGATTTGTGAGTGCTATGTGCAAATAAAGTTTAGAGATTTCAAAGGAAAAAGTAAAGTGTGAAGAAGAGTGAGCATAAGAAAGAGTGTTCATGTGCTTAATTGAAACTGTAATCGGGCATCAGTAGATTCTATTTTCTCAGTTCAATATCTTTTAGATGGATTTAATTTGAATGTGACTATAAGATAGTGTGTCTTCCTTTGGGTAGTAAGCGTCTTTTGTATTTGAGTAGTGAGCTCTAGGCAGTGTGCCTGAATGCATGTGCATTCCCCATTTTCTATACTTTTAACAGAGTATAAACTTGTGGATTAACCTCCACCATGGTTTTCCCCTAATAGGGTTTCCACACAAAAATTTGTGTTATGTGTGTTTTTGATGTGGTGATGGTTTTTTCTTTCACGTTTAATTATCAAATTTTAGAATAAGTTTAATAAGTGTAATTTATGTGGCAACTGATTCACGCCCCCTCTCAGCTATCTTCCCTTGTGTTGCCAATAATTGGTACCAAAGTAGGTTCCTTTGGAGAAGCTTGATTGCTTGAGGTGATCCAGGATGGTGAAATATAAGAAGGACAGTCCAAGATTTGATGGAACATGTTAGGACCCAAATTTTAATTTAAAATCCTAAGGCTTTTTCTCATTTATACCCTTCATTTTCCTATCTTTTCCTTAAAAAAAATCATTCTACTGCCATTTAAAAGCCACAATCGACATATATTTTACTGTGGCCATATTATTTTCTTTCTTGGTCTTCACCACTTTGTCATGGCCTCCCACAATGGGCTTCCGATATGGTAGTGGTGGCTAAGGTGTAGGTAGGAAGTTTTTACCGCCACACCGCGCATGGTCAATTCATTGACTGTGGTGTTGCGGTGGGAGGAAAAATAACCGGCGAGCGACGAAGATGGTAGTTAGTGTTGATACCGCGGTACTATCGGCCGTCATCAAGGTGACCATGGTGACCAAAGTAATGGTTAGTAGATGGTGAAGGGTGATGGTGGATAGTTAGAGGGTGGTCATTGGATGTAGCCCGCGGTTTGTAGAGCGGCTACCATGGTACCATTGGCAGTCAAGCCAGTGACCGGGGTAGTGCGATGGTTGGGTGATGCGGTGAAGGATGGCGATAGAAAATGGATACCGTGATATCGTGGGTGGTAGAAGAAGAGCCAACGGTTGAGGGGTGAATGTGGAGGCAGCGGCTAAGCAGCAACAACAACGGTGGCGGTTAAGGAATGGATCACCATGACACCACACGTAGTGAGAATGGTGACCATGGTAAACTGTCAATGGAAGGTTAAGGTAGGTGGCAAGATGGCTACTGTGGTACCATGGATAGTCTACAAGGAGACTATGGTAGCACGGTGGATGGGAAGGTAGAAGCTATGACAGTCAATGAATAGCTCACCACGCAACCACGACTGGTAGAAATGTAGCCGGCGGTAGGGTGGTGAAGAGGTGGATGGTGATGGAGCAGTCAAAATCATAGATACCGTAGGACCATGGGGAGTTAGAAGGAGAACCATGGTAAGGTGGTCAAAGGTTGCAATGAACGGCCACCACGATACCGTGGCCCATCAAACGGTTGACCACAATGAAACAGTAAGAATATAAAGCTATGGGAAGTAAAATGAAAGAAAAGCAAGGGTGGTATAAAGCAAAATATTAAAGTCAGGAAAAGTATTTTACAAAAAAATCAAAAGTTGAACTATGTAAAAATATTTGATTTTCCAATAAGGCAATTTGATCAAATATGTTATTTTTCCCAGGAATGTAAATAGTTAATACTAGAACAAATGAAGGGTCACGACCCTTGGATTTCATGGTATAAATATTTTGTAAAAAATCAATTAAAGGGGGCCGTTAGTAGGAGTTAGATTTTGTCTAGAGAATGGACTGGGCAATCTAAATAATGACAAAATTTCTTGAAACAGATTGTAATGGAGAAAATATATATTCACTGGTGAAATATTTTCTAAGTTCAGTTGTTGTGTTGCATCAATTTAAATTTTTATCTAGTTATCTCCAACTTGAGATCCTTTAATTATTTAAATCAGCATATCAAGTATATCTTTAATTTATCAAAATGTATTCCCATTTTGTGTGATTTAGTTGATTGGTGTCTGTAGGTTAGATTTAAAATCTTTTAAATAAGTCATAGTAATTTAAGGATATCTTTTGGGTAGTTAAAGAAGAACTAGATAGAAAAACATTCCAGTACAATTTATGCCAATCATATATAAGTGAAGTCATATGCGAGTCATTAAGATTTCATTTTTTAAATGCCTAACAACTTGAATTAAGACAGAAAGGGAAACACCTATAATTCTCAAATTTTGACTACATTTCCCATGTGGATAGAAGACACTGATCTGCCATAGCCTACATAATTAGTTTTATATACAAACAACCTTTTCAAATCTTTTCTTCTATGCAGTAGTAGGAGTAGGTGTAGTGATTTTGTCTATCCACTTCCACTTGCCATTATAGGTAGATTGTTTCATAGGAAATACATTTCAAAATCTATATCATTCATTAGGTAGACCCACCTTGGTCTAGCAGAACCTAAAGAGAAGAAGGTTCAATTGCATCAATTGGCATTGTACGTTGGCCAAAAGTGTTGTGAGAGCTTGACAACCTCTCGTGGTTCAAACCTGCATCTTTGAGACCCAATAGTTTGGTGACTCTACTGGGGAATAACTTGAGAAGAATCTGGTGGAAGGCAACCTTTCCATTTATTGAGTCAGCAAAGTTTCACTTTCTTTTAAATATTCCACTAGGGCAAACCAAAACTATATCATTTTTTATTTTTTTTGTTTATTTTCCTACCTTTTGGAAAAGTAGGTGGCGACTCTATTTCATTTGATAAATAATGCATGGGTATTGTGAAGCAATAATATTTTATCAAGATGGCAGAAGAATAAAGAAGAGAACAATCAATAAGAGAGTTGAAGGAATTGAGACAACAAAGGCTACAATTGGACCAACAATTGCTGCAATTGAGAGTCGAATGTGCTCCAAGTACATCACCAAATAGGTCATTATACACTCAGAATGAATACACAAATACCACAATATCTTGGATAGCACGAGTACCACATGATACAACTGAGAAGAATTTTGGTAATAAAGGTAATGTACTCTATTCACGGCAAAACACTTTTGATGAGTATTTTCAAATTCAAGAAAGAAACAAAAGTCTTTTGGATTCTTTCCTTAATATAAGAAGATATAAGGGAGAATATGGGTATTCTTTATTCAGAAGAGTGATGGATATTTGTAGGAAAATACCTATTATTTTCCCACCTAGTAGGTCTCCAGTCATCAAGCAGTTCATGAAAGTATATGAGCCCAATTCAACTGATTGGCCTAAATCATGGGCACTAGTTGCCTATAATCAAATAGATGAATGGATTGGCATCATAGATAAGAAAAGGTATGAGGACACTATCATATATGAATATAGTTGTGAGATGACTGGTGATTATGAAGGTGACTTTGTTGAGGACCCATCTTCCACCTTGGGAGATGATTGCAGCATTGATGATCTTATCAGTGACACACCATTTGGGGAACACATCAACAATGGTTCAGATGATATGGAGGGACAACGAGACTGTGATCTAGATTGTGAAGATGAAGTTATGGATGTTGATCTACAATAGGGTGATTATCAAGAAGTTGGAGAAATAGCAGAAGATCTAGATGAAACATGTTCACTTAGCAGTGAGCAAGTTTCAGATTTGTTGACTCTTGAATACCAAAGATGTTCACATAAAGATGGTTCTAAAATTTTGGGTCTAGCCTACATCTATTTTGATAGTGAAGGTACTGTGTGTAATGATTCAAATGGTTCCATGTCCATCTCTCATAGTGATGAAGAAATTTTTGAAGTTAATCAAGAATCCACATTTGTCCAAGAAGAGGTATGTGAATTGAATGATTTTTTCCTACGAGAGAAAGATGTTGGTTTGCATGTTATGGATGATGAGTGTCCAAAATTTGTTGATTCAAGTATGTATAAGGATGACTATATGGATCAAATGTATGTGTCAATGCCAACTGGTGATAGGAAAGAAATGAAAAGTGATTTGATTATTTCATAAGTTTATGCTGAGATAGAATTTTTTGGTTGCCATGAAAAGCATTTAGATTTTCAGGTCCTAGTGCAGTTGTAGGAACATTTAGCAATGTATGACAATGAGCATGCCTATGAATGTTTTGTCGAATATGGATACATTTTGTATGCTGAAGGTGGCAAATATTTTTCATATGATAATAAGAATGATGAAATGCGAGGTGGTGAAATTAATATGAATCAAGTTGAATGCAATGATTTCCTAAAATTTTTCAATGACAGTGCATGTTGTAGGGTAGGTGGAATGGATAGTTTCAAGAGAAACCTGATGAGCTCAAAATAGAATAAATTCTATGATAGAGGAAAGTGCAGGTTTTTTCTTTTTGGGTGGCCTGGGGCCATCCTTTATGGTTTGATTTTTTGAACCATAGCAGATGCAGAGGATTAAGGATTTCTAGTGCATGGACAATTCCTAAGAAACCTCATTAAACATTCTTTTCCATGAACAGTAGTTTAGGAAGGGTCTGGGTTTTCCAATACATGGACATTCTCAAAAACCTCCCTTTTTGAAAACTTTTGTTTTCTTTCCATGTACGGTAGTCTAGGGTTTCCCATTCTCCTTTTTTTCCATCTCCTCCATGCTCTTTCATTCCTTCCATCTACCATTGCCTTCATTTTCATCCTTTTCTTGGTCTGCTCTCCCAAAGAATTCTGGATTCTTGTAGTGATTTGCTAAACCACTCATCCCCAACAAGAGCCACTGTTAGAACCCAGATTTTCATTTAAAATCCTAAGGGTTTTTCTCATTTATACCCTTCATTTTCCTATCTTTTCCTTAAAAAATTCCATTCTACCACCATTTAAAAAGCCACAATTGACTTATATATTTTATCGTGGCCATATTCTTTTCTTTCTTGGTCTTCAACACTTTACCGCGACCTCCCACAATGGGCTTGCAGTATGGTGGTGGTGGCTAAGGTGCAGGTAGGAAGTTTTTACCACCACACTATGTGTTGTCAATTCACTGATCGCGGTGTCACGGTGGGTGGCGAAATAACTAGCGAGCGAAGAAGATGGCAGTTAGTGTTGATACCACAGTACCACTAGCCATCATCAGGGTGACCATGATGGCCATGGTAATGGTTAGCAGATAATGAAGGGTGATGGTAGATGGTTAGTGGGTGGTCAATGAATGCATCCTACAGTTTGCAGAGTGGCTATTGCGATACCGCGGGAAGTCAAGCCAGTGACCGTGGTAGCGCGGTGGTTGGGTGAAGCGGTGAAGGGTGACAAAAAAAAATGGATACTATGATACCACGAGTGGTAGAAGGAGATCTGGCGGTTGAGCGGTGAATGGGGAGGCAGTGACTAAGTAGCAACAATGATGGTGGCGATTGAGGAATGGGTCATTGCAGAATCGTACACAGTGAGAATGGTGACCGCGGTAAATTTTCACTAGAAGGTCAAGGTAGGCAGTAAGATGGCTATTGCGGTACCATGGATAGTCTACAGGGAGACTGCGGTAGCACGGTGGCTAGGAAGGTAGAATTTGTGATAATCAATGAACAACGCACCACGCAATTGCGGATGTTAGAAACATAGCTGACGGTAGGGTGGTGAAGAGGTGGACAATGACAGAGTAGTCAAAATCATAGATATCACGGGACCGCAAGGAGTTAGAAGGAGAACTGTGGTAAGGCGGTCAAAGGTTACAATGAACGGCCACTACGATACCTCAGCCTATCAAACTGTTGACCATGGTGGATCAGTTAGAATATAAAGCTTTGGGAAATAAAAGGAAAGGAAAGGAAGGGCGGTATAAAGCAAAATATTAAAGGCGGGAAAATTATTTAAGACAAAATCAAAAGTTGAACTATGTAAAAAAAATTGATTTGCTGATAAGGAAATTTAATCAAATATTTTATTTCTGCCAGGAATGTAAATAGTTAACACCAAAACAAATGAAGGGTCACGACCTTTGGATTTCATGGTATAAATATTTTGTGAAAAATCAGTTAAAGGGGGCAGTTAGTAGGAGTTAGATTTTGTCCAAAGAATGGACTGGGCAATGTAAATAATGACAGACTTTCTTGAAACAAAGTGTAATGGAGAAAATATATATTCATTGGTGAAATTTTTTCGAAGTTCAGTTGTTGTGTTGCATCAATTTAAATTTTTATCTGGTTATCTCCAACTTGAGATCCTTTAATTATTTAAATCAGCATATCAATTATATCTCTAATTTATCAGAATGTATTCCCATTTTTTGTGATTTAGTTGATTGGTGTCTGCAGGTCAGATTTAAACTCTTTTCAATAAGTCGCAGTAATTTAAGGATATCTTTTGGGTAGTTAAAGAAGAACCAGATAGAAAAAAATTCTAGCACAATTTATGCCAATCATAAATAAGTGAAGTCATATTCCAGTCACTAAGATTTCATTTCTTCAAGTTACTAACAACTTGAATTAAGATAGAAAGGGAAACACATATAATTCTCAATTTTTGACTCCATTGCCCATGTGGATAGAAGGCACTGATCTGCCACAAACCAAAGAATTAATTTTATATACAAACAACCTTTTCAAATCATTCCTTTTATGCAGTAGGAGTAGGAGTAGGTGTAGTGATTTTGTCTATCCACTTCCACTTGCCATTGTGGGTAGATTGTTGCATAGGAAATACATTTCAAATAGCATAACCTAAAGAGAAGAAGGTTCAATTGCATCAATTGGCCTTGCACGTTGGCCCAAAGCATTGTGAGAGCTTGGCAACCTCTCGTGGTTCAAACTTGCATTTTTGAGACCGAACAGAACAAACTACTCTCTATGGAAGACTTGAATAAAGTGTCATTTGAGATGCATTGGTGAACCCTACTAGACAATTACAAAGAATAAATATACCATACCTCATAATGGTCCTTCTACTATAGGTGAGATTAAGGAAGCCAAGTACAATATCAAGGCTAAGGAAGCATTGTTGAGTGCTTTGGCTGATTTTTAAATGACAAATGTAATGTAGCTGAAGACTACTTATCAGATCTGGAAAATGTTGGAAACCTTGTATGAAGGTGATACAACTCTGAAGATTGCTAAGTTGCAGAGCCTAAAAGGAAAATATGAAACATTGAGAATGGGTGAAGATTAGAACAATACTTCTTTAATGTAGAGAGTGAATGAACTTGTGTGTAGTATCAGATGTTTTGGTGGAACCTTGGAAGAATTGGAGATTGTTGCTAAAGTGCTCATATCCCTGCCTCCTGTATACAAACACAAATCTACTGCTATTGAGGAGATCTAAACTATGATAAATGTAACCAGAGACATGTTGATTGGTAAGCTTGGTACTTTTGAGTTAAGTGAGTTTGGTGAATCTCTTCTTAAAAAAAAAAATGCATTCAAAGCTACTATATCCGGGAAAGATAAGCAGGGATATGATCTGAGAGAAAGTTATTGTAGAAAAATGTGTAAATATGAGTATGAAATGAGAGAGATTGAAGAAGAAGAGAGAAAGATAGATATGATTGAAGCACTTTTTGTCAAGAGAGTAGCCAAAGCAGAAGGTAAGTATTGTATACACCTAAAATTAGTCTAGAGCATCCGATTAATTAAATACACATTATTTGATTAATTATCCTAATTTCCTCTACTATCGAATAAATATAAATATTTATTTATATAGTTCACATTTAAATTCATCTTAATTAAATAAACAAAATTAAATACTTTGTTTGATTTAATTATCAAATCACTATTTTATTCTATCACATCAATCTCAAATTAATTGAATAAAGATCAAACACTTTATTAATTAATTACCATATTCCTCTAATTAATTTAATAAATAGCTTCTATAGTTCATTTTATTAAATTATTTATCTCCCTTTTGCTAATTTAAATAAATCAAAATATTTGAATAAAGGCATAAGGAATATTCCATCTATATTTCCTCAAAAATGAATTAGATATCCTATGTCTAATTTATGTCTAAAATATGTCAAAATTAATGCTTTGAAACTTCATGGGAAGTTTTGGAGACAAATTGGAGACAAATTCCAAATTTATCTCTCAATGCCCCTCCATCAATCTTTCCTCTTCTCTTGCCTGGTGTTTTCAAGGGTGGAGACAATCACCAAAATTCTCTAAATCTCCTCCATCTTTCACCATTCAATCCTCCAGATTGAATCCAAGCCTTTCAATGCCTTCCCTATGCATTTCTACAACCAGGAAATCTATAAATAAAGCCTCATTAAAACAAGAAAAGGATCCAAATAATCTAATTTATGCACTCTTACTCTGCAGGCATTCAGGCATCAACAATCAAGCATAGCATCATAGTTTTTAATTTATAATCATGGCTGCATTGAGTTTTTACTGTAGCTTCATTTATCAATTCCATGTCAGTTTAGTTTAGAAATCATCATATAAGATTAACTTCCTATTTTAGTATCATTCTCGTTCTTCAGATTGTCATTTTAACAGTCACATTGCTTACACGATCTGAGAGCAACTATGATTTAATAAATCTTTGGAGATAGAGAGCAATATGATGCTTTCAGTAGATTATTGTTTTGAATTAGTTCTATTTGATTTATCTTTGATATAATGTCGTATTAAGAAGTGTTTTGTGCTTTATACCTCATTTCACACTTACAATTTGGCGCCCATCATGGGGCATTAACCCCAATTTTATCAATTTTTTAGAAAGTGTCATGCAGGTTCACGATGTGTTTTATTTTAGTGCTTTCGTCAAAAACTATAGCGCTTTCATGGAAAACTATAGCACTTTCGAGCTTTGTTTCAACGCTGCTATGTTACTACAGTGCTTTCGTCAAAAAAATTTGCGCTTTTGATTCTAGCACTTCCATAACCTATTTCGGCGCATTGGTGATTTAGTGCTTCCATGGAAAATTTCAGCGCTTCGGTGTCCTGTTTCAGCGCTTCTAAGTTTTAACGCATCAGGTAACTGTTTCAGCGCTTTCATGGACTATTCTAGTGCTTTTGTAATTTCAGTCTGGATCCAATGCGACCACGGCCAAATTTTTTTTTTTTTCACAGTTGAGCTAAAATTTATCAATCCTAGGATAGTCACTTTAGGTTTTCTAAAATTTATCAATCCTAGGATAGTCACTTCTTTGTTTCTAAAATTTATCAATCCTAGGATAATCATCACATTTTTTACAGTACAAGTTAAAAAGAACAATATGATTTCTGTGAAGCAACACCTTCACATAGATTAGAAAATTTCTTTTTGGGCTTAAAACATAACAAATCTATATGTTGTGCTTATGGTAATTTGGCTTATGCTCTCCCCTTAACTAGGTGATCAAAGTGCCAGATTCACTTTTTACTTCATGCTATTTACGCTTTTGTTAAGTCCTTTAGAAGGCTTGTCGTAGTGGGAAAAAGTACTCACCCTATGGGAATGACCTAAGTGGGAACGCCTAAAGCCAAGGATTCCAACCCACTCTAATAAAAATGCAAGTTGTTGATGAAAGTTCAGCTTGATAGTAGTGTGCAAGATAACCATCCTCAAAATATTTGTTCTAAATATTGGGAGGTCTCCTGAGGGAGTTTATCATTTTTCGTACCGCACGGAAGCCCTATCTATGAACCATAGAGTAGTATCTCACCGAGTCAGTATCCATACATTTTCATACTCATGGTGCAAGGGGAGGGAGGAATCTACCCCCAAGACACTCACCATATAATTTCCAAGGACCGTTTTCTCAAAGGATGAGAAATCCAACTTTGAGTACGTGCCTGGAAACGACAAAAACACGGGTGCCCTCTAAGGTGTGACACGTTTGTGTGCGTCAACACAATTTCAAGATGTGGGTTGTGAGTATAATGATGACCTATTTGTCCTTTAGTGTGAGTCTATTTGACTTGTGTACAATTGTCAAAACAACCTATGAAAATCAATAAAGACCATTTGTGGTTTTTGAACATATATGATCTATTCAGTTTAAAACAAATTATTCACAATTGCTTGTTGTGTTTTCACAAAATCATTAATATCAGATTAAAGATCATCCTGAAAGAAAAAAGGTCAAGTTAGATCAAAAAATCCATGCTTCGAAAGTGGAAGTCCACCACGTTTGTCAAGAGAAAAATCAAAATCACAAAACCCAAGAAACCTCTCAATTATAAGGGTATTTTAAGGAAACAACATTTTCTATATCAAAATCGGAAACTCTTTTTACAACATAGAACCTTCATCCATAGATATCACGACTTTGCTAGAGGTTATAAAGGTGATTACGTTGTAGAGCCACTCTATTCACGAGCCTTCTTTCAAAGGAGAGCTCTCACACAGTTTCACAACCACAGTCAGTGCATACATCATTCTTATCTTCCACAATCCATGATATAGTATGCTACATGGCCAGATCAAATTTTACAATAGAGAGTCTCAAAAGTCTTATTTTTAGTGCTCTAGAAACCTGTTTCAGTGCTTCAGGTCACTATTTTAGCACTTCTATGAAATAGCACTTTCGGGCATTATTTTAGCGCTTTCAGTCTTTATTTTAGCACTTCCATCAAAAATCTCTTCCATCACCTATTTCAATGCTTTCGGGCACTATTTCAGTGCTTTTTTCAAGATAGCACTTCCATCAATTTTTGCAATGCTTTCATGCTCTATTTTAGCGCTTCTGTCAAGATAGCGCTTCTATCATCTGTTTCAGCACTTCAAGACTCTATTCTAGCGCTTCTGTGAAATAGTGCCTTCGTACTCTATTTTAGCGCTTCTAAAACAAAGAGTTCAAAAATCTTACCAGTCAGTCTATTTTTCATTTATCCATAATCTTTACTAGAACACAAGTTTCTTTTCATCAGAATCACTAACGACCAAAATCAGAAAGGTTTATACAAATTTCCAATCTTATCAACTGAAACAAGATCTTGCAAATCAGAAATGTCAAAACCAAATACACAATCAATTACTACACTAAAGTTTCATCATCAGGATACTATCATCCTTTATCATGAAACCAAGTATAGTAATCAAATTTTTAACATAGTCTCATCAATAAGATCAATCATCTTATTCGACTTTTGTTAAAAGTTCAATTGACATTTTTCCAGAAAAGAAGATCAACATTTCAGAAGAAAGAATACAAATTTTTATGCCAATCTTCACTAGGTCCCAAAAACAGAGACTCTTAGAACAAGAATTTGAAAAAAACCAAACAATGGTAGAGGATATTCAAGCAGATCAACAAGATCCCAAGTTCCATATATATATGGAAAATATTTTAGAACAAGATATGGAGAAGTATATTTTGATGTTGGCTGAATCAGGTGCCAAACTTCCCAAGGATTTTGATGTCAATCATCTGAAGGAAGCACCTAAAAAAAGTGAGACTAAAATACCGCAAACAACACAAAGAATAGATCCGGTTGCTGCTTTGACATCCCAAATGTAACTGTTACAACAACAGATACAAGATATGATGAAAGGGAGTACCAAAAGATATGTGATACAGGACATTTTTCCTTATCCTTTCGATGCAACAATCGACCTAATACCTTTTCCAAGACACTGTGAATTCCCAAAGTATGACAAGTACAATGGAAGAATGGATCTGATAGATCATATTCGAGAATTCATAACAATGAGCCTTGAGTTTTCCCAAGAGGAAACTTACTTAATGAGGTTATTCCCAGGAAGTTTGGGAGGTGCATGCATAGAATGGTTCTCAAAACTACAACCAGGTATCAAGACTTTTGAAGAACTTGTCAACAAGTTCATCTCTCAATACTGATTCAACATCCAACATGATGTTACAATAAAAGATCTTTACAAATTAAAACAAAACAAAGGGGAGACGTTCTTATCTTTTTTGCAAAGATGGTGATGATTTTTCGCTAGACATCCTCGATCCATTCCTGAAGAAGAAAAGATGGAGTTATTCATTGAAAACTTGACAGAAGAAATGAGTTATAGGCTAGAATTGCAATGTCCCCCCACATTTGAAAAAGTAATAGAAAATGGTCTCAAAATTCAGGAAGCATTAGTCAAAAGAGGATTTATCAAGCATTTCAACGATAAAACGAATAACACAAATAACTACTCCAATCAATACTCAAGCAATGAAAAACCAAAAAATTGGAAAAAGAATCAAAACACAACTACAAATGAAACAAATGATTCCTAAAATGTCAAACCTATTTTTAACTTGATAGCATCTTCTTCAAAGAATCAAAACAATGACCAAATTGTCAAGTCAAATGTCATGCAAAGCAACGAGATCATAAAAACCCAACCATATCAGAAACCATCAAATAGGCGAAGATTCACACCTTTAGGACAAACAATAGAATCAACAATGAAAGAATTAGTGGCTAGTGGCCTTATCACTACACGAGAAGCTCGATTCTGGGATCCAAAGGTCAAACCACCATGGTGGAATGACACAAATTATTGCAACTTCCATAGTAACAAAGGTCACAAAACCAACAATTGTATGGAGTTGAAACATGCAATACAAGACTTGATCGACAACAATAAAGCATATGTGGAAACACCCCAAAGCAATAACGATCATTCAGCCTTCAAGGAACCTTTTCCAAACTATGACAAAGGATCATCATCATCCTCAAACAACAAAGGAAAGAACATCAATCATGTCTATGAAAAAACAATCCTTTGTTTATCTAAAGTGGAGAGTGATCATGCAGTTGATCATGACATTAGCAAACCCAAAATCAACAACACTACCACTTTGGATTTTATCCCAAGCATACAAAACACTAACAATCAAATCAATGTCTTAAAAATCAAAGACTGTCAAGAACATCAACCCGTAAATGTCATGACTAGGGGGCAATCCAAGGTAATATTAAAGGGATTTGGATCTACACATGCAGTTCCACCTCCATCTCATTATAACATCGTCGATCAACTGCAAAATATTCCTACATAAATATCAATCTTAGAACTCCTTAAAATATCACCATCGCATAAAGAAGTTCTAGAACAAGCACTAATTGCCACTACAATACCAAAGAATCTAGATGTTTGTCAGTTCCAGGCTATGGTGGGGCATTTGACTACCCTGCATTGTCTATCATTCTCTGAATAGGATGATGTCTCACTAAACCATCCTCATAATACCGCACTCCATATCGAAGTCTTATTCCACAATCATCGTGTCAAGAGAGTCTTAATAGATGGGGGAGTTGGTTTGAACATTTGCACTCTCAAGTTAATCCATGCACTAGGGTATTCAGATGATTCTATTGATGCTCATAGGAAAATGACTATCAAAGCATATGATGAGGAGGAAAGATCATCCAAGGGATTAATTGTGTTACCCATTCAAGTGGGGTCAATGATGAAACATATAGCATGTCAAGTATTGGAAAGAGAGTTAACATACAACATTCTCTTAGGACGACCATGGATTCATGAAATGTAGGTTGTACCTTCAACATATCATCAATTTTTGAAGTTCCCCATAAATGGACAAGAGGTGACTATATCTGCTGACTATAATCGTCCTCAACATTGTGACTCATTTATAATCTCACAAGATACCTTGGTGCCTCATAATAGGGAAGCATCCAATTCAAAATCATCCAATGAAGAACAATGTCCAAATATCACCACCAAGTGGGTCGAGAAGAAAGGTAAAGAAAAAGAAACAAGTCTTGTTGAAACTTAATCAACAGATAATCTAGATCAGCAAACTTCTTTATCACAAAAATTTCAAGAACAAGTCTAGCTAATTGACAAGGGAATGGGAACATATTCTATGCAGCAATCACTTAACCTACCATAGTTAATGCCATCTCCTAAGACATATGGACAACCATCTATGATAAAACCTCAAACATCATTACCAGCCACAGTTCTTCAAGAAAGGTTTGTCAAAAAGGGTACCATATAGGATGAAACAGACAACAAAGCAATCCGAGATTGGCTCTATGAAGATGAGGAACCCTCTACATCAAATTCCACTATCAAAAATATTGACATCAACACTAACAAATATGGAAAAGGAAAAGCTATTTTATAAAAAATGGGATATGAAGGACAAGGACCTATTGGATTAAGAAAGGAAGGAATCATAGAGCCTATTCAACCCTTCGCTCTACAATCAAAAGAGAAGATAGGATTGGGATACTCTGAAGAAGACAAAAAGGAGATGACAAGGAAGGTTGTAGAAAGAATCCTTCAGTTAAGAGATAGCTCTGAAATGGATTCAAATGAATATGAGTGGGATCTATGCTCTGAAATATCTTGCACCGATATTCAAATTGATGTGATACAAAAATATGCACCTACACGTGAGGAGGGACAAGGCTCTGGGTCTAGATCATTCATAACAGGGTCACTAAATATCAATGATTCAAGTGAGGATGATTAGACCTCAAGTAAACTAGATGATCTCGAAGAAAGTACCATCATTGACCTCGATATTCCATTAAAAAATTATGATGAAACGGCAGTTCAAACCCTTACATCAATTACCTTGAATGAATCTGATAATCTCATGCCACTAATCCATCCTGAACTAATTGACTGGGAACCTATTGAACCCCTAACTGTGCCAAGATTTGCAGACGATGATGCCATGATAAATTTACTATGTCATACCAAACCTGGTACAAATTATGTCTGTCATATTCATAACACGACTCGGTAGGAGAGTGTCAAATCTTCCAGTTGCAAAATTGAAAATAGGGAAAATAGATCTAATGGTGAAAACCATTCTATGGCAGCATTAGATCTCAAAAAAGAAAAATAAAGAACGTATCTAACGGTGAAAACCTCTCTGAGGCACTGAAAGATGGAAGATTTGACACTCTTCCGAAAAATTATCATGAGCGATCATCAGTTCTGGTAGAACCAACACAGTCTGTGAACATCAACACTGAAGAAAAGGAAAAAATCCTACATCTAGCAGAATCCATTACAGCTCAAGAAAGACTGGAATTTATCAAATTCTTTAAGGAGAAAAGCATCAACTTCACTTGGTCATATTCTAATATGCTAGGCTTAGATCCAAATCTACTCATGCATCATTTGTCTTTGCCAGTAGGAATCAAACCGGTCAAGCAATGACATCAATCTTCCATGATATGGTGCACACCTTTATGGAGGATTACATGGATGGCATCTTGGAAAAATCTAGTACAAGGGATGGACATGTGCATATCTTAAACAAGATCTTCACACGGTTAGAGAAATTCAATGTCAAGTTAAACCCCAAGAAGTGTGTCTTCGGGGTCACATCAACAAAACTGTTAGGGTACATTGTCTCAGAAAAAGGCATTGAAGTGGATCCCCCAAAATTCAAAGCAATAATGGAGATGCCACATCCTAAGAATATCAATCAACTTAGATCACTATAGGGAAGGCTCCAATCAATCAGAAGATTTATCTCCCAGCTAGCGGACAAGAGTCATCCATTCAATCACCTTTTGCATAGAAATATACTTTTCAAGTGGGATGAGGGATGTGAAAAAACATTCAATCAAATCAAATAGTATCTAATGTCACCACCCATTCTTATGCCACCAACAGAAGGAATACATTTGATATTATACAATTCCACAATAGATATCTCTTTGGGGGCACTATTAGCGCAAGAGAATCATGAAGGAAAAGAACATGTCATCTACTATATTAGCAGGACATTAAATGGGTATGAAATAGACTACACTTTCATAGAGAAGTCTTGCTTGACAGTAGTGTTTTCTACTCAACAACTGAGACATTATATGTTGACCCATACAATCAGGTTAATAGAAAAGATCGACCCATTAAAGTATCTACTCAGTAAATCTGCCTTAACAGGTAGACTAGCAAAGTGGGTCATGCTATTAAGTGAATTTGACATTCAATATGTGGAGAGAAAAGACATCAAGGGTCAAGCAATCACTGAATAATATGTTGAAGCTCCTCTACTAGATGATTGACCAATGACAATGGAGTTTCCAGATGTAGATATTCTAATAGTGATGCCCCAACAATGGGTTTTATATTTTGATGGATCATACACACAATGCGGATCAGGAGCAGGGATTTTGTTCATATCTCCTCAAGGACACACCATTCCAAAATCATATAGACTCATGTTCCAATATACAAATAGTGTGGTGGAATATGAAGCATTCATTGGGGTCAAAATAGGAATTCAATGGAAGATCACGGATTTACAGGTATATGGGGACTCTCAACTAGTCATTTATCAAGTAAATGACGAGTATCAAACAAAAGATGAAAAATTGATGCCCTACAAGCAACACATAGATTCTCTGAAATAGTTCTTTGTCAGTATCAAGTTTGATCAAATTCCAAGGGTAGAGAATAAGGTTGCGGATGCTATGGCCACAGTAGCTTAATTACTACAATTGCCTAAGAAACATGTTTGTTATGAGTTTATGGTGGAACAAGTATCATGTCCTTCCCATAATAATTCAGAATCCGCTACCATTTTCCATCTAGAAACCATTGAAACCTCCATCTATAAAGAGACCTATGCTTATCTGAAAGATGATATCCTTCCTCCTGACCTTTCCAAAAACCCAAAACAAAATTTTATTCACAAATCCACAGGACATACATTAATTGCTGACATCCTATATCGTCAAGGTCTTGATGGTACTTTAATCTAATGTTTAGAGCACGATGAATCTAAAACGACCCAACAAGAGGTTCACGAGGGTGTTTGTGGCACCCATTCAAGTGGGATAACTCTATCCAAGAAACACCTCCATTTGGGATATTATTGGCCATGCATGGAGAAAGAATCCTATCAGTTTGCTAAGAAATGTCAAAAGTGTCAGGTTCACAAAAATCTTATTTATGCACTAGCACAAGAACTGCATCCTTTCACTACCACATGGCCTTTTTGTCAATGGGGCCTAGATCTGCCAGGAAAAATAAATCCATCTTCATCTAATGGACACAAGTTCATTATAACGACTACAAAATATTTCACAAAATGGATAGAAGCAGTACCACTTACAACAATAACTGGGAAACAAATTTCTTCTTTCATCTTGAATTACATAGTCTATCGATATGGAATTCCTCAATCCATTATCATGGATAATGGATGACCTTTCAATAATCAAGATGTCCAAGAACTATGTGGAAAGTTCTATATCCAACATCATTTTTCCACACCATACTATCCTCAAGGGAATGGCCAAGTAGAGGCCTCAAATAAGACAATTCTCAAAATTCTAAAAAAAACAGTAAACAATGTTGGATGGGATTGGCATGTTCAACTTAATCCTGCATTGTGGGCCTATAAAACAAGTATCAAAACACCAACAAGAGCAACACCATATGCCTTGGTATATGGATCAGAAGCCATCTTGCCCATCAAAGTAGAGATTCCATCACTCAAAGGAATCACTTCAGATGAAGACTATAGGGTATCTCGATTGCAGGAATTGGAATTATTGGATGAGCATCGTCAACAAGTTGTTAATCATCTAACGGCTTATCAACAGATAATGTCAAGAACTTACAACCATAGGGTAAACCGAGGGTCTTTTAGGTTGGTGATTTTCTACTAAAGGAAAACCCTAGGAATCAGCAAGACAGGGAGAAGAAAGGGAAATTTGAGCCTAACTAGCTTGGTCCTTTTGTTGTAATATTAGTATATGGATTAGGGGCATATCAGCTATCAACATCAAAAGGGGATCTATTTGATGAACCTATCAACAACATCCATCTCAGAAGGTTCTACACTTAAATCTCCTAGTGCATGGGTCAAACTTCTGAAATAGTTTCCTTGATGAAAACCTGGCAAACAAGCATCTTGGCAACGCGAAAATACAAAAATAAAAAATAAAATAGAAACTACAAAAAGAAAGAAAGCAAAAATGAGAAAAATAAGTAAAACAAGAGTGTAATCAAAACATATGGTGAAAACCTGGAAACAGGCGTCATATGTAATTCTAAGATCAACTTTTCCATCTATTTTGAATAATATCAGGATCAATAATCTAGCAGTTAGTACCATTTCATATCATGTCAAGAGTCTTTCCATCATTGCATACATATCAAAATCATTTCACATAGTCAAGTCTCACTCATAAGTTTGGGGGAAACATCTAATTATCACTAGGGGCAACAAAAACAATGGTTTCACCAAAGGGCAACCAATAGTATGGCAGGAAAACAAAGATCAATGTGCAACATCAATCATCATCAGAAGGTCATCAAACATCCTTATCATATCAAAAATCCAAAAACATGTAAAAAAGTTAGTCAAAAAGAGAAAAATCCAAAAACATAGGTCTGTGTCAGTCGAACTACATGGTCTTTGCATGTGTAACGTAGGCAAGGATAATATTTGATCAGCCCCCGAGACCCCTAAGATAGGTTAGTAGGTTAAGTCTTTCATCAAAATCTCGAAAAACACAAAAACATGTCAAAAGCAGGATCGATGATTTAAAAATCTGAATAATGATTGAAAAACTCTAAGTAACAAATGGATAAATTATATTTTGATGATCATTTCTTTGGAGTAACTCAATGATGTATTGAACTAGAGAAACAAGGAAAAAGAATGATGTTTTTATTATCTGCTGTTTGTATGTTAATCTTTTAAATGTATGAATTGTTGGGGGATGTGCTATGCAAATGTATCACTGATGACATTTAGAATTCACACATTCAAATGATTAATCTTTGCCTGTTTACACAATGAATGCTCAGGTCATCTCGGTCCAATTATACCTAGATGTTTGTGTTCACTTGCAATATCAAAAATTATGGAAGTAATACTCAGGTCGTTATTGGTCTAACACATACCAATAACACTTGTACTCACTTTCAACATCCAATAAAAGCTCAATGATGACAAAAAGCACAAAATTATTGTTAAAATGACAATAGTTTGCATATAGTTGCATGTTAAAAATTAGATTGCATTCATCATAATTCATTATCTGCAGAGTAGTTGTTGCATAAAGGGTTCTGATCAATTCTTATCTTGTCTACAAATAGGACTGAGTACACTTGACATAAATCAAAATCATCAAAAATATGTAGGAATCATCATTGCAGCATTTAGTTTCATCATTTCATCAGTCATACATTTCACATACATCAAAAAAATTATGAATTAAATTGTACCATAAATACATCATGTTCATTTTTACCATAAAAACATTCATTACATTATCATCTATCAACATCATCTGCATATATCATTTTCATCCATCACATATAAAATAAATACAAGTTATGCCATTATTATCATTACATCATCATCTATTATCAGTTCATCAAAATATTTTCATCTTTTATTATTATCACATTAACATAAAAACATTTATCCATCCATCCATACATTTTGATCACATTTAAACATTCATATAGCTCATCGTTTAGAAATTCATATGTCACATCATACATCCATATATCATATATTCTACACATGCATTTATCATTACATCATTACATAAAATAAAATACATCTATCATAATACCATTGCATTAAATTAAAATCATTCATATAGAACATCACAGGATACATCATCATATAATAAATGCATCCATCACATAGACATCATAAGCCATCATCATCAAATCACATCAACTGCATCTCATATATATATCAACAATGTCAACTATACAATGAAGTCTGAGATCAAAATACATCATCAAAAATGAGGAAAATCGTAATATACATCAGGTCTCAAAAAGGAGGATCACAATAGCCTCTACGATCTACTACTACTAGAATGTGTGGGCCCAATAGGACCTGTACCACCACCACCCTTGGAAGGAACAAGATCTCTAAGACCTCTATGTGAAGGCTATGTCACTCCCTCACTCACTATTCGTGTGTGCATCTTCCCAGATCTCAATGGGGCATAACTAACTCTACGATCAGCAGGCACTGCATCATGATATTTTCCCTTGTAATACTCTTCCTCTAGGCCAACCCGCAGAACCTCTCTCATGTAGTCTCCCACTGAGGTGCCATCAACCACTCTCTGGAAGGTCTCTACTCTCTCTTGTGCCCTCTTGGAAATCTTTCGAGCACTATCTCGCTCGACTGTCAAAGTGTCAACCTATGTCTGTATAGCGGCCAATTGTCCTTGAACCTATGCTAGAGCCTGAGCATGAGCCTGAGCCTAGGCCTGCATCTACGTCAAGGTCTAAACGAGCATACCCCTGGCCTGTACCATCTGCCCCTGCAATGTTTGGACCTATGTCTAGAGGCCAGCAATCTGTCTCTGATAATCCACAGGTGGTACTGTGACTGCTTTCCTCTTACGGGGCCTACTAGATGATGGACCACTGTTGACTGGCCCTACCCCTCTATCCCCTCCACCACCACCATCACTGTCGTCACTACTTTTGTCATCACTACCAACCTTCGTGCTACTGTCTGATGGAGTATCACCCTCACTCTCTACAGAAACCTCTGCCACCTCTACCACATCCTCCTCTACAGGTAGCGGTGCTGGCTCATCAAGAATGGTAATGCGAGGATGTGGAACCAAAGCCAAAAATGCAGCATACTCCTCTGTCACAACTACCTCTACAATATCTTTGCGCATGTCCCAGAGTGATGGCTGCAATGCCCTGTATCCCTCTACCTATGCATCGTATGACAAATAGGGTCCCCAATCAGGAATGTCACTCCACCTCTGAGCATAATGGGCTACCCCCTGTGGCATACACTATACGATGCCATACTGTCTATACACCCTGCACAAAAAAATACTCTCCAACACAAAAGGGGTCCGGCCAAACAAAAACATCGAATCATAGAGGAATCCCAACATTGTATCATCCTCATCATACTGCTTGTAGTCTAGGTATGGCCGCTAGGTGACTGTCTCTGTATCATCAAACACTCACCTCCAGTGCTCTAACATTCCCATCTAGGCCTGTGTAAGCCAACCTTTGTATCTAAACACATAGGGTCTGTTTGCTGGTCTATCTACAACTGGAAATGGCCGATTAATATTGAAATGCTCCCATCCGCACACCTGTAATAGGGTCGTCCCTGCAGATAAGCTGCGTGCATCGAGGTACACCACAGAGTGTAGATCATGATAAGGATGTGCCAACATGCACATCCCCCATGCATATCTGGTACCATGTACCATCATGCTCTCCAAAGTCCTGCCCCAACCCACAAGGAAGCCCTTTGACCTACGATCAGGGCAAAGGAAACCTCCAATAAATCCAGCAAGTACTATTGGTACTGTTGCGTAAGAATTAATGATCCTCCTCCATCGAACGCTCAGACCCTCAATGTCTTGATCCTGGAATACTCTATGAAGAGCATCTCTACCACCGGTCCCATGGGAATCATATGTAACAATCTCTCCCATAAACAAAATGAGCAAAATCCACCACACATCCTTGAGTGTTAGCGTCATCTCACTAGTGGGTAGATGAAAGGTGTTGTGGTCACTATGCCACCTCTCAGCCAAAGCAGTCAACAAACCCCGATTAATCCTAATCTGGGGCATATCAAGCAAACTGGTCAGACCGCATTGGCCTATAACTTGAAGCTCATCTGGTGTCATATGAGGTATCAAATCGGTAGTCCATGGAAATGTCTCATCAGTACACAATGTCTAGAAATCAAAAGTCATTCCTACTATCAAGTCCATTCCAAAAGTTGGTATGAATTTTTGATCAAAATTCATGGGCGAACATCAACAACCCTCACCTATCATGAGGTTCATCAAACATTATCTAATCTCGCCTATCAGGAGATTTATCCGATATTGAATAATTTCCTCACCTATCATGAGGATCACCACAAATAGGATTTCTTCTCGCCTATCATGAGAGAAAGTCTTATTTAAATCATCAAACTCCAAAATCAAGAATTTGGATTGTCGATCATACCAATCCGAAGAATGGACATGATTAGAATTGACAAAATCAAAGTTTAAAAATTCAAAATCTTTAATTCTAACATGGAAGCGCTAAAATAGGCTCCTAAAGTGCTAAATCCCAAAAGTGCTACTTTATCAGTCAAAAGTGCTAAATCAGGCACCTAAAGCACTAAATCTCGAAAGTGCTACATCAGCACTCTGAAGCGCTATATCAGGCATCTAAAGTGCTATTTTAACCGAAGCATTGTTTTACTACATCGAAGTGTTAAAACAGTCCATCAAAGCGTCACTTTACCAGAAGTGCTAGAATAGACCATGAAAGCGCTATAATACCACATTAAAGTGCTAGAATTCTCTAAGCGCTACAATCTGGCATCAAAGCGCTACGATATTTCACCTAAGCGTTGCATCATTGGAAGCGCTACTTTATCCTATGGAAGTGTTGGAGAATTTAACGCAAGCGCTAAATATTGAAGTGCTAATCTACCTGCTGGAAACGCTACACCGGAGTGAAAGCGCTACAACGTGGCTTGGAAGCATTAAAACTGGCCTAAAAATGCCTAAAGACCTAAAAACCATAAAAAATAAAATTTCACAAAAAATGAGGAGGATAAGGGGTACATACTGGAGGTTCGTACATGGCTAGCTATTGGTGGCATCGAATGTACTCAAATCGGTGAGTGTGGTAAGGGATTGGCATCCTGCTCTAGCTGGCTGAAATGTCTCTATCAAAGGAATTTTCAAAATCTAAAGTGAAAATGAATTTGAAAAGGACCTTTTGGACTATTTATAATTTTGAAAAGGTATTTTTGGTGGGTTTTATTATATTTTGATTAATTTTATCCATGGAATTAATTAAAAATCATCTACAGGCTATATTTCTTCATCATTTGTCGGGAGATAATTTATTTCTTCATCATATCTTCATCAAACCATCAAAAAATCATCAAATTTTTGAAAATTTCTAAAAATCATCAAATCATTAATTTATCTCTTGAGGGGGCATATTATCGGCAATCATCTAAAAATCAATGTCTGGGGCATTTCTGGGGCATACAACATTATTTTTTTGATATCATCGATCCTGGCAATAGCAGCAAAATTTTCTTCGAAGCAACATGTAAACACATCACTTTGAAGAGGGGCAAAATGTATACACCTAAAATTGGTCTGGAGCATCTGATTAATTAAATACACATTATTTGATTAATTATCCTAATTTCCTCTACTATCGAATAAATAGAAATATTTATCTATATAGTTCACATTTAAATTCATCTTAATTAAATAAAAAAATTAAATACTTTGTTTGATTTAATTATCAAATCACTATTTTATTCTATCACATCAATCCCAAATTAATTAACTAAAGATCAAATGCTTTATTAATTAATTACCATATTCCTCTGATTAATTTAATAAACAACTTTTATAGTTCATTTTATTAAATTATTTATCTCCCTTTTGCTAATTTAAATAAATCAAAATATTTGAATAAAGGCATAAGGAATATTCCATCTATATTTCCTCAAAAATGAATTAGATATCCTATGTCTAATTTCTGTTTAAAATATGTCAAAATTAATGCTTTGAAACTTCATGAGAAGTTTTGGAGACAAATTGGAGAGAAATTCCAAATTTATCTCTCAATCCTCCTCTATCAATCTTTCTTCTTCTCTTGCCCGGTGTTTTCATGGGTGGAGACAATCACCAAAATTATTTCAATCTCCTCCATCTTTCACCATTCAATCCTCCAAATTGAATCCAAGCCTTTCAGTGCCTTCCCTATGCATTTCTACAGCCAGGAAATCTATAAATAAAGCCTCATTGAACCAAGAAAAGGATCCAGATAATCTAATTTATGCACTCTTACTCTGTAGGCATTCAGGCATCAACAATCAAGCATTCAACAATCAAGCATAGCGTCGTAGTTTTTAATTTATAATCATGGCTGCATTGAGTTTTTACTGTAGCTTCATTTATCAATTCCATGTTAGTTTAGCTTAGAAATCATCATATAAGATTAACTTCCTATTTTAGTATCATTCTCGTTCTTCAGATTGTGATTTTAACAGTCGCATTGCTTACACGATCTGAGAGCAACTATGATTTAATAAATCTTTGGAGATAGAGAGCAATATGACGCTTTCAGTAGATTATTGTTTTGAATTAGTTCAATTTGATTTATCTTTGATATAATGTCATATTAAGAAGTGTTTTGTGCTTTATACCTCATTTCACACTTACAATTATAAAGGGAAATTGCCTCTTAAATTTTTTTCTTGCAATAAGATAGGTTATTCTACCTCAAGGTGTCTTGAAAGAGTTCCTAAGATGAGATCTAACAAGCCTAGATTCTAGAGAAAGTGTTATTTTGTTATTGATGAAGGTGTGACAGATGATGAATCTAATAAAGGGAATGTAAGTGAGGATTATTTTTTATTTATTCTTATATCAAGGAAATTAATCTTATACCTACTCAATCTACTAGTTGCATGAATGTGGAGAAAGCTCTAGCTACCCGAGTTGAAGAAAAAGATGAATGGGTGATTGAAAATGGATGCTCTCATCACGTGACAGGTGATAAAAGTAAATTTGTGAGTTTGGAAAAGTATTATGGTGGTTCTATAAGATTTGGTGATGACAAATTTGGTGTAATATGTGGCAGATGATCCATTTATTTTGATGGTAAGCATAGTATTGATGATGTCCTATATATGTAACATTTGAAGCATAATTTTTTAACTGTTGGATAGATGGTTGACAAGGGATATAATATTCAATTCAAAGATGGAAAGTGTAAAATATTGGGGATTTCTAGAAATTTGATTACATCTGGTACAAAAAAAAAATGTAATATCTTTCACCTAAGTACTGCTAATAAAATATGTTTGATTGCTCAAGTTGATGAAAGTTGGTTGTGGCATAGAAGATTGTGTCATGTAAACTTTGACAATATTAATAAGATAAGTTCTACCTAGGTAGTGAGAGATCTTCCTAAGTTGATAATACCTACTAACACTATATGAAAGGAATTCCAGTTAGGGAAGCAAACTAGAATTTCATTAAGAAGAAAACAATATTGTTCAAATGAAGTATTGGAGCTTGTGCATATTGACTTGTGTGGTCCTTATAGAATCATAAGTTTACAAGATGACAAGTACTTCATGTTACTTATTGATGACTATTCTAGATGGATGTGGGTTACCTTATTCAAGGAAAAATCTAAAGCTCTAGAGAAATTCAATATTTTCAAGTCTATGGTTGAGACAAAGATAGGTTTGAAGATTAAATTTCTAAGATCATATTGTGGTGGTGAACTCACTTCCGATGATATTCAATATTTGTGTGAAAAGCATGAGATAAAGAGACAATTATTTTCCCTGTAGACCCCTCAACAAAATGGAGTTGTGGAAAGGAAGAACAAAACAATTCAAGAAGTTGTTAGGACTATGATGTTGGAGGGAAATGTTCCTCATATCTACTAGAGAGAAGTTTTGAGTGTTGTCATTTACACTCTCAACTAGATATATGTCAAAGGTGATACTGGTAAGACCCCTTATGAGCTATGGTTTGGTCATAACCATACTGTTAGATACATAAAAATATTTGGAAGTAAATGTTATATCAAAAGAGATGAAGATATAAGAAAGTTTGATGCTAGAAGTGATAAAGGAATATTTCATGGTTATTCTACTAAAGTAAAGCCTACCAGTGCTACAATAAGAGATTGAGGAAATTAGTTGAAAGTTCAAGTGTAAAGGATGATGAAGACACATTTATACCATCCAGAGCCTATGGATATGATTTAGATGATCATAATGACAGTTCAGATAAAGGAAAGAAAGTTCAAATCAATCTAGTGAATCAGGAAAATCAAGATGAAGGAACTATTAAAAGTGCAGAAGCAAGATCATAAGAGCCTGAAGTTTAAGAACAAACTAAGACTCCAAGGTATGTAAGACTGAATCATTCAGAAGATTAGATTATAGGTGATAAGAACAAAGGTGTTCAGACTAGGAGAAGAATTGTAAAAGAGTATGGTTTGATTTCAAAGACTGGGCCTAATAATGTCAATGAAGCATGCAAAAATGAACATTGGATGGAAGAAATGAAAGAAGAGCTACAAAAAATTGAAAGGAATGATACACAGACTCTTGTTCCTAGACCTAAGGACAAAAATGTAATTGGAACTAAATGGGTATTTCGAAATAAACTGAATGAACAAGGTGAAGTTGTCAGAAACAAAGCAAGATTGGTGTGTAAAGGATATTCTCAGATGAAAGGAATTAACTTTGAAGATAATTTTTCTTGGGTAAAAGCACAAAGTTGTGTCACACTTTATAAAGGAAACAACCAATGTTGATCCAAATTTTAAACTTGAATCACTCAAAAGTAGCATATATGTTTTGAATTTTTAAATAATGTAAACTAGTAAAATATGTATTTTTTAGTATATTTTATGTTTGTATTTTTTATGAGAAATTAAAAAATTATTTTAAATTAGTTTTTCATTAATTAACACTATAATTTAGTTGCTGATAAAATGCTAAAAAATGAAGTTGCACGAGACGTCAAACTTTTTATAGTAAATTTTACTTTTTTTCTTTCAAATTTTTTGTGTATTTATAACTTGAAACTTTAGTGCATGGATATATATTTTTTTTCCAATTTTGATAAATATATAGTTTTATATACATATTAAAATGTGCGTGAATAAAAAACAACTATTTCCATTGGACGTCAACACTCATATTAAATATTTATCTAAAATGGAAAATAAATTATACCATCTTCAAATAGATTCTTTTTTCTAGTGCATCATATTTTTTTCAATTTTTTTTAATAAGTTTTAGTATTTTTCCTTGGCATGGTAATCAAGCTAATATTTTTTGCTGATAACCTACTTTTAGTATACATAAAAATAATAATTAAACTATTAAAATAAATATATTTTTGAAAACTACACTTATGGATCTACAAAAGGGTATTTTTAAATTTAAAAAAAAAATGTTATTTACATGAGGAGGAGTTATTAAAAATTCAATTTTTTCAAATAATATTTTTTTTTGGTAAATTGGACTCAAAGTGGCACTCCATATATTTTTAGCCAACAATTTTAGTTGAATAAATTGTGGAAGTATCTAACTTAGCTAGAATGAATCTTACTAAGTCATATGTTTGACCAAAATTGATTTTTAGTTAGAAATACTTAAATTCAATTGTGCTGATATGTTGGCTGAAAGTGTGACACAACTTTGTGCTTTTACCCTCTCTTGTTTCTAGAATTGAAGCTGTGAGACTATTTATTTCTTTTCTCCTTACAAAAATTTCAAGGTTTATCATATGAATGTCAAGTCAACATTCCTAAATGGTGAACTGGATGAAGAAGTGTATATTGAGCACCTTGATGGATTTCAATTGACTTATTAGAGAGATATGGTTTGTTGATTGAAGAAAGCATTGTATGGACTTAAGCAAGCCCCAAGAGCATGGTATGCCAGATTGGAGAAGTATTTGTTGAAGCTTGGATTTAACAAAGGTGCTACTGATAGTAATTTGTATTTCAAGATTGATCATGATAAATATTTTATTGTTGAAATCTTTGTTGATGATATCATTTTTGGAGGAGATGACAATTTGTGCATGAAGTTTGTTGATGAGATACAAAGTGAGTTTGAAATGTCTATGATTGGAGAAATGAATTTTTTTTTGAGATTGGAAATTACTGGGTTAGATAAATGTATCTTTATATCTCAATACAAGTATGTGAAAGATTTGCTAAAGAAGTTTGGTATGGAATATTCAAATCCAGTTGGTACACCTATGGTAACTGGATGTAAGTTGACTCAAAATGATGATTCTTCTAAGATAAATAAGACTAGATACAAATCCATGATTGGAATATTGTTATATTTGACTCAAAATAGACCTAATATCATGAATGTCGTATGTATTGTTGCAATATTTCAAGCTGATCTTAAAGATCTCTTGTGATAGTTGTGAAAATATTTTTTAGGTACTTGAACGAAACAGTTAATTTTGGCCTATGGTATCCTAAAGAGGATGACCATACTTTTAGTGCTTTTACTGATGATGATTGGGTAGGATATGTGGATGATATAAAGAGAATTAGTGGTGGTGAATTTTTCTTGGGAAAGAAGTTGATTTCATGGTTAAGTAAGAAATAGAATTCCATTTATTTATCTACTATAGAGGCAAAATACATTGTTGTTGCTAACAATTGTACTCAACAACAATTTAAGGGTAAAAGGAAGAATTTGGGTCCACAAAGAGGGGAATTTTTGGCCAAAACAAAAAAAATTGCATGAAACGCGTACGTGTTTTTAAAAAACACATACACATTATGGATCAGGTACCCGAGCCTAAATCCAAAACACATATTCATTATGATTTGGGTATGTGAACCTAAAATGCGTAAATGTTATGAAATGTGTACGCATTCATAATGAGTACGCTTTCATAATGCGTACGTGTTTTGAAGCGCGTACATGTTTCTTAAAGCTATTTATTTTTTTAAATGAGTGACTGCTATTTCATTTTCACTGTCAGTTTGAGCCATGCCAGAGAAGGAGAAGCAATATGTTACACCATTTCCCTAATCAACTATATAGTTTAAAAATTCTCATTTTTTAGTATGGTTACAAGTTTCAATCTCATTAGAAATGATCATGTTTCTCTTGCTCAAATTGAGTAATTTTAATTTGGAAATCGCCCTCCTTCCTTGCTTTATTTTGCAACCTCCGTATCATTGGTTCTTAACTTTAACTTCACATAATTTTAGAAGTATCCCTCCTTGGAGGTTTCTTGCATTTTTTATTTGACATTGATATATTTTCATGTCATCAAATCTCTAAATGATTTATAATAAAGATCTAATTTGTTCCATTTTTGCATGATAAATTATGCACACCAATTCACATGTATAAATATGCTTTCATTGTACAACTAATTTAAATTTAGTGAAGTCTTTGTGTACTTAAAGAAGCCATTTTCAATATGTGAATAGAGCTCAATCTCATCTTTTTTTATTTTGTATGTATTGCAATTACCAAGTTAGCATATATCTATGTGTCCCTTTGAATGGACCTTCTATTAATTTTTTATTCTTATCTAAATAGTATGCTTTGAAAAAAATGAATGAGATTATAAATTAATGTTAGTGTTAAAATTATAGTTTTTTCTTAACTACTTTGTCAAACTATAGAGATCTTGTGTCTCTTATCATGAAATTTCAAAATTTAGATAAATCAATTTATGTCCTCAGATTTAATTAAATTCTATGTCATACTTGATAAATACATGTATTCACAATCGATATACCTTAGCTTTATAGATATACTTTTGTTGGGAAACAACCACACCTATGAGTAAATGCCCCCTCTCCCCAAAAGATAAAGCTCTAGACCCATAAAAACTTAGAAGAATAAATTACTTATTGATGAATTAGTTAATTAATTATAGGCTTGATATGTATGATCTCCATTGAGCACCCTTGTCTAACAATAATCCTTTAATATAAATAGAATCTAGTCTAATTTTTACTTGAACTAAACTACATGGTTTTCATCATTTACAAATTTGACACTCATTCTTGAGTTGTTCATAACCTAAATTATCTTGACGATCTTTCCTTCTCTTTTTCCACCTTTATATATGTAATAGAAGACACTCTAAACAACCCCTAACCTCCTATTAACACCCAATTTGAGAAATCAAAGTTATATATCTACATGTGTCTTATTTTTCATTCTTTAGTTCTTTACCTATAGAAATTAAATGGTTCCTCACCTCATGTTCATAGTCTCTATTTCTAATTTTTTATTCAATTTTTCCAATAATGATTCAAAGAAGCCTCATTGTTGATATCGTAGCCTTTTGTGAGCTCTTAATTCTTGATACATTTTATCCAACTCCTAGTTTAAATGTTGATGGTGATTTATTTAAATAAATGTTAAGTCTTTACCTTAATCCATGTGGTTTTATTTATTTTGATTAAATCAATTAATGCATATCATCAAATTTGGCTATAGTTTAATTATCAAGTGATATCTAGCTAAAAATAGGTTTATGGATTCAATTTTTAATGTGTACATGCTATGGATTTTTAATGTTATGAATTTTTAATGTTATAAATTGAATGGTCTTCAAATGAAATGTATTTTGAATTTGTGCACCTTCAATGTGATTTTTAAATAACTTTCAAATTGTGTGCATTATTTAATTAGTTTGTTGATATATATTTTTTAATGGTTTAACATGCAGTTGCCATTTGAGTACATTCGAACATGGATCCAAAATTTAACATAGAGGATTTTATGTTTGATGTAAAAATTCCTGCAGATCCCATACATCCAAACCCACCACCACAAAAACCCCCACACATCCAAACTCTCCACCTCCTAACCCCCCACCCCCTGTAGTAGATCAGGATCAGTTGAGAGAGAGCATTAGGGAAAATCTTATTATGATTCAGGGAAATATAGATCTGATAAAAAATGGGCCTAGAATCCCCCCATCTCACATGGTTTGCATCTATGATGCAAACTATTGTCGATGATGTTGGATCTATTGATGCATACCTAGATAGGTTCCATCAATGGAGAGAAGAGAAGAGACAATTCTATGGAGATGGATTGTCTTATAAAGAAATTAATGACCTTCAAATTACCAAACAAGCCATGTGCCAATATTTTTTAACCCCCAAACAAACCAACCAATTCCACCCACCAAAAAATGAATTTCAATTTTATGGTGTAGGCACCCCTAGATAACTTTACATTTTTGGGATAGATGGTGGATGGTGTTTGATAGTCCACCACATGGCAATTGTGAGGTGCCCCTATACTTTTTGAGAAAGTTATGGGTTGAGTTTGAGTTGGGTTCAAAACCTAACTATTTTGATATGAGGTCATTTCAGGGAGTTGGGATTGGCATGCCCCAACATAGACTAGGAGCATGTGTTGATCCTGATGACATGCTCTGATTTCTCCTATCATCCCTCCTCCTAGTGTTCCCACTACATTTTAGCATCAAACCATGTTATCGACATTAGGAGCATTCAGTTCTCTTTCAAGACATCTCACTCATCAGACTACACACGTGATGGATGAAGTGGTCAATAGACAACATGGAGGCTCAGGCAATAGGAATACTTAGGCATCCACTTCAGGTGACCCACATGCATCTGGGATAGAGTCATATTTAGATTTACTATATTCTAAGCCTTATCCTACACAGGTATGTTCATATTTTGAACTTAAATTTTTTTTTTTTGAAATGTGCAAAATTCATGTAAATTATAACTGTAGATATTGAAAATTGGTCTAGGCCTGCGAGTACACATTTCGACATAATTTTCTATAGTTTGTCGTCTTGATTAAATAATGTTAATTATTTAATTAGCCTTTCTAACACATATTTCCTCTATTAATTAAATACCCCTTTTTAATTAATTCATTAATTCATTATCATCCTTTATTCAACTTAATTAATTAAATAAATCATATTTATTTAATTATGTTGCGAACTAATTAATTCTTCCCCCTTTATCTATCGATTAAATAATTTATTATTTAATTCCCCCTTTATCATACTTTTCTAACTATAATTAAATATCTTTATTTAATTATTCATTTAACCCCTTTTATCTATAATTAAATATTTATTATTTAATTATTCATATTTATCCTTTTCAAACAGTCAAATTAAATAAATAAATTTATTTATTTAATTAAAGTCTTATCTTTGAATGTTGAATTAAATTAACATTTAATTCATTATTTAATTAATCATGTCACATTCCTCTAACATTCAGTCATCTCAGTCATTCACTCACCTTCAGACTCGAATTCTATTTTTAGTTCTCCAGTTATCTCTTGAGTTAAACACCATTTTATCTCTGCGAGAGAACTCTCTGTCACAACTAGTCGATTAAGTAGTTCTAACTCATTTTGCATTCACATGCATTTAATCTCCAACTTCTAACTTTGGCTTTTGCATACAAAGTCTATTTTCTTCTATTTTTGAAGATGAAGATTGGAACTCATGTTCTAAAATTAGTCTTTACCTGTAGTTGAACTCACGTTCTAACTCACGTTCTATCTATCACATAACTCATTGCATGGCATTGATCAATCTCATCCATCGATCTCTCTTTCAATCTGAGCCGATCATTTGAAAACAAAAAATCTATAAAATAGCCTGTCATTGTCATTATTCCTCCTCCCGAAATTATACACTTTTGAGAAGAGACTATTCTTTGATATTTTGCTTAGACATTCAACACAGCTATACTTGCATTCAAACATAGAAATATGAGGGCAAGAACACTAAAAGGGAAAAATGGAGAAGAGCAATGGAGTTAATTCGAAAGGGTGAATACATATTCGGTGAGAACAATTCAGTTTGTTAAATTATTCATTATGTTTTCAATTTCGTTCTTTATTGTTTGATTTTAGATTAGGATTAATATTGTTGTTTCTAGTTGCAGATCTTATCATACAGATTTAATCTACAGTTACATTTGGTGAACCTGACATGAATCACACTTGAAATCCGCACATCTTTCCGTTTTCCATTTTCTATTTTTTGCTTTTTCAAAGGTTTTCCATCCAGTGAACCACATCTGTCAAAAATAGCAATGCATTTGTCATTACGAACCACATCTGCCATGCCATAAACTGCATCCACCTGTCAATCACCGCATCTGCCTATCAATCGCCACATTTGCCTGTCAACGAATTCTCGAACCACATCAGACACTCCATTAACCGCATCCGCCTGTCACTAGTTGAACCGCATCTGTGGCTCCAAAAGTCGCATTTGGATGGTAAAGATTTTTATTTTTTTATCGATTTCTATGCATCCATATTTTCAATTTTTGCTTTTTAGGTGATTTGGATTTTCGCTAATGTTTGATTCAGTTGTGTCAAGGTGGAATAACAAGTTTTTGTAGGATGAAGCATAGAAGACAATACAAAAACCAAAGACAAACAATGAACTAGTGACAAAATTTGCATGCAGGACCTAATGCTTTTATCTTTTTACCAAGCTTTTTCATTTGATAGATAGATAATCATCATGTGGATTAAAATGAACTTCTGTTTGGTAGTGTAAACAATCTCGTTTGGGCTTAATAATTTACCAGTGTTTTTTGTGTCTGCATTGTTAGTTTAGAATCCCATGATTTAGTAATCGAAGTATCCTCTCCCCTTGCGCATTCATGTGATCCTGGGTGTAAGAGAAACGGTTACTGACTCTAGAATTTGGGCCTATCTTGGTGGGAAAAAGTACTCACCCCAAGATGACTTAGACTGGTAGCACACTAAAGCCAAGCGACTTCCAACCAGTATACAAAAGTGGATTCTTGGGGAAACCCCAAGAATCACGTGCACTAGCCCGATGAGATGGACAGAAATGGACTCTCACCGACGTTGGATAGTGTCCCATGAATGGAATGCTCGAATTAAATACCTTATTGTAGAGTTACCAAAATCCTATCTACTTGTTGGCATAATAGGGTCCACCTTGTGAAGCCATCTTACAATCTTACGGTTTACGTGTAGAGTTGAAAGGTATGCCATGGGAGATTCATGGGTATTGTAGCTTGGCTGCCCCATATAAGTGAGTGCCATGGAGGGGAGCCAGTGGGGTCAAGCTACTAATCATCTATCGTAAATATGCGTAGCTAGAGAAATCCAAGTAAGAATTCAACAAGTACTATCCTAAAAGCCTAGGGTGTAAATGTTTTTCGAGTCTCAATAGTCCATTCATCACAAAACTAAAAATACTTTGAATACTGTGTTTGTTGTTTACTGTATTTTCCAAAATCTTGATAAACAAAGTCAATCAAACAACTTTCGGGAAAAATTTCAATTGTCAGAAACAGAGTTGCATTTGTCAGTTTAATCACCGCATCTGTATTAGTGAGTCGCATATGTTAGGGGAATAACCACATCTGTCTGTCATAAATTTTTTGTTTTCATAGTCTGAAAGTTTCGAGTCGCATATGTCACATTCTGAGTCGCATGTGTGAATGCAAACCACATTTGTCAATTTACGAACCGCAAGTGTCTGGTAGGGAAATCAGGTTTTTAGAGTCCAGAATAGGAAAAACCGCATGTGCATTGGTAAACTGCAACTGTCATAGAAAAGACCGGAACTGTCAAATTTTGAACCACAACTGTAAGAAACACCGCAACTATTAGGTGAACCGCATTTTCCTATTAATAGAAAACATTCAAAACTGCAAACTGAGTCCGAACATATCACTGTCATTTTCTTTTTTGTTCCCTAAGATCAACCTTGAACATAAACTGTCAAAATTTTGCTTAAAAATCTTGTATCCATTAGGTGTCATATACGTCTTAGTTACAATCCATTTCTTCGTCATAGTCATCCTAAGTTGCATGCATATAGATACTCCCTAGAAAATTGCATATCACAACATAGATACATTTCCTCGTCTTTGGATAAGTTCGTGTCCCGATTTGTCACACTCATCGAACCTAGTCACCTTAGTCTTATCTAGTGAATCTTTTCAGCTCAACAAGTCTCGTTTGGAAAATTCACCTTGTCACTTGTCCTTGTCCTACAATCAGGTTCCTTGGTCAAATCAAATCCTTGCATGCATTTACTCCTTAGGAGGTAGGTTATACCAATTTTAGAATCATTTACTATCATAGTCTACATGAGATTTTGCATATTGTCCATCTTACCATACGTCTTTTTAGAAATCATTTTAGCAACGTCCTTATTGTCAAAAAAAATATATATATATATAAAAAAAAAAACATAGAAATAGGTCATATCAGTTTTTAGGCATCTACATTACCCTATTTTGAGCAACTTTTTCATGGTCAAAATAAGGTCTCAAAAGAAACAAAAAGAAATGTGAGACCTCAATGAGTTTATCAATCCTTTCGGCACTCAACCACCTAGGAAGCATAAACCACACAAACCATTGCTTGATAAATATGTCACTAGAGACGCAAATGGACGAGTCTTTGTTGAAGACATAGAGGCTACAATCCAAGATCCCGAATTTGCATCCTTCATAGATGAGTGCTTGGAAAATGATCCCCAATGCTATCTAGCAAAATTACTAGTAGAAGGTGTCACACTACCACTAGGATTTGATGTTCACACATTGAAAACTGCATCTACCCAACCAATGCAAATAGTGACGTCAAGTGGCTCTATTCCCCAAATCACCGCAGCAATACCAACTAGCATACCAACTCAGACATCGTCAATTGTAAACACAACCCCTTTCAACATAACACAATGTTTACAATTTACTACGGGAGCAACTTCATCCAACCCCTTTGGCACCAACATGACTGGTAAGAGATCCAAAGTGGGTACTAATATTCCTATCCCAAATCAGACCATTCAAATAGGGAATATTCCTCACCAAGTCAAACCATTCAAACAAGATATATTCCTATCCCAAATCAGACCATTCAAACAAGGAATACTCCTCCACCAAATCAAATGATTCAAACAGGATATATTGCTATCCCAAATTAGACTATTCAAATGGGATATATTCCTTCACCAAACCACAACCTGTCGCAAACCATGGCATATCAGAACGTCTACATTGATCCAAACAATGCCAACACCATGTCCTTGACACAAGTCGATTTCCTTCAAAATCAAATGCAAACTCTTCAACAACAAATGGACAACATGTTTATGTTAGGCAAACGAACTATCTCAATACATTATACTGATTTTTCCTAAGTATAATGGGAAAAAGAATCCTTTAGAACACATTAGAGAGTTCTCAATAGCATGCATGGACATATCGTATGACCCCACATACCTAATCAGACTATTTCCATGAACCCTTGTCGGGATAGCACTAGAATGGTTTTCTAAACTACCATATGGTATACGCTCTTGGGGAGAATTAGCTGAGAAGTTTGTCAAACATTTCACCGTTAACATAGACAATGAGGTAACAATAGCAACCTTGTGCCACACGACACAAGAAGATGGTGAAACTTTCACCACTTTCTTGTAGAGGTGGAGAAGTCTAGCTAGCAGATGTCCAGTTGAAATACCAGAGAAGCAAACGGTCACGATATTCCTAGAGAACATCAATCCAAAACTACAAAGTGATTTAAGAGTACACTAGTGTACCTCATTCCTAGACTTGGTACAAAAAGGAATCATCCTTGAGAAAGGCCTTATTGACAAAGGTGAAATAAAGGTACCAGGCAGGAATCCTATTATTCAAAATCAAAACGCACCAAATGATAGAAGGCAATTCTGGTCTAGAAACAAAAATGTTACAAATGATGGCATTGTTGATGCTAAAAGCATACATACAAGACCAGTTATCACACTGAGAGGGTACAAGCAAAATCAAGACACAATGGATAGTCCAGATCAAATGGCCAATTATCTCCAAAATTCACAGCAACAATGACCTCAAAGAAGATTTCCAACACGTGAATTTACTCCTCTAGGACAACCAATCGAGGTTATTTACAAAGAGTTGATTAAACACAATCTCATCAAACCATTGGAACCAAGAGAATATGATCCTGGACAGTTTAAACCTTCCTAGTGGGATGACAAAGCCCACTGTGAATATCATCAAATAAAAGGACACAGCCTACAAAATTGTCACCAACTCAAGAGTATTATCCAAGACTTTGTTGAGTATGGAACCATAGAGGTCGGTGGACAGAAAAACACCAATAATAGTGATATTAAGGTCTTCAAAGACCCATTACATGACCACACGAAGGGAAAAGCCTCTAGTTCAGGACCTAAGACCGATCCATTAGCCAATTACACAAACACCAATTTTGACTATGGAAAAGGAAACATCGTATATAGCCTCCGCGCTACAGATGAGCATGTCGATACCTTTACCATTAAGAAGCATCTAGAATGTAATGTAAATACACATAGAACCAAGATCACTATTCCAGGTCCTTCTTCTGAGCCATCTACGCAAGCTTCCAAGTTCAAGTACAACCTTCTTGATCAATTGAGTAAAACCCCCGCCCAAATATCTATCTTGGAATTATTGACCTTATCACCTAAGCATCGAGCCATTCTCGATAAAGCTTTGCAGAACACAACTGTCCCTACTGATTTAGATGTCAATGGTTTTGAAGAGATCATGGGATATTTAACCAACTCGCACCATGCCACATTTTCCCAACAGGATTACTCGATAGAAAAGTCTGATCATAATGACCCATTACATCTTGAGGTCTTAGTCCATGAAACCAAAGTTAGACGAGTCTTGGTAGATGGAGGAGCAGGTTTGAACCTGTGTACCCTAAAATTGGTTAAGGCATTAGGATTCTTAGAAGATTTCGTAGATACCTCTAAGAGTACAGTCATCAAGGCTTACGATGATGAGGAAAGATCATCCAAAGCAGTGGTCACACTCCCTATAAGAATTGGCCCAACAATCATGAACACCAGCTTCCAAGTCTTGGATCTCACTCTTCCGTACAATTTGTTGTTAGGTAGACCTTGGATACATGCAATGAAAGTTGTACCTTCAACGTATCACCAATGTCTCAAATTTCCACATAATGGCATCGAGATCACCATTGATGGTGATCCAAATCCATTTCAGTATTGTAGAAGCCTAAGGGAAATTCCATAATTCCAGGTACCAGTTAACCAAGAAGTTTCATCATCCACTTCATCCCAATACATTGACTCATCACATCTCACTAAGTCCAAATCATTCACACCTCCATCAACTACTCCTAAACTTGAGATACGAGACAAGGGCTTTGGCGAATATCATATAAAGGCATCATACTGTGTCAGTCAACTAATTCCACCTAAGGCATATGGCCTACCTATGGCAGATAGAATATAGTCAGCCGTCATCTTCCATGTTCCCCCTACAACGACATTGATCAAACGGGGAGATCTAAGTGAAGAAATTGTGGATTAAGGTGATTCCTAGTTGTATGAAGAAGAACATGAATACCCCTTCCCGTCTATTCAAATAGCTAAGAACCAATATGGAAAAGGCTTTAAGATAATGCAAAAGGAAGGCTATGACAAGCACAGTGGGTTAGGTCTACATCAAAATGGAAGGACAGAACTAATCACTATCTACCCACGACCGAAATACTTAGGGCTAGGGTGTCAACTGCTTAGAATTGGGTTTCCTAGTACTTCGTCACAGTTTCAAGAAGAAGTGAGTGCTTGCGTAGACACCGAGACATCTCATGATCCACCTCCCCCATTTTACGATAATCCTCCAGTTTTTGATGAATCTCCCAACTCAAGTGATTGTGAATGGGATTCCCTTTCCTCCACCAGTACCATGAACATAGAAGATCTATTTGGAGAATTGGACCTAAAGATCAAACTTGTACCAAAACCATCTAGTCCTCGTCATAAGAAGCACTTGTCTAAACAAGAATGGCATGAGACCTATTATTGGGAAACCATTGATCATGCATCTTGGGCACCTGAACCACCATCTTTTGATGATCCATCCCAGGCAATGGTCCCACATCAACGTTTACCTACCTGTCTGGAAAAGACCAAGCAAGAGTTAGTCCAAAACTTTTGTGACCATGTCAACCATTCACTATTCACCTTGTCAGCTGCTACCTTTAAAAACTCTGATGACATGCCTCTCATATATCCTAAACTTATCGACTGGGATCAACAAGGTACACCTATCATAGATACATTCGAGAATGATGAAGCAATTGTTGAGTTCATGGGACTTAGAGAAGGCATACCAAGAGGGGATCATAAAGCTGGTTTTACCATAGACTTGGACGACAAAGCATATTTTGGGGAGTTTATTTACACCTCTAGTCACAAAAATGAGAATAAAAAGAAAAAAGACAATGAAAAGAAAAATGATGAGTCCCTAGGTGAAAACCAAAAGGCATCTTTGGATGAAGAAAATATCAAAATAAAGGATGTATCCAAGGGTGAAAACCTCCCAGAGGCACCCAAGGATAGAGGTTTAAATATTCTCCCCATTGAACAAGAAAAGTCACCGATGCTAGTGGAAGAATCAGTTGAAGTCAACATAGGTACAGAAGAGAATCCAAAGATGGTATATTTTGCAACTTCTTTAATAGAGACAGAAAAACCTAAGTTTAAGGACTTCTTCCAAAAGAGACAGATAAACTTTGCATGGTCGTATGCTGACATGCCTGGGCTGGATCCAAATCTAATATTGCACCATTTACCATTACAGCCAGGTATTAAACCAGTCAAATAGAAGTTAAGAAAAATGCATCCGTAGATTGCTCTATTGGTCAAGGCATAACTTAAGAAACTCTTGGATGTAGGATTCATAAGGACAATAGACTATGCAGATTGGATATCAAATCTTGTACCTGTGACTAAACCAATTGGGGGCATTCGAATTTGCATAGACTTTAGAGACATCAAGAAGGCATGTCCTAAGGATGACTTCCCTTTGCCAAATATAGATATGATAGTGGATCTTACAGTAGGATATGAGATGATATCCCTCATGGATGGTTTCTCAGGATACAACCAGATTAAAATAGCAACTGAAGAACAACATAAGATAGCTTTCACGTGTCCATGGGGCACATACTATTGGAACATTATTCCTTTTGGGCTTAAGAACGTAGGAGCTACCTACCAATGGGCAATGACTACAATTTTCCATGATTTTGTACACACTCTCATGGAAGATTACATAGATGACATTATAGAAAAATCAAAAACAAGAGAAGATCACTTGAAGGTTTTAGACAAGATATTCCAAAGGCTAGAGAACTACAATGTTAGGCTGAATCCGAAGAAGTGTGTCTTTGGAGTCAAATCAGGGAAACTGTTAGGGTATATCATCTCTCGAAGAGGCATTGAAGTAGATCTAGAGAAGGTAAGAGCTATCATAGAAATGCCTCCTCTAGTCAGCATAGGACAACTCAGAACTTTATAGGGCATACTACAGTCAATCAGGCGATTCATAGTATAACTGGCAGATAAGATTCATCCATTTCAACATCTACTCAAGAAAGGAGTACCATTTGTGTGGACGCCTAGATGTCAGGAAGCCTTCCAGCAAATCAAGGACTATTTACTCACTCCACCAGTCTTAATGCCACCTACAAAAGGAAAGCCTTTGATCTTATACATTTCAGCAACTCAATCGGCATTAGGGGCTCTTCTAGCACAAAAAGATGATCAAGGTCATGAGAGAGCAGTCTATTACATCAGTCATACCTTAGTGGGATATGAATTGAATTACATCAACATAGAATGTGCCTGTCTTGTGGTAGTTTTTGCTACCCAAAAAATTTGGCACTACATGCTCAATCGACAAATAGTGTTAATTGCAAAAATTGATCCACGCAAATACCTTCTAAGTAAGGCAGCTTTAACAGGTCGATTGGCTAAATGGGTCATGATACTTAGTGAGTATGATATTGATTATGTCAAGAGGAAGGCTATAAAAGGATAGGTGATTGCAGATCAGTTAGCTAATGCACCTATAAAAGCAGACCATCCCTTAGTGGTAGATTTTCTCGATGAATTTCTATTCAACATTGACATTAAAACCGACTAGAAACTGTAATTTGATGGGTCACATACAAATTGTGGTTCAGGAGCTGGTATCTTATTTGTCACACCTCAAGGTGATACCATTCCCAAATCATTCAGGATTGCTTTCCCTTGTACAAACAATATAGCGGAATACAAAGCCTTAGTGACAGGCTTGAAAATGGGAGCACAATGGAACATTAAGAGCCTACATGTCTTTGGTGACTCTCAACTGGTAATCCGACAGGTAAATGATGACTACGAAACTAAGGATGAGAAGATTGCCCCTTACAAGAGAATGGCTGATAGTTTCAAACAGTATTTCAAGGACAACTTTTCAACAAATACCACACATTTAGAATAGAGCTGTAGATGCTATGGCAACCGTGGGTTCCTTGTTGGATATTCTAAGTAATGTGCCTAAGTTTGAGTTTTTGGTTGAATAGCTATTGGTCCCTACTTACGATATCCCCAATACTATGATGGTGTGTACCATTGTTGGTCCTACATCTCCTTGGTATAAATAAATATTCAACTACCTAACCAATCAAACCTTACCTCAAGACTTATCCAATAACCAACATCGAACCTTCATCCGTAAGTCCGCCAAGTACACCATCATCAGAGAAACCCTATATAGACGCACCTTAGACAACGCCCTAATGAGATGTCTCGATGCTGAAGAAGCAAAAACAACTTTGCGAGCAGTGCACAAGGGTATATGCGGATCCCATTCGAGTGGTCCAACCTTAGCCCATAAGATTATGAGACTAGGTTACTATTGGCCTACTATGGAGAAAGACTCATACATCTTTGTAAAGAAGTGTAGACAATGTCGAATACATGGAGACTTGATAAGAGCGCCAGCAGAGGAGCTTTGAACGATTACATCACCATGGCCTTTCGCCCAATGGGGACTCAACCTCATAGGTAAGATACACCCACCATCATCCAACGACCACAAATTCACCATTACTGCTATCGAATACTTCACCAAGTGGATTGAAGCCATTCCCATGACCTACATCACCGGCACCCAAATATCTAAGTTTATTCTAAACTATATCATTTGTCGGTATGGTGTACCCCAATCCATAATCACAGATAATGGCTGCCCATTCAAGAACCAAGAATTACGCCATTTATGTGAAGAATTCCACATCAAGTATCATTTCTCCACCCCTTATTACCCACAAGGTAATGGCCAAGCTGAGGCATCTAATAAAACCATTGTTAGAATCCTTAAGAAGACTATCAATGACATTGGTCGTGACTGGCACCTACAGCTTTATCCTGCCTTATGGGCATATCACACAAGCATCTGCACTCCCACCAGTGCCACTCCATTTTCCCTCGTATTCAGGTCCGAAGCTATCTTACCTATTGAGGTTGAAATACCTTCTCTAAGGGTATCCTTGAAGAGTCATGTTGACGATGAAGAATACCGTATCTCTAGGCTACAAGAGCTTGAATTACTAGATGAATGAAGACAAAAAGCATTAGATCATTTGCAAGCATATTAGAATCGTCTTGGTCGTAGCTACAATAGGAAGGTTCTCAATAGACATTTTGACATTGGTGACCTGGAATTAATGGAGAATCCAAAGAACCAAGCTAAATGAGAGAAACTAGGAAAGTTTGAGCCTAATTGGTTAGGGCCTTACATTGTGACGAAAGCCTTTGGGTCAGGAGCGTACCGACTCTCTACACCTGAAGGAGATCCGCTTTTGTCACCTATCAACAGTCTGCATCTAAAACGGTTCTATGCTTCGCTTCTGAGAATCTGTGTCTTAATCTAGAAAATACAAAAAAAAAATTGAAAAAACAAAAAAATGGTTACCTTGATGAAAACCTGGCAAATAGTCATCTTTGTAACACCAAAAAAATTGGAAAATCGAAAAAAAAAATTAAAGAGAAATAATTCATCCTATAGTGAAAACCACTTCGGTGGCGCTAGGGATAAATACCATGGTGAAAACCTAGCAAACAGGCGCCATGTGTAGTCAAGCTCGCTCTTTCATCTACCATCATTCCAATCAGACTTTCCACCATCACTCATAATAAATGGTTCTCCTATCCATAGCTTGGAACAATTGACATCTAATGTCCCATTCCGTCACATTATCCACTCCATCTCACAAGTCTTATTCCCGACTGGGGGAAAATCCTTGTCCTATTCCATGAACACCTTGTACATAGTATCGCACCATTGGAAAATGTCCTGAAAAATCCAAAAAACATTAGAAAACTTCAAAACATACCAAAAATAGTGTCAAGTCCATCATGTCAAGTCAGTCATGTTAAGTCAGTCGTAGTCATAGTTGAACTACGTTGCCTCTGCGACTAGGACGTAGGCAAGGCCATCAATCAATGTGCCCCCGAGGCATTAGGTCTGTCAGTCTAGGTTGGTCATGTATCATACATTTCAATCATGACTCTTTGTATATTCAAAGTCATTGGTCGTGTTGAACTCTGAGGTCTCTATGTGTACAACGTAGGTAAGCCTAATCAATTGATGAGCTCCCGAGACCACACTAGGTCAGTCCAATAGGGTTCATTCACAATCACTATCACACACATTGCATATCGTTCACTTAGATGCATGTATTTAACCACATTAGGTCATACTTTTAGGTATCATCTCATGTCATACACTGTCTACACGCACACACTTTTATCAGTCAAGGAATTAAAACAAGTCATACAACAACAAGGCAAAACATCTCAAACTGTCATCAAGTCAATATCAAACACATTGGAGCATGTGCCTATTAAGGAACAGATTGTAGATATCTTTACCAAGCCCTTTCCTAAGGATAATTTTGAGTATCTCAGAGGAAAGCTAGGGGTGATTACCCCTCCTAATTAGAATTAAGATGCAATGACTTGCATCAGTTCGTGCATTTCATAGTTATATCTTTTGATTCAAATTGATGTTGTGGTGGCTGCTACTCAGGGGGAGTAGTCAGAAGTTCAGATATGTGGTTCAAAGCTTATATTGTGTACCTTTTTCATTGATTTCAAAGGGGGAGAAGATTCATGTGAAAAAATATAGAAGAGTTAAAAAGAAAAGGGAGAAGAGTCATGTGCAAATCTGTAAAAGAGTTAAGGAGAAAAGAGTCGGAACCTAAGGAGTAGAAAGTGCTAAGAGAAAGTTTCATTGATGGTTTTTTTCATATCATGTGTTGCCATAAATTCCCAAGGGGGAGATTGTTGGAGATTTTTGATATGTGGTTGTCATTGATGTCAACACTATTGGCATTAATGTCTTTAAGTTTGTATATGTTGAGGATATTGAGAAAATTATAAAAAAATATGTTGCAGGGTCTTGATAATGTAGTGAAGATTAGTATGATGGAAAGTTTAGAATAATGATGGTGAGAAGTTTCGGATTAAAGGGTTTTTTTTCAAGTATATCTAGTTTATCCACCTAAAGTTTTAGAGGTTCGTATGAAGATTTTATCAAGTTATGAGTTTCTATGTTCCAATAGTTGTTATGTTTCTGTAACTGGTGTTCCTGAAAGAAGTTAATGTGATTCTAGTACTCTGAGTTGTTGTGAATTCTCATGTGGTGTTTCGTGATTCTTGTGGATGTTTTTAGATCATGTTCTATCTATGTTATTCATTCACATTGATCATTGTGCTCGCGATTGGTGATTTTCTTATATGTGTTCATGTTCTTGGCTAATAGGCTAATTGTAGCATGTTGTGGATCTTCAAGGAAAGTTGTTTAAGGTTTTTTGTGTTCGAGACATAATGTTTTGGGTCCTACTATGTTGTGACCGACTTTGGTTGATTCACATTAATAATTGTTGATCAATTTGGGCAGATAGTTTATATACATTTTATATATTTTGTTGGGCCAACATAAAGTTGTTGTTAGCCTTAGATGTGGATATATATAACTGATTTTTTATATCATTTGAGGCATGCAAGAATTGAGATGTGTGAGTGTTATGTGTGAATAAATTTCAGATATTTAAAAGGAAAAAGTAAAGTGTGAAGAAGAGTGAGCAGAAGAAAGAGTGTTTATGTGCTTGTTGGAAAAAAAAGGATAGGAAATTAAGAGGGGGGTGGGTGAATTAGTTGTTACCAAAATCAAACTTATACAACATTAAATCTTAGATCTAATAATTAACAGTGCAAGCATAAACCAATCATACATCAAAGACAAATGAACACCAAGATTTTATACATGGAAACCTTGTTAGGGGAAAAACAATGATGGATGTTAGTCCACAAGATTATACCCTGTTAGAAGTATAATGAGTAATGAAAAAGGAATGAACTTGCATTCAGGCGCACTACCTAGAGAACACTACTCAGAGGGAAGTCTCACTACCTTACATACAATAATCAGATTAAATCCATTTGATGAAGTTAAACTGAGGAATTCGCTTCTACAAAGCCTAGTTACAATTCCAGTTAGGCATACACAAACTTCTACACACTCTTCCACACTTTTCTCAATATCTTCCTCACTCTGCTCTGCTCTTGAATGATATGATCTTTATTTTAACATATACATCACTTGTACATATTGAGAATTTCCTCTAGATGAGGAAAAAAATCACACATATATATCCGCTACACGGATTTACATCAATCATTCAGTCAGCCTCAAATAAAGAATAAATTATAATTGTTGGCCTCAATACATGAATAAATTTCAATGAGCACAAACACAAGTTGGTCACAACATAGTGAGGACCCAAAAAAACACCTTCAAACATGCCAACCAATAAAATATTAATCTTCATGGATCTGCAACATGCTAACACCATCATGTGTCGGCCAAGAACATGAAAACTTGAGCATACATCAAAAAAATATTTGATCATGAACACTCTGATCAATGCGAACATACAAAAAGGATAGGAAATGATCTAGGCTCATCCATGAATGTCACATATACATGCATAACACATGAAATTACTATAATTTCATCTACTTCATCAAAGAACACCATCTATAGAGACTGAATAACTGTAGGCACACAAATCTCCATAAATTTCACATGTCTTTATGCAAACCTTTGAAACTTTTAGAAAACATACTAGAGAGGTTCAACAACAAACCCTTTGAAGCGCACCTTCAAATTTAATAACTTAAATCTCTTTCGACCATTTTGACCTTCTCAACTTCATTGGCTGCCTACACTATATTTTTTACAATTTTCTCAATATCCTCGACATATACAACCTTCATAAACACCAATTCTAATAGTGTTGGCATCAATGAAAACCACATATCAGTGAAATAACCACAACATCCATAAATATCCCCCTTTTCCATTTATGGCAACACATGATGTGAAAATAAATACCATCAACCCAACTAACTCTTGTCCAACAATCTCCCCTTGAGATTGTGAACTCTTTCTTGTTTCCTTCTTTCGCTATTTTTTTCACATTGCTCTTCTCTCCCACTTTGAAATCAGTGGAAAAGGTGCACATGCTCTAATCACAAATTTGAATCATTTGACTACTCCCCCTGAGTAGCATCCACCACAACATCATTCTGAAATAAGATATGGCTATGAATTCATGGACTGATGCAAATACCTACATCTTAGTTCTGATCAATAGGGGAAATCACCCGTAACTTGCCTCTGAGGTACTCAAAAGTAACATTAGGCAAAAACTTGTGAAATATGTCTACAATTTGCTCCTTGGTAGGTATATACTCCAGTCTAACTTCTTTGTCAATTACTTTGTCTCTCAAGAAGTGAAACTTGATGGATATATGCTTTGTCTTTGAATGCAACACTGGATTCTTAGAAATCTTAATGGCACTTGAATTGTCATAGAATACGGAAATGGGTTCTTCATACTCAATTATGACATCTCTCAACATTTGCTTCATCCACAATACTTGGGTACAACTATTTTCAGCAACAATATATTCTGCCTCAACCATAGATAATGAAATAGAGTTCTGATTTTTGCTTAACCAAGATACCAACTTTTTTCCTAAGAAGAATGCACCGCCACTGGTACTCTTCCTATCACATACATCTCCTACCCAATAAACATCAATGAAATCACTTGGGATAAGATCATCATCCTTAGGATACCAAAGACCAAGATCAACTATCCCTTTCAGGTATCTGAAAATTCTTTTCACAATAGTCACATGAGACTCTTTAGGATAAGCTTGAAATCTAGCAACCATGCATACAACATTCATTATATCTGGCTCGATCTGAGTTAAATAGAGTAATCCACCAATCATTGACCTATATCTTGTCTAATTTTCTTTAGGAGAATCATCATTTTGTGTAAGTTGGCATCTGGTTAGCATAGGTGTACCAATAGGCTTTGAATCTTCCATGCCAAACTTTTTCAATATCTCTTTCACATATTTAGATTGAGATACAAAAATTCCATCATCTAATTGAGTTATTTGCAATCCTAAAAATAATTTTAGCTCCCATATCATTGAAATTTCAAACTCACCTTTCATTTCATCGACAAAATTCATACACAAATCATCATCACCTTCAAAAATAATATAAACAAAGACTTCAATGATCAATTCTTTATTTTGATCCAACTTGAAATATAGATTGTTGTCAGCAGTACCTTTATTGAATCCAAGTTTCAACAAGTATTTATCCAATCTAGCATACCAAGCTCTAGGAGCTTGCTTAAGTCCATATAGAGCTTTCTTTAATCGACATACCATGTACTTTTCATCAGTCAACTGAAATCCATCTAGTTGTTCAACATAGACTTCTTCTTCTATTTCACCATTTAGAAATGTTGACTTTACATCCATATGATAAAATTTGTAATTCTTGAAAGTAGCATAAGAAAGAAATAATCTTACAACTTCAATTCTAATGACAGGGGAAAATTTTTCTTCAAAATAAATACCTTCCATCTGTGAGTACCCCTTGCAAGCTAGTCCCTCTTTGTTTTTTACCACTTCACCTTGCTCATTCCACTTATTTTGGAACACCCGCTTGGTTCCAATCACATTTTTGTTCTGAGGTCTAGGAACAAGGTCCTAAGTATCATTCTTTTGTATCTACATTAGTTCTTTCATGGATTCCATCCAATATTCATCCTTCCATGCTTCATTGATATCTCTAGGCTCACCTTTAGAAATTAGACAGTATTCTTCAAAAACAATTCTTCTAGTTTGCACACCTTTGCTCTTATCTCCTATGATTTGACTATCAAAATGATTTTGCCTCACATACTTAAGAGTTTTGATATTTTCTTTGATCTCTTGTTCTTGTGTTCTTTCTTTTGCACCTTTTTGGTTTCTGCTTCTTGATTCTCTTGGTTCACTAGAACAATTTGAAGTTGGTTATGTGCCTGAACATTATTTCCATTTTTAGTACTATCATGTTGATCATCTAGATCATATCCACTAGATCTGGATGGTTTACTAATATCTTCATCAACTTTGATATTTGCACTTTCAACCATTTTCTTTAGCCTTTTATTAAAGCACTGATAAGATTTTGTTTTAGTAGAGTATCCTAGAAAGATTCTTTCATCACTTCTAGCATCAAACTTGCCTATATCATCATCTCTTTTGATGTAGCATTTTCTTCCAATTTTTTTGAAATACTTGACAATAGGCTTATAGCTAAACCATAGCTCAAAAGGTGTCTTACCAGAATTACTGTTGACATTCAACTTTTTAATGGTATAAACAACAGTACTTACAACTTATCTCCAATAGAAATGAGGAAAATTTGCTTCCAACATCATGGTTCTAGCAGTGTTTAGAATAGTTCTATTCTTTCTTTCAACAACTCCATTTTGTTGAGTGGTCTAGGGAGCAAATAGTTGTCTTTGGTTTACATGCTCTTCACTGAAAGAATTGAATTCTAGTGAAGTGAATTCACCACCTCTATCTAGCCTTAGACATTTTATCTTTTGACCTATCTCATTCTCTTCCATAGCTTTGAAGATTTTAAACTTTTCTAATGCTTCATGTTTTTCTCTTAAGAAAGCAACCCATATTATTCTAGAATAATCATCAATGAGAAACATAAAATACCTTTCACCTTGTAGGCTTCTGATTCTGGATGGACCACATAGATTAGTGTGTATTAAATCTAGTACTCCATTAGAGCTATATTGTTTGCTCCAAAAAGAATTTCTTGTTTTCTTTCCCATCTAACATTCCTTGCACATAGTGTTAGTAGGCTTCACTAACTTAGGTAGATTAGGTAGATATCTAACTGCTTGAGTAGAGCTTATCTTGAAAATTTTATCAAAGTTCACATGACACAATATCCTATGCCATAACCAACTTACATCAATTTGAGCAATCAAATGGCTTTTACTAGCATCACTCAAATAAAAAGATATTACCTCTTGTCTTTGTACCTGAAGCAATCATATTTCCATAAATTCCCCTTATTCTGCACTTACCATCCTTGAACTATAGATTGTAACCCTTGTGTACCATTTTTCCAACACTCAACAAGTTATGCTTTAAGCCTTCTACATAAAGAACATTATCAGTATTGTGGTTACCATCAAAATAAATATTGCCTCTACCATGAATCACACCAGAAGTGTTATCTCCAAATCTTACAACACCACCATCATAGTTTTCTAAGCTTACAAACTTGATTTTGTCACCAGTCATATGATTTGAGAATCCATTATCAATTACAAATTCATCCTTTTCTTCAACCTTTTCTCCAAGAGCTTTCTCAACATTAACATTACTAGCAGATTCAGTGGACACCTGAAAATTTTCTTTGATAGCAATAAATACCCATTCATCTTCATTTCTAGTTTCTTTATCAAATTCTTCATCAGTTACACCTTCTTCAGCATAGTAGCACTTCCTTTGAAATCTAGTCTTCTCAGGTTTGTACTTTAAAACTCTTTCAGAACATCTAGATGCAAAATGACCTATCTTACTGCAAGAAAAACATTTAATAGGTAACTTCCCTTTGTACTTACCATGACCTCTTGATTCTCTTTTCACAATCAATGCTTCCAATTCTTCCAATTCCTTTTCTTCATCTGTCTTCATACTTGAATGTTCTCTTGGAGCTCTCTCCTGAATCATATCTCTACTTGCTTTTCCTAGATACAGTAGCCTTGAAGGCAGATTCAGTCTTAGGAGCAGACTCACAAAATTCACTCAATTTAAATGCATCAAGTTTTCCAATCAACATGTCTCTTGTAATATTTGTCACTTTCCTGAGTTCATAAATAGCATGAGCTCTTTTTTTGTAGTAATGGAGCATAGATCTAAGTATCTTAGCCGCAATCTCTTCTTCATCTAAGACTCCACCGACACATCTAATGCTCAACACTAGTTGATTTATTTTTAGAGAGGATGTTCTCATCTTCACTCATCTTCAAGTCTTCCCACTTTCCTTTTAGACTTTGTAGCATAGCACTTTTCACTAGTGCATCTCCTTCATACAATTTTTCCAACGTTTTCCAGATCTAGTATGTAGTCTTCAATCCTACCACATTTATCATCTCTAAATTTGTCAAAGCACTAATCAATGTTTCTACTACCATTGTATTAAATTTTGCGTGCTTAATCTCATCTTCAGAAGAGGAACCATTATGAGGAATAGTATATGCACTTTGGGTAATATTCTAGAAGGTTTCACCAATGCACTTCAAATGACACTCCATTCTGACTTTTTGTAGAGAGTAGTTTGTATCGGGTATGTGCACGATCATGATGGACCAAAAAGTGGCAATATGATGGGTATGTGGTTGACGACTTTTTTTTTACCCAAAATTGATGAAACGAAAAGGGTTTTTAAAGGAGATTCTCAGCTTTCCACAAATATAAATTATTCTTTACTTTGAATTTAATAAATTATTATTATTCATTTTCTATTGAATCATGACTAAAGTCTTGATTTTTAGGCTGATTGAAAAACATCTATAGCTTTCAAACAGTATCATATTTTTCAAATCCAAAAAATGAATCACATTCTATGATTTGCATACTATAAGATTAAAAAATTAAAAAATGAATT